>JAJAQA010000002.1:9758253-10190753 GCA_021464565.1 Rutilus rutilus | reverse complement strand
TGGGACAAGAGCAAACTCTGCCCCATAAGGATCTCTTATCTCGGTATTGGAGTTGGACTCGGTCGGTCAGACCGCGCGCCTCACGGAGGAGCGCGTCTAGTCAGTGCTCAACTGCCTCAAGTCCTTTCAAGGCAGGTCAGCGGTCCCACTGAAACAGTTTCAGAGGCTCCTGGGGCATATGGCAGCCGCAGCCGCAGTAACGCCGCTCGGTCTGCTCCATATGAGGCTGCTTCAGCGCTGGCTTCACGATCGAGTCCTGAGATGGGCGTGGCAGAGCGGCACATTCCGGGTGAACATCACCCCGCACTGTCGCCAAACCTTCAGCCCTTGGTCAGACCCTGCGTTTCTACGGGCCGTGTGCCCTTAGTCCAGGTGTCCAGGCATGCTGTGGTTTTCACAGATGCTTCTGCCAATGGCTGGGGGGCCACGTACAACAGGCATGCAGTTTTGGGTCTGTGGACGGGGCCCCAACTGCATTGGCACATCAACTGCCTAGAGTTGCAAGCAGTACGCTTAGCCTTGTGCCACCTCAGAGGGCTACTTCAGCACAAGCATGTACTGGTCCGTACGGACAGCACTGCGACCGTTGCGTACATCAACCGCCAAGGTGGTCTACGCTCCCGTCGTATGTCGCGAGTCGCCCGCCATCTCCTCCTATGAAGTCAGAAGCATCTGAGGTCGCTTCGAGCCATTCACATCCCTGGTGTGCTCAACCGTGCACCCGACGAGCTCTCACGGCAGCTCTCCCCTTCCGGGAGAATGGCGACTCCATCCCCAGGCGGTCCAGCTGATATGGAAAATCTTTAGAGCCGCTCAGATAGATCTGTTTGCCTCTCCGGAATACGACCCATTGCCAGTTGTTCTATTCCCTGACCGAAGGAACCCTCGGCACGGATGCACTGGCACACAGATGGCCCCAGGGCCTTCGCAAATATGCGTTTCCCCCAGTGAGTCTTCTCGCACAGACTCTGTGCAAGGTCAGGGAGGACGAAGAGCAGGTCCTACTCGTTGCGCCATATTGGCCCAAACGGACTTGGTTTGTGGAACTCATGCTCCTCGCGACAGCTCCTCGCGACAGCACCTCCTTGGCCGATCCCTCTGAGGAAGGACCTTCTCTCTCAGAGACGGGGCACCCTATGGCACCCACGTCCAGACCTCTGGAAACTCCATGTCTGGTCCCTGGACGGGACGCGGAGGTTCTAGGTGGTCTACCACAGGCTGTGGTAGACACCATCACTTCTACTAGAGCCCCCTCTACGAGGCACCTCTATGCGTTGAAGTGGAACCTGTTCGTCGGGAAGCCCCCCGAACTTGCCAGATCAGTGTCATCCTTTCCTTCCTGCAAGATGGGTTGGAGCGAAGGCTGTCTCCCTCCACCCTCAAAGTGTATGTTGCCGCAATAGCCGCTCATCACGATGCAGTAGAAGGTAAGTCTTTGGGAAAGCACGACCTGGTCATCAGGTTCCTCAGGGGTGCCAGGAGGTTGAATCCCCCTCGTAATCCGCACCCCGTACCCTCTTGGGATCTAATTTTAGTGTTTAGAGCACTCCAGAATCCCCCATTTGAGCCCTTGCATGCAGTCGAATTAAATATCCTGTCAATGAAGACAGCTCTCCTGCTGGCTTTGGCTTCCATCAAGAGGGTAGGGGACCTGCAGGCATTTTTGGTCGACAAATCATGCCTAGAGTCCGCGCCGGACTTCTCTCATGTTGTTCTGAGACCCCGGTCCGGATATGTGCCCAAGGTTCCTACCACTCCGTTTCCTGCTCCGTTGGTTACCCAACAAACGGCTAACCTCGTGAGTTCCTCCGTCACCCCCCCGGCACCAGGCGAGGCGGATCGCCAGTCGCCAGGCCTGTTACCTCTCACTATGAGTTGAGTTCAGGCTGGGGTTCTTATGTCAGCGGTCCCTACGGCGATAGGGCATATGTGTTTTCTCCACGATCGGTTATCCCCCGGGTTAGCCAGTGTCTTCCCCTCAACAGAGTCCGCTCTGTCGTCTCTGCTGAGTACGCTCCCACCCTCCGGGCTGGGACTACCTCAGAGACTGCCATGTGTCCACTACCCTCTGGGCTAGTGCACATGTGTATTTCCTAGTGCCTCCCTTCGGGCAGGTTTGGGCTCCGCAGCGTTCCCTCTTACGAAAATGGGCATGCTTTCCCAGTGTTATCCAATATCCACTGAGCGGGTCTTGCGGAACAGCAGTGTGATCGTTCCCAGCTAAGCTTCTGCACATAAGACAAGTTTCAAGAAACTGCTGGCTGAAGCTTAGGCAGGGCGCTGGAAGGGGCCAGCACCATGGCGTTTTGTTAGGGATCCCAATTCGTTGGTAACTCCTACCGAAGTTAAGTAGGAGTGACCGAACGAAAGGGAACATCTCGGTAACGTATGGTAACCCTCGTTCCCTGAGTGAGGGAACGGAGACACCACGTCCCGTCGCCATGGTTTGCTCTACCTTCGCGGAGGACCGGACACCGTTCGGCTCCTCAGCGTAAAGCGATTTGTGTATGCTCGCGCTTCCGCTTTATACCCACACTGGCAGGTGGGGCGCGGAATGCAAATCTTGCATGCCAATGTTCATTGGCTCGTTTTAGTTTCACTCAAAGGCAATTGGTCTCCCTAGCGTGATCCCAATTCGTTGGTAACTCCTACCGACGTGACGTCTCCGTTCCCTCACTCAGGGAACGAGGGTTACCATACGTAACCGAGACGCAATCTTGATGGCACTCGCAAGAAAATGGATAAGTAGCTACATAATCAAATTCACAAATATTACACCATTTAAAAAATACATAGGCTACTGAGTAACTAAAACAATCTTTGTCAAATAATACACTTGTTTTTTCACAGTTTTAGCGTTCTTGTTTCCATTTGTTTAATTTCAAGATCTGAGGTGAATTATATCCATTGTTGCTTTTACAGCTACAAAGCTGGGAGCACTAAATGATATTCAAAGTCACATTTCACGCTTTTAACATTAAATAAAGCACATAAACAGTACCTGAGATTATCATTGCCACACTTTGTGTTTGTTGTTCCAGTGCGACGTCACAGAAAAATAGAAACCGTTTCTAAAATAGAATCGTCGAGTGTCGCCGTCGTGCCTGGTTAGGACAAAAGCTCTGATACATTTTATCGCGTGTCGCAGCGCGTGTAGTTAGGACACGGTGTTAGCGTGTCACCCCCTACGTTGCTAGGTTACCAGAGAGTGAGTGCCTTTGTTCATGCAACCATGCAAACTTGCTTCGCAACCTCTTTTTTGCAGACAAAAATTATCTAATGTTTTATCGAATGCATTTTTTATTGATATTGATTACGTGTCAATCGCGATGTATATCTTTATCGTTTTATCGCCCAGCCCAGCCCTAACAGAAACAGTATCCTAACAGTATCCTCTGTAGATGTTGATGAGAGAGTGTTCACACCACAGACACTGACCCACATCACTTCCTCACACACAACACTGTCTCAGTTATGGAGAAATTACTCATTCAAAATACAAAGTATACATCAGGGATGGGCAACTTCGGTCCTGGAGGGCCAGTTTAGCCCCAACCCTGAAAAAATCACCTGCCTGTAATTTTCTAGCGATCCTGAGGACCTTGATTAGCTTGTTCAGGTGTGTTTGATTAGGGTTGAAGCTAAACTCTGTAGTACAGTGGCCCTCCAGGACCGAAGTTGCCCATCCCTGGTATACATTATCTGTACACAAAAGTTCAGGTCTTTCTGTAGTAAAATACCTTTTCATTTTATATTTATTCCATTATCAGTCTTTGTTAACAGAGAAGCCATTCACACCAAAAACATAGCTGACATGATTTACATTAGATTAGATTGAATCTGATAAAACATCCCATACTGTCACTATAACAGAGACTCAAGGATGCAGTGTAGAATTAAAGAGAATTTGGGACACTTACATCTCTCATTTATGCCCTGATTTAGTGTCTGTCGTGTCTCGTGTGACTGGAGAACATCTGAACATCACCTGCCATTATAACAGTGATTTGAAGAACAAGATCAAGTTCATGTGCAAAGGAAGCGACCCATCGCTCTGTGAGACATCGACTATCAAAGTTTCATCAGAAACAAACAGTAACGGCAGATTCTCTCTGAGGGATGATGAATCTGCAGGAGTTTTTACTGTGACCATCACTGATCTGACACTAGAGGATTCTGGGATATACTGGTGTGGAGCTGGAGAGACGGGACAAAAGAACAAGAACAAGTGGATTTCAGTGACACATCTGAACATTTATAATGATGGTAAGATGCTATCAGCCTTTTTACATGGCTGATAATGATATCTTTATAACTAGTGAAAATGCTAAACACACATGGCTGGTCACACGTACAGGGGAAAGTACAAAGAGATCACGTGATCTTCTGTCATTATTAGACTGTGAAAATTAAACTGTATATATATTCTGAAAATACATGCTCAATATATAAAAAGCTTTGCTTAATCTTATAATTTTGCATTCTCGTCATACCGGCAATAAACATCAGACTGTCATGCATTAAACCTAATGATTATTTGTGTTTCAGGCACATCAGCGAGGACGTCATCGAAACCAACCACAACAGCTTCAGTTTACACCAGTAAACCAGCGACTGAAGATAGTGCATCCATCAGACCCGTCACATCTGTGTTTCCTTTATCATCCTCAACAACATCATCTTCAGTGTTATTGAATTCCTCATCTAATAATACAGCGGCACCTCAAACTATATCAGGTATGATGAGTTCAGGTGCTTAAACTTTTGAATGCCTGTCCATGGACGTTTTTTCTCAAGTTTCCTTAAAAATAGGACATTTAAAGTCATATTCACATAGTTTTGTTGTCTGTTTTTCCAGGTTTTACCATGTTCATCATGTTGGTGGTCATAGGGATTATAGGGATCCTGACAGGCTGTGGATTCTCACTCTTCATGTACTTCAGATGGAGACAAACGAAAGAAGGTAACCGTATTTCTCACGAATCATTTATATTACCTCTCATTTTCATAGTCAAACTAGACTTCAGTGTCACAAAACAAAGGTCATTAATACATTTTTCCACAAAACAATAAATCTGTTGTCACAAAACAGAAAATTTTGTGGATTCTAATCATCTTTCCTGTTGACCATGTCCTTGCTCATCTCTTTCTTCTCTTGTTTCAGGACACACACACTGTCTGTCATTATGAAGAGATCATGTGCACAAACACTCATGCTGGCTACAGTTTGGGCCTTCCAGTGTCTGGTGAACACGACGCCTCTGATTCTCTCACCTATTCAACGGTCATATTTCAAACTACAGATCATTCAGACAGGACTTCAGTAGCGCAGGAAATAAATGCATGATGATGACCTAGTAAAACTGAGTGACACTGATTGGTTACATGTTTGAATCCATGAGCATTTTCGCTGTTAAAAACATGACACACAGGCAGTGGAACGGGGGGAAAAAACACAAGATCTAGAGACATATGTTTTATAAGTTGAACTTCTTTTAACTTGAGCTCCAGGTTTTTGGAATGCCGTGCCATGAAGTGAGACACTAGCGAGATCGATTATCGATTAGATGTCTTGTCTTGTGTTTACATTGAAAACCATGGAAAAGCAGCGCGGTGGAATGGAAAAACATGGTCTGTATGAACAAGAAAACTAAGACATATGTCAGATCAACAATAACCATAGTGATAGTGACTAAAGTAATATCAAAGATGGCGACGTGAATAAAACTGTAAGGTCTAATCATACTTCACGCGATGCATCCAACAGATCTAGATTCATGTGATGTGTGGCTCCACCCCATTTTTACTCTGATTGGCTCAGTCGTCTTTCATAGGTATGCAAGATAGGAAACGTGTTCAGAGTTGTCTTCACTATAATGCACAGAAAATACAACTTTAGCCTACATCCCACAATGGCAAGAGAATTGAATTGTGAAATCAGGGCTCTCAAGTGTCACGCATTTCGGTCTTTTGTCACGAACACCCGCCACACATTGTATTTCTCACGCGGAAAAACTATTTATAATATATTTAATATGCGCAGCGCCCAAAACTTATCTGGCCGCGTCACTCTCACAAGGAACCGGCAGGAATCAAGCACGTCTCCCCTGGAATTCTTAGTCTAGCCTGCCACTTATCAGCCAATCAAAAAAAAGAAAGGGGCTACACAATAGCCAATCAGAAAATAGCACTATTGTATCTGGGTAAGATTTAACGCAGCAACCAATGAAAAAAAAGCATATACTGGAATTGTTCATGTGATTCTGCTACAACGTCTTCCGGATGTTTCGTTCCCCAGAGAGGAAACAACTTCGAGCTCCGAGCATCACTTTGAGCACAGAGTAAGTCATGATCTCCTGTTTTAATGTTACAATAAATTCACAACTTGTTTGACACAAACAGTGACAACTTGACTGCTGTTAGAGAATGTTTCCCAGATAATTAGCATCAGTTTTTCATGAGTGTCTGTAACTTAGCCAACAGTTTTACAGCCTGTTCACTGACAACACCTGCTCAGAACAAGTAGTCTAGGCCTAGTCATATTTCCGTTATCACACAATGAATGACATATTGTCACATTATAAACATCTCTCTCTCCAAATAGGCTTAATAATTTTATTAGCACTAAATAAATTAAAGTGTATTGCATAGTCGATGTTATAGGTCACTTTTAAAATCATGTCACATTTTATAATTATATCCTGGCCATGGATGCATTAATCATTGCATCTGTCTTTCAAAGATGTCAGGTAAAAAGCAGTTAAGCTTCCTCTCATTCGCCCTGAGAGAGGAGAGTCCCCTATAAAGGCCAGGTTAGAAGATGCTGGCCCAGAGAAGGTGGTGAAAAGGGGTAGGCCCATTAGAGGAGGAGACAGAGGAGGAGACAGTGCAGGTGGAAGGCAACAAGTCCAAAAAGAAAACAAACACTTACAATAAACAACACCAGTCATAATCTCTATCTCTCTCTCTCTCTCTCTCTCTCTCTCTCTCTCTCTCAAACACACACACACACACGCAAGCGCGGAAATTGAATAAATTTGTATTTGCTATTTGAGCAATTATTAACATCAACAAAAACACTAATAATAATATTATTAATGAAACACCCCCATTTACGTGATGTATGTTGTTGTTTTTTTTGGTTAGTGTATATATATTTATGCCACGTGTTTTTGTGTCATGTTAATATCAAGTCAATGTTTTCATCACTTTTAGTTGATCTTTGAATAAACTGCACATGGGTTCTCAACTACAACTTGTCTCAGTGGACTACATAACAAACACCTGTGACTAGAAGTTTTGCCATGTTATTTAAATTAAAACGATACTGATGTATATATTTGATTTCCTTTGCCATATTATGAAGTAATCATATTTACTGAATCATTTCATTCATAATTCATTCCTCTACCTGAAGACCTGACCCTCCAGCTGTGGATAATCAACCAATACATGTTTGTTTAAAGGTAGAGTTGGCAATTTATCATAAACACTATTTGTTATTCTGGTTGAAACTCTCTTCACATCCTGATAGCAATCAATAATAGAAGTGGTCTTAATATTTAAAAACTGTACATATATCTTCTGTGGAAATCTCAGGACCAAAAAATGTTCTTTCAATCATTGCATTCGGTCCTATATGATGTCCTACCTGTCTGTCAACACATGTGTTTCCATACCTCACACAGACATCACACTGTAGACAGATGTCAGTCACAGAGCAGCACAAACGAAACAGCAGCCGCCTTTACAGTTCCTCCAGAACTAAAACAACCAGCTCAACATGGCCTAACTGTAATAATGAGATGGCTACCCGTGGCGTTCTACCAGGAGCTGTTCTCGTCCTCAGACTCAGATTTATGCGTTTCTGTCAACTTTATCAACAGTGAAATGAATCTGCAGCAGTCAGGTGGTACAACTAGAGCTCTATAAGTTGTTTACGTTCATTCTTATTGTAATTTAATGTGCTTTGTAACATGAGTTAATTTAACACCATCTCTCGTGGCACTTTGCAGACTTTGCTCTGGCTGTTCGTGTTCATGTGTTTTGCAGGAGGCTTGGCTTTGGAGACGTTCTGAAGGGAGGGTGGGATCTCATGCTTTCAAAGCTAGCTTACTATTGCCTATACCTTACCTTTAAATGTTGCTGGGTTGTTCGTGTGTAAGCCTAAAGACCAGCTTAATTAAGCAAAACTATTATTTTTGGGTAATTGCGAGAGAGTTTTTTTTTTTTTTTTCATGCATTATAATGAAAGCTTTGTGAAACTGCACAGCAGACATATACTCCGTCCAGCACCAACTACGAACATTTCTTTTGAAAGGCAATCGAGCCAATCAGAGTATGAGGTGGAGCGACACATTCTGTATGTGTTTACCGGAAATTAATGGATTGCATATTTTAAATCTGGCGGAGCATTTGAGTCGCGTGCAGAACTGAACAGTACAAAACTGACACAAGCAGCTTCGGTGAAGGACATCCACGCCTCTGTAAGTTACAGAAATCACACATGAAGTGCCCAGAGCTCGTTCAGTGTAACTGTATTAAGGACTCAAATACAGGATTGACAACTGTATTCTGGTGCTGTGTGAATGTACACTAATTAGATTAGATTAGATTAGATTCAACTTTATTGTCATTACACAAGTACAGGTACAAGGCAACGAAATGCAGTTTAGGTCTAACCAGAAGTGCAATAGCAGCAAGTGCAGGATATACAGTGGTTCATAAGTGCAGAACATGGATATGTACTGAATAAATATAGAGTTGAATACTATTATAAACAAAAATTTACAGATAGATTGTCCTATGAATATAATATACAGATAACTATTACTGTGAACAGAATTTACAGCTAGATATGTACTGAATATAATAATATACAGATGGCTATTACTATAAACAGAATGTTTACAGATAGATATGTACTGAATATAATATACAGATGGCTGTTACTATAAACAGAATTTTACAGATAGATATGTACTATGAATATATATACAGATGGCTATTACTATAAACAGAATGTTTACAGATAGATATGTACTGAATATAATATACAGATGGCTATTACTATAAACAGAATGTTTACAGATAGATATGTACTGAATATAATATACAGATGGCTGTTACTATAAACATAATTTTACAGATAGATATGTACTATGAATATATATACAGATGGCTGTTACTATAAACAGAATGTGAGCATAATATACAGATGGATATTACTATAAACAGAATTTAACAAATAGATATATGTATAAGTTAGGCTAATGAGCAGTATAACAATGGATTTAAAGTAGTGCAAATAAAGTTTGGACAGAAGCTATCCGAGTGAGTGCAGTGGAAAGTAATTGCATATTACAGTTAAGGTACGATATTGCAATGTATATATAACAGTCGGTACTGTAAATAAACAGTCGGCAGTGCAAATGAGCATATTCCAGTCAAGGTAGTAGTGCAAGATGCATATGTAAACAGTTGTTACTGTAATAACAGTCAGCAGTGCAAATGAACATTATAGTATTGCAAATAACAAAATGGAGGCAGGTGTGAGGAGGGAGAGGAGAGTCAATCAGTATATGAGGGGAGTGGGATCAATGAGGGTTAGAGTTTAATAAAGAGACAGCTCTGGGGAAAAAACTGTTCTTTAGTCTGCTGGTCCTGGTCCGGAGGCACCTGAAACGCCTGCCGGAAGGCAGGAGAGAAAACAGTCTGTGGGCTGGGTGAGAGGAGTCCTTAAGGATGCTGCGAGCTCGATGCAGACAGCGTTTCCTCTGGATGTGCTCGATGGCAGGTAGTGGAGTCCCAGTGATGCGCTGGGCGGTTTTCACCACCCGCTGCAGTGCCTTGCGCTCTGCAACAGAACAGCTCCCATACCACACTGTAGCACAGTTGGTCAGGATGCTTTCTATTGCACAGCGATAGAAGTTCACCAGGATAGTGGAGGAAAGCTGATTCTTCCTCAGTGTCCTCAGGAAGAAGAGGCGCTGGTGAGCCTTCTTGACCAGGCTGGAGGTGTTGGTTGTCCAGGTCATGTCCGCCGAGATGTGGATCCCCAGGAACTTGAAACTGGAGACACGCTCAACAGCCATTCCATTGATGTGGATGGTGTCGTGTGTGCCTCTTGACACTTTCCTGAAGTCCACGATGAGCTCCTTCGTTTTGGTGGTGTTGAGGAGCTGGTTATTTTCGGTGCACCATGTGGCCAGGTGCTTGATCTCCTCCCTATAGGCAGTCTCATCGTTGTTGCTGATGAGACCAATCACCGTAGTGTCGTCCGCAAACTTGACGATGGAATTAGATCCGTACACAGGCTTGCAGTCGGAGGTGAAGAGGGAGTAGAGGAACGGGCTTAGCACACAGCCCTGTGGTACACCAGTGTTGAGTGTGATGGATGTGGAGCAGTTGGAGCCTGATCGAACATTCTGGGGTCTGTTGGTCAAGAAGTCCAAAATCCAGTTGCACATGGAGGTGTTGAAGCCCAGGTCTCCAAGTTTGGCTATTAACTTAGTTGGGATGACAGTGTTGAATGCTGAGCTGAAGTCAACAAACAGCATGCGTGCATAAGTGTTCTTATTGTCCAGATGTGTGAGCACAGAGTGCAGTGCCATGGAGACTGCATCCTCTGTGCTCCTATTGCTACGGTAGGCAAACTGGTGTGAGTCCAATGTGGATGGTAGAGAGTCTTTTAGGTGTGCCAGGACCAGCCGCTCAAAGCACTTCATTACGATGGGTGTGAGTGCTACAGGGCGGTAGTCATTAAGGCACTTCGGGCTGGAGTGTTTTGGCACTGGCACAATGGAAGTGCATTTAAAGCATGTTGGTACAGTTGCTTGGGCAAGAGACAGGTTGAAAATGTCTGTAAAAACCCCAGCGAGCTGCTCCGCACATGCCCTGAGTACGCGTCCAGGGATGTTGTCTGGTCCAGCAGCCTTGTGCGCGCTGATCCTGCTCAGTGCATTGCAGACATCTGTGGAGGAGAGTGTGATCGGTGGGTGGTCAGCTGAGGATTTGAGCTTGGTGGCAGTTTCTCTGTTGTCTCTTTCAAAGCGAGCATAAAAGTCATTTAGCTCGTTCAGGAAGTTGACATCAGTGGCTGCGGGGGTGGAGTGAGAGGGTTTGTAGTCACTGATGGCCTGAATGCCCTGCCACATGCGCCGAGGGTCAGCGTTGGAAAAGTGTCCCTCTATCTTAAGCTTGTAGCAGTGCTTGGCCTCTTTGATGCCCCTTTTCAGATTTGCTCTGGATGTGCTATAGGCTTGTACATCTCCTGATCTGAAGGCAGTATTGCGTGTCTTCAATAGGAGTCGCACTTCCCTGTTCATCCATGGCTTCTGATTTGGGTATGTGGTGATCTGCTTCTGGGTTGTAACACTGTCAATGGTGGTATTAATATAATCCAGTACAGAGGAGGTGTAGCAGTCAATGTCCGTGTGAGAGCCACTGGTGGCTTGAGAAGCAAACATACTCCAGTCTGTGTGTAGAAACCTTTCCTGGAGTGAGAAATCTGCCCCCGCAGGCCACACCTTGATGGTCTTCACTGATGGCTTCACGCGATTGATCAGAGGTGCATATTTGGGGGTGAGGAACAAAGAAAGGTGATCTGACTGTCCCAAGTGGGGGAGGGGTGTCGCGACGTAAGCTTCAGCCATGTTTGTGTAAACATGGTCTAAGGTTTTGTTTCCTCTGGTGTGACAGGAAACATGCTGGTGAAATTTCGGTAGCACTGACTTTAAGTTTGAATGATTAAAATCACCCGCAACAATAAACGCAGCTTCCGGGTGAACGGTCTGTTGTTTACTGATGGCTGCGTGAAGTTCTTTCATAGCAAACTTGGCATCAGCATCCGGGGGAATATAGGCTGCAGTTATAATAGTGGAAGTGAACTCCCGCGGTAGATAAAACGGTCTACATTTAACCATGAGAAACTCAAGGTTAGCTGAACAATGTCTCCCAACAATAGCAGAGTTTGTGCACCAAGCTTTGTTAATGTAAATGCACAATCCACCACCTCTGGTCTTACCGGAGCCATGTAATGTTCTATCCGCCCGGAATGTATGGCGTCCCGCTAGCTCAATCGCGTTGTCCGGTATTCCGCTGTTTAACCATGTTTCCGTGAAAATTAGAACATTACAGTTCAAAAGTCTCTTGCTGTATGTGATGTTGAGTCGAATCTCCTCCATTTTGTTCAACAGCGACCGTACATTGGCAAGGAAAATGCTGGGTAAAGAGAGCCGGTGTGGTGTTAGCTTTAGCTTAGCTCTTAGTCCTCCGCGCTTCCCCCGCCTTTGTTTACGATCTCGCCGGCGCCTGCGAGCACTTCCGCCCGGCCGGGCAGAGTGCATAGCCTCGGGTGATCTGGCGATCTCAGGAAGGAGTCGAAGGTTGTCCATAAAACTGTCGGAAATTCGCAAACCAATATCCAAAAGCTCACCTTGGGTGTACGATGTTAAGGCACAACTGTTCTGGACGAACAGACCCGAAATGAGCAAGAAAAATACTGCTAAATTACAGAATCTGGAGAGACCGCGAGCCTCGCGATGTACTCGCGCCGCCATCTTGGATCTTACACAGATAGAGCAAAGCGCGGAGCAGTAAGCAAGAGCGTCCGAACAGTAGCTGAGCAGGAAGTAATTTATAACTTGTTGCAACTGTCCCCAAACCTATCAGCCATGACAGACATCATATGCCTGCTAGACACACTGACTTTGACACATGCTAACTATGTCACTTAGAAGTCAACAAAACAATAATTCAAACTAAGTAAGTTTTGATAATTTCATACAAAATGTCAGGAGAGTATGACAAAATTACATCTCATGAAAAATATTACCTTCATACCTCCAAAACAAGTTTTGTTCAATAAATGAAGCAGCAGATGTTGAATATGTCTACTGTCTTCTTGGTTGGGGGGAGGGTCTAACTGTGCATGAGCAGTATGAGTGACATCACTCTAGCTTGTTTCTGATTGGAGAAAAATGACATGTTGCAACCATCCCCTGTTGCAACTGTCCCCGGTCTCCTCTCCGCAAAATTGTAGTTTTTTGCATCACTGATATTAGCCTGTTGCCGGCCGTTGAACATTTCTATCGTAAATCAGTTGTCAAATATTGAAATCAGTTGTCAAAAACTGGAAAGGGACTTTGGTTGGAATTTGCACTTGTCTTATGTGAACATTAAGCCCCGCCTTCTTTGATTTGATTGGTCATCTCAAACATTTTGATATTGACGAGCGCTGTTAGACAGCATTTTAAACTTTTCTAATTACATTATGGCCATTTCTAATTATTGCGGGGGACTTGTTGGTAATTAGTATGGTGGTTACGGCCCTAATTTAAACTACAATAACTGATTGTATTAATGATGAGATTTTGCATAAAAGTTCAGTTTCTGTTAATTTGAGTTAGGAAGAGTGTAGTAGTAGTTGGTTAATCAAGGTAATGAACAGTTCCATGTAAAATAATAAACATTTTATTAATTCATCTTAATTCATTCAATTTTGTCCCTTGGTGCAGTTTTTATGAGTTGTCTATCATTTTTGTTCAACACCACACAGTTCTGTAATATGTGCCCTCTTTGTTTACCCTTTCAAACACATTTCAAACACACGTTTGTTGTTACTGCACCAAGAAGATGAAGATCTCCTGCAAACGCCTGAATCCCGACGGAAGAACGACGTGCACTGAGGACAAGATCCTTACAGTGGAAGTGAAGAAAGGCTGGAAAGAAGGAACCAAGATTACTTTCCCTAAGGAAGGGGATGAGACGCCATCAAAAATCCCAGCAGATGTGGTGATTGTGGTGAAGGATAAGCTTCATCCAGTGTACAGAAGAGACGGATCGGACATTATTTATTCTGCAAAAATTACACTCAAAGAGGTAAGATGGGCTCCTATTTTAAGAGTTTGCTTACAAACTCTTTTCTTCCCTGCCTGTATTTTTCTAATCCTGTTCTTCCCTACTTTCTCCGGCACTTTGTGGTTGCACAGTTAACGTTCCAACACTGGATAATCACACGGTTAATTTAACAACTCCAACTTGTCCATCCCAGGATGAAACGGCGTGCCATCGGGGAGGGTCTTCCTCTTCCGAAATCCCCAGATCATGGTGGGGACTTGATTGTCGAGTATGAGGTCAAGTTTCCCGAAAGATTAAGCCAGAGTGCCAAGGACACTATCGTAAATGTTTTGCCGGCTTCTTGAGCCGTGTATACTGCAATGCTGGAGACATTGCCATTGGGAATTTTTGGTTTCATAGTATTTAAAGGATGAATATGAGGGAATGCTGAAATTGTCGAACTGTTATTCTGTAATGTACTGCCAATGAGAGACTATCTGACCAAAAACATTGCTGGACTAGACTGGTTTATGTGTTTGTCATGTACATTTTTAGCTTCATAAATTTTTAGTTTCCCCCCATTTTAGTTTCCTTTGGGTCAAGTCCAGCAGAAAGTATCCAGCTGCGAACTCTTGGCCAGCGTTTTGTTGTCAACTACACACATCTAACACATCTAAGTTTACTTATTCCAAAGATGGACAGTAGAGCATGTTGTGATCCTTTGGACACCTCAGGGAAGTCTTTCTGTGAAAGCAGCCTGTACTTTTTCTGCTAATACGGTCTAATGTGACCATTTAGTGAAGCCACTAAAAGTCATTTCCAATATAGTGGTGGCTCAAAGTGATGCTTGTGTGGCGAGGTGAGAGAAATAGAAGCGATTAGTAATGGTGGGCACTAAAGGCCCAATTACCAAAATGAAATAGAGCTTTTTAACAACCGACTACGCCACTCTGATATCACACAGAGAATAATTATGCTTTATAAAGCACGCAAGTTGTTTACATTAATGAAGAACAGAGACGTGAATATCATACACAAAAATTCTTTATTAACAATTCTCATTTAAAATGAACTGGGCGTGCCAGACAAGACATGCCACACCAACTGATCGTTTATGTGATCAGGGAAGGGAACATGGTCATTTAACAAACACTCACAATGACATTAACATACAATAACACTACATTCAAGAGCTTTGGCTGAGGACTCAAGAACAGGTAGTACCTCCACGCACACACTATGGAGTAACTCTCACCACTGCACACAAAATCCGTGCGTCTCACTGCACACTGCACCTTGTGCTCAAACCATCACCGATATGCAGAAAACGAAAGGGAGGATTCTTGGCTCGAGCCCTCAGCGTCTAGCAAAAGAAACTCAGGCTCACTCAAGCACACCCACACACACACAAACACGCACTTGTACAATAAAGAAATAGTTCCAAATAAATCAAATTAATATGAACACAGGAAAATATTAATAATAAACCAAAACACTCGCCTGGGAATAATAGCTCCCACTAACAAATAAGTTCAAAACAAAGAAACAAAACAAAAAAACAAAAACAAATTATAACATTGTCATTCCACTCGTAAGACACAAACCATAACTATTAATCAAGATAAACAGGCAATGGAAAAATAAACTATAGGACAACGGCGATCCCTCGCATTAAATAGGCCTTCTGAATAGAGAGCAAAAGATCTGCACAAAAGATCTCAAACGCCTTAAAGGGGAAACACAATGGTTAGTACCCACAAAAATGCCCAATGTCTCGACCCAATCAGGAAGAGCTTACCCGACGACGACGTCAGTCAATTGCTCGGAACGAACCACTTTCAGGTGTTCCGGTTTCACTTTGATCCCGTCACGCAAACTGGTCTGTATATCTCTGAAACAAACTGTAAATACCTCCTTTCAAAATAAATGCCCACACACGCAGCACCCGTAACTTCCTTCAACCCAGACTTACCCGACGATGAAATTAGTCAAGCACCGAACCGCCCACCTCTAGATTATTTGATCTCACTTTGATCCCGCAGCAACGCATAAATGAGTTCACAAATGCCTGCAACAAGCTAAACATCATACCCACTCGTCAGATTAATACCCAACCACAATTGTCATAAGCTACTGCATTACGAGCTTACCGGAGGCAATCGCCATTGTAGAAACCCGCAATCACTGGCGTAACGCCACACTTGAATCGCCCGCACGTGGGAAGCGAAAAGGAACCCCCGAGTCAACAGGAAACAGCCTGTCCTAGCAGGCTGAAAGAGGCTATTTATGGCCGATCGGAAATGACGTGTCCCAACACTTAAAGGGAAATTTACGGCGGGAAACTCTAACTTAATAATTTATATAAGTGAGCAACATGAAGAGGAGAGCATCCGGTCACACTTGGATCCTCTCTCTTCTAAGTATGTAAAACAACACTTGATGCAGAAGTTATATGGTGAGAAACTCAAAAGCTCAAAGTCAGATAGAGGACAAATTTGTAACAAATACTAGCTTTATTTAAAATAAATGATTCAAACTACTGATATTGTGGTTCATTTCTTATGCAAAATCATATGGAACCTTTTTCTGTTTTATTACAGGTAATTTATGTTATTGTTTTTAATTGTGAAACTAAATTTGTTTATTCACAAATTCTGTGGGATACTCCTGTGGGTAACACTTTAGAATAATGGTCCGTAGTTAACAAGTAGCTATGCAGGAAGTAGTACTGCATTAACACCAAACTTAATACTATTAACTAATATGGAAGCAATATTAACTAAGCAGTAAGTAATAGCTAATTTAGTACAAAGGTAGTTCCTTGGTAGGTATTTGATTATTACTAAAGAAATATATCCTTATTGAGAACTACTTGTGAACTAAGAAAGAATAACCAATTAATTACTAATCACAAAAGTAACATGTCTAAAAAGTGAACAATTGTGGGTTTTTTTTTTACTTTTAACATGGTCATAACATTTCAGAAGCTTGTGCCTCAAATGGGTTCTTTGTGGAAACCAGTTTATGAATATTATATCCCCCCAAATACATTAGCTACAGGTTGAGATTGTGACTACTACTCTTGCCAAAGGATGGACGTATGTTCTCTGTTTATTTCAAACTTAAACATAGAATAATACTAATAATGATAATTTGTTTAAAAACGTTAACTCCGCACTAATTACTCAAGCATTACCTTGTCATCCCGCAGGAACTACTAGTGATGTGGCCCATTAAATTAAAGTGAAAAAAAACTTTATATCACTAGTAGTTAACGCTTGTGTTACCTTAACGCAAGGTAACGCTTGAGTAATTAGTGAGGAGTTAACATGTTTTTCACTTTAAAATAATGGGCCACATCACTAGTAGTTCCTGCGGGATGACAAGGTAACGCCTGAGTAATTAGTGAGGAGTTAAAGTTTTTCACAATCACAAGTAATACAAGTTATTTAATTTGATATTTGACACATACTGTACATGCATAAATTTCTGTGAGGCACTAGTAATATTCTAACAAACATTGTAATCTGGAAGATGTGGTTTTGCGCTTATCGCAACAAATGCAGCCAATTTCTTCATTAAGGATGTAAATTGTTTTTGACGAGAGAACATCAATGTTTATATTCATATCCTAAAGAGAAGTCCTCCTCAGGCGGCTACTGTAACATAAAGGTAGGTCTTTGGAGTCTGAGACATATTGAACTGACACTCAATAGAGCTCATAATAGTGAACTAATCCAATCATGAGAGTGTCAGCATCACTTCCTAATTATTAAAAATTTTAAACAAATTGTCATTATTAGTATTATTCTATGTTTAAGTTTGAAATAAACAGAGAACATACGTCCATCCTTTGGCAAGAGTAGTAGTCACAATCTCAACCTGTAGCTAATGTATTTGGGGGGATATAATATTCATAAACTGGTTTCCACAAAGAACCCATTTGAGGCACAAGCTTCTGAAATGTTATGACCATGTAAAAAAAAACACTAAAAAAAAAACACAATTGTTCACTTTTTAGACATGTTACTTTTGTGATTAGTAATTAATTGGTTATTCTTTCTTAGTTCACAAGTAGTTCTCAATGAGGATATATTTCTTTAGTAATAATCAAATACCTACCAAGGAACTACCTTTGTACTAAATTAGCTATTACTTACTGCTTAGTTAATATTGCTTCCATATTAGTTAATAGTATTAAGTTCGGTGTTAATGCAGTACTACCTATTACTTCCTGCATAGCTACTTGTCATCTGGACAATTATTCTAAAGTGTTACCCTTCTGTGGAATCTTTTTGGATTGTGAGATTATGAGTTATGAATATGCTTTGAGTTTTGAATAGATTGTTTAAAAGAAAATAAGATTTGAAATGTTACAGATATCACACTGCTTTAATAAAACACTTTAAGCTGAAAAACAATTGCTTTATATTTTCTCTTTTTTTAGCGTATTAAAATTGTAACCCAGTATACAAGCCTCTAAAAATTATGGTAGTTCCTCTACCAAAGAAATGTTGTACTTAAAGAAATTCACATAAGTGTATTGACCGCTGTAAATATATAGCAGGTTAACTAGTGAAATTTGTAACTGAGACGGTCACGACAGAATCACTTTCATAAGAATGGCACTTCCTTTGCTGAATATGGATGCTTGTGTCTTCAGTGTTTCTTGATGGTGTTAATTTGAGTCCACAGCAAAGACATCTGAAGAACTTCCTGTACTGCTGCCTGACCTGGACAAGAATGAGAAGAGAAATAGTTTTAAACTCTGGTTAAAAAAACAAAAACACAGAACATGTTCAGGTTATTTTTCAAGAATTTAATTTTAGAAGATGAGAAATGAAAAATTTACTTAACCCTTTAGAACCTGAAGCTAAAATATGTGTTTCCCTTTCGAGAGAACTGGCGCTGCGTCGCTATGACGACACTTTGGGGAATCCCTTCAGCGCTCCTGAAGTCACATGTGCAACTTAGTCCAATCCTGATTGGTGCAACGTCATCCCGTGACATGTGCTGGCGGAATGCGGAAGCTATAAAGGGAGCCGGCATCACAACTGCTGTCAGCTTTCTGATCTTCAGCAAGCGCTCTCTGTCTGTCTTATTTGGTGTTGTCTGTCCCGTCAAAATGGCGAGTGAAAAACAACGAAGTTACAGAAAGTGTGTTCATCCCTGTCCTCGCTACATTCCGGACGGGGATTCACACAATCTGTGTGTTAGTTGTTTGGGAGCAGAGCATGCTCGCTCAGCCCTCGAGGGGGTTGAGTGCGAGCATTGCGAGCGTTTGCCTCTTAGAATGCTTCGCTCCCAGCTGGCACTCTGTGCCCCACGCGGTGCTGTTCCCGCGGTTGCCGAGCCAACCCGGCGGCTTCACTCGTGGGGATCACAGATGGATCTAGGGGAGGGGTCTGAGACGGCTTTGGCCCTTTCTCAGCCCTCACCCCCTAGTTCTAGTGCTCACGTTCGGGATCCGGAAGCCCACACCGCTTGACACTGGGCTTGTCTTCTTCTGAGGAAGTTGATGTGCTCAGTGTTGAAGGTGGTGATTTGGGTGATCCGCCAGCCCAATCACCACAGTATGAGGAGCTTTTTGGAGCCGAGAAGCAGGAATCTCAAGCAAAAAGTAAACTAGATGAGCGATTTCTGCAGTTTGCACCACAACCTCCACGCCAGGGTTTACCGTTCTGGAACAAGCCATATTCAGCTAGGCTTTCCAGTCCCTCTGTTCACCATTATGCCTCCATAATAGGACAGAAACAAAACAGTTATGGCGCTATGCCTAAGATAGAGGAAACTTTGGCAGCTTATATAGCACCAGACACTGCATCCTCATTTAAAGCCCCGGTATTGCCCTCCAAACCATGCCGTTTAACATCATCATTGGTGGGCAAAGCGTACATGGCAGCAGGTCAGGCAGGTGCCTGTTTACATACTATGGCTATTTTGCAAGCTTATCAGGCCGACCTGCTAGGTGATTTAGACAAGGGGGAGAATATCGATATTGAGAGCTGAGCAGGGCCACTGATTTATTTCGCTTTCCCCCCCACCTACACAATGGCAGCCTAGCATGGGCACTGGAACAATCCTTCATAAAACGCATTAAACTTTCGTTTACAAAGACGTGAAACTCACCAAGTGGTCAGGGGTGTTCACTGATATGCTCACAAAAAAATCGCTGCAAAAGATGCTTTCCAACAGGTGTTTTACCATTCGTTGTAAAACTGTGGATCTATTTTTCCAAACGTCTCACACCCGTAGATTCTTCCGATGAGAGCTTGAATAATAGACACTCCAGCCCAGTTGGTGGCGATAATGCACCTTTGCCAATTGCAAGCAAATCACTGGCATTTAACCCTCTGGGGTCGACAAATGCGCCCGCACGTTTTGCTGGATTTTTTTCACATAGCAGCAACATAAACTTAAAATACGCCGTCATTTATGGTCATACAGAAAAAAAGAAATATGAAAAAACAATCTGTGATATTTCTACTTTTGTATGTGTCCACTTACAATCAAATCAAAACATTGTGCTTTTGTAAAATAAAGAAAATAAACAGGGTGTGCGTTCTGCCTCTCCGTCGCGGTGAACTTTTTTTTTTTGAGCACGTCTATAAACTGAAACAAAACTCAGCGAATACTTGTCACACATTTATGAGCCATATACCTTTATAAACATTTAAGTGTGTACTTTTAAATGATCGGATTCAAACTGAAAACAAATATTCTCTGTTTAAGTAATTTGTATAAAACCAGCAAGATGTCCAGTTTCTCAAATGCTTGCTCATTATTTTTAATTTGATAAAAATAATGCACTCCACATGGAATGCGATCACGCTCATTACCTCAAAAAACAAAACACCACACTTCATCAGTCTCTGCTTTTCGTCGAGTTTGAAAGACGCGCCGTGAGCTTACATTGGAATTACCTCAGAAGAAGAAGGACGCGATTTGAAGACAAGAAAGGTGTAAGGTAAGAAATTCTTACTTATTAGTTTGTTATTGTTGCATAAACTTCACATTGCAGTTGAACTGTTGCTAGATATATGGTGAATATTATAATATTTAGACCCGTGTTTACTGTTACTGTGTTTGTGGAGATCTGCTCAGCACTGCGCATAGCCTATGCTTACAAGGCACAACAAACCTGGTGTTGGAAACATTTGTGTGTGTGTGTGTGTGTGTATTCTGTGAATTGTAAAAAGCAATTTTAACCAGAAAAATCTAAAATGTATTCCCAAAATCGCGCAGGCCTATATTTCTCTTGATATCAGTATGTTCAATTTTTTTTTTTTTTTTTTTGTGACCAGATGCCACTGAGTCCTGCTGACTTCTGCATTCACATGAGTCTCTGTATATGAACATGGTAAAGTGAAAATCAAACACCTTGGAAATGAAAGGTATGTACACAGTGGCGGCTCCAGAGATTTTCTGTTGCAGGTGCTATGGGGATGCTCAACACTTAAGAGAAGGTGCTTTGAATTTTGGGGCGTTTCATTATGGAGGTCGCATCGGACCACCCTTGGTATAGGCCTACACATGCGTACACGCCCGCATTAACTATACTTGTTCCGCGACTATAAGCATATATATATTGTATATATACGTAAAAGTATTCAACGCAAGGGCTATAGACAGGGACGCAACTACCCAGTGTCAGAGGGGTATGCAGCAACAATTTTGGCAATCATCAATCTGGTGCACTTTGAGAGTTAAAAATTAAAAGCTCCAAGCCATATTCAGGCGACATCTATGTATACATCTATACTCGCCCGCGCCGTCAGACCATTTGGACGTGTGCTGTTTTCAAGAGCTAAAAACTATATAAATACTGTTCGTTTTCTCACACAAACCGCTCGTTTCGTGTCTTAGGCCATCAATGTGTACTTATGATGGGGAATTGTTTCATTTGGACGATGGGGAATTGTTTTAATTTGGACTCTGTGCTTGTGTTTTGAGACAGTGACCACAGACCTGCATTATATGACTGACAGACAAGAACGGTTTGACCTAAAAATATCAAAATTGAAACTACTGCGGAAACAAAGACACCTACATCTTGGATGCCCTTGAGGTAAGCTAAAACATATCAAAAATTAATTTCAAAGTGAACTATCCCTTTAAGTAATATTTTACAGATTTTTTCTGTGAAATTAGAAAACAAGGAAAAGAAGGAATAACTGCAGAAATCTGCATCTATTCAATATGTTTTCCTTACAGATTATTAAGCATGTGGGGGTTAAAGTAGGTTTTTTTTAAGGTTAAATAATAGTATTTGTACATACAGTAGTCTACCCTACATAGGCTACAGTAGGCCTGTATTGAATTATTTTATTTCATATTTTGTTTTGTACTCATTTTGATCATTATTTCATTGTCTTATTCTCCCATAATTTCATGTATATTTTATGAATATTTTTCTAAATCTCCTTTGCTGCACATTCAGGGCTTTGTGTGTGTGTGTGTGTGTGTGTGTGTGTGTGTGTGTGTGTGTGTGTGTGTGTGTGTGTGTGTGTGTGTGTGTGTGTGTGTGTGTGTGCGCGCGCACGATGACGCAGATTCAAATTCGCCGCCATTACTTTTTCACTGTTTACTCCCGCCCACAATGGTTAGCTGATCAGTCGAGTTTGGATCAGTATCAAGGGCAAGCGGGAGATTTGAATTCAGTCTACTACCCTCGTGAAGTGGATTGTGAGATCAACAGGAGTTCAAAGCAATCGTGTTCGTCAAGAGCAGCCGTGAGCAGGAGCTCTGTTGTCAGTCTTCGGAATCTGTTTGGATTCTTCGGAAATCAGTGAGCCTGGTTCGTCACAGCGGACATCATGCCAACCGATCACCGGCTGAGGTAAGAGTCTCATTATACTAAGTTACATGTGAATGATATTTTATATTAAATTTGTGTTACGTTTACAGTTTTCAAGCTAACGTTAGCATTCTTAAATTCAAGTCAAATTTCAAAATTCCAGGAAGAGTTTGTTAGGATGAACATCAGTGGATTTGACAATGGCACAACAAAAATGATGTTCTTTCATAACTGGCGAGAGCTGAAGGGCAAAACACTGAAAATGTAGCATGCATCTTTACATTTTCCATCTGTTTTAAGAAAGATCAGCTGAAACCACATCTCAAAAGACCTAAAACAAGCTTTCGTAGACTTGTTATACATATCAAAGTCCGTTTAATTGTATATAAAATATTTGTTAATACGCGATAGTATCTGTCAGTAAATGATCAATCTCTTAAATGGCGGGACATTTTGAAACATTTAGAACCTCTCGTAAGAGAACTATGGTTTAACCACAAAGAAAAAAAAAAAAAAAAAAAAAACATGCTAATGTTAGGTCTATTTGTAGTATAACTGTGTTTATTAAAAATGGTAATAAAAATCCGCCAAAAACGTGGTTACTATAATTAAAACCAAGGATATTTTTTAAGAGAAGAGTTTTCAGCCAATACATTGCTTCCAGATATGTATTCTCCCCTGTGGCTCAGTGGCAGAATCATAGGCTTTCGCGCCAGAGGCCCGTGTTCAATCCCGGCTCTCGCGGCAGATAAAATTTATGCTGTTCGCTTCTCCGAGCTCGCGGCCAGTTTATCTTACTTACAGAAAGCGAACCCGCCTCTCGCACTACACCTATTCTGGTGCTCGAGTATTTATGAGCGTCTAAACACGAGGGAAGAAAAGACGGTTAAGTCCCGCTGCGGCTGGCAGAGCTTCACGCTCTGTCAGTCCCCGTTGCCACGGCTACTGCAGATGTTTACCTCTATATATCTATATATACCTCTGTATATCTACCCGCTCGCCTGCGCGCAACCGCCGTTCTCACGGCAACCCAGAGAAATCTCCAAAGAGCATAATGTCTGGTTGCACGGCTGACGCCGTATGTGTTTCAAGTGCAGTGATTGTGCCCACGTTTCTGTGTTCACCCCTGTACACAAGCACTATAAATCCCGTGTCTCTCACAGAGCCCACTCTCATAAAGCAGGCAAAAGCCGCTCGAGTGTTAAAAGTAGGTCACGTGTCCACCTCCCCGTGCCCACACCTACTCACTTCCCGCTCTGTCACACGGCCTCGCACAACCGGTCATGTTTTGAATGTAAGTCCGCGCTTTCAGGCGCGTACCGAGACGAGAGTGAATGGAGAAGTAGCACATCTACTTCGAGCAGAAATAGCGACACTTCTGTGCAAAGGGGCTATAGAACCGGTTCCCCCTTCTATGAGCGAGTCGGGCTTTTACAGCCATTATGTCCACGTTCCCAAGAAGGACGGAGCTCTCAGACCGATTTTGGATCTGAGATATTTGAACAAAGCTCTTATGAGAATACCGTTCAAAATGCTCACAACCAGGCAGATCCTCGCGCAAATTCTCCCGAGGGACTGGTTTATCTCTCTCGATCTAAAAGACGCGTGCTTTCAGATCCAGATAATACCCTGTCACAGGCCATTCTTGAGATTCGCCTTCGACGGTCAGGTATATCAATACACCGTCCTGCCGTTCGGCATCTCTTAAGCACATTCACGAAGTGCATGGACACGGCTCTCGCTCCCCTGAGAGGTCGGGGAATGCGAATTTCGAACTATTTGGATGATTGGCTGATTCTAGCACAGTCAGAGGCCGAGCTCATCGCCCACAGAACAGTGCTTCTCAGCCGCCTGGAAAGCCTGGGGCTCACGGTCAACTGGACCAAGAGCTCACTAGTGCCCAGTCAATCAACCTCTTTTCTGGGTTTGGATCTGGACACCGTGGCAATGACGGCACGCCTGTCAACACAGCGCACGCGCTGTATTCGACGCCTGGCCGCGTCCTTCCACCCGGGCAGCACCGCACCTCTAAAGACATTTATCTCGACAAAGTTATCTCGACGGACGCTTCAACCTCAGGTTGGGGCGCTCTTTTCGAGGGTAAACCGGTCTTTGGCCTGTGGTCAGACCAGGAGAAATGCCTCCACATAAACTGTTTGGAGATGATAGCAGTCGAGAACGCGCTCAAGCGCTTTTTCCCATTCATACGGGACCACCATGTGCTAGTGTCCTATGTGAACCGACAGGGCGGTGTCAGGTCCAGAAACCTGTGCAAACTGACAGAACGTCTTCTCGTGTGGGCTCACCGCTCGTTGCGCTCGCTGAGAGCCGCGCACGTGCCGGGCCATCTGAAGGTCGGCCCAGACAAGACTGTCCAGAGACATCATTCCCCCGGGAGAATGGTCCCTGCACCCCCAGACAGTCCAGTTCCTCTGGCGCCTATTCGGCAGAGCGGAGGTCGACCTCTTTGAGTCAAAAGACAACGCTCACTGCCCGATATTTTTCTCGAAAAGCGAGGACGCGCTGCCCCAAACCTGGCCCAGCCTCCCGCTGTACGCTTTCCCTCCGATCTCCCTGTTACCACAGGTCATCACGAGGATCAGGGAAACGCACCACCCAGTGCTTCTTATAGCCCCGCGTTGGGAGAACCGAATCTGGTACCCAGAGCTAGTGAGGCTGTCGCACGAAATTACCGTAACAAGGCGTATATTGCCGAAAAGCGTATGTTGTCTACTGTCAGGGACAATTTGAATGGTTTTGATAGTGCAAACGATTGAATAGTTATGGTCAAATGAATACAGCTTGCTGGTATGTGTCGGCGATGACACAGCCGGTTCTAAAGGGTTAAAGGGTTAGTTCACCCCCAAATGAAAATTAGCCCATGATTTACTCACCCTTAATTCATCCTAGGTGTATATGACATTCTGCTTTCAGACGAATACAATCAGAGTTATATTAAAAAACGTCCTAGCTCTTCCAAGCTTTATAATGGCAGTGAATGGCCGTTTCGGTGAAAGAGTGACCCTTGACCTGACGCACAACGTAATGACGAACACGGAGATCGAGCAAAACAAAACACCAGTCACAAATTAGTTTAAAAAGACAATTTTTTGAGAGAAAATATGAGAGGAGCTTGAGTTTGTTGCCCAGCCCTGTTTGTTTGAACCGCGAGAGGCGTCAAAGCTTACGCCGCTCCTACATCTACATCATACATGCGTCACTGGTTTCTCTTTTGGTGCAAGTCGACTTGCGTACGGCCGTCTGCCGGAAGCTAGTCGTTTTAGTCTATATATTTTTCTCACACAAACACATCGCTTCACTTCAGAAGGCCTTTATTACTGTACATACACACCGCCACCGACTTGAACTTCTAAAGTTACCGGAAGTCATTCATTTTCAATGGAAGCTGGCTTCTCTTTGCAGCTCAAGACGGCGGCGGTGTGTACGTACAGTTAACCCCCCAGAGCAGTGTGGATCACTTTTATCATGGATGGATTATCAACAGATACGGCCATTCACTGCCATTATAAAGCTTGGAAGAGCCAGGACATTTTTAAATATATCTCTGATTGTATTCGTCTGAAAGAATAATGTCATATACACCTAGGATGACTTGAGGGTGAGGGAATCATGGGCTAATTTTTATTTTTGGGTGAACTAACCCTTTAATATAAAGTAGGTGAGAGATGATTTTCTGGTAGACTGTCTGTACTGATGTCTGACCTGATCATTGAGGACACAATAGACCAGGAACATGAAGGTTCCCTGCTGGGAGTTCAAGATCAGGAAGGGGATCTCCAGCTCCTTCCAGAAACCCAGAATCCAGGAGCAACCAAGAATCACAAACTGAGCCAGTGTTTTAAATATCATATTCCTGCAGAGAAAGATGGAGAGTTAATATATATTTATTGATTATATTGTTGTGGAAAATCTGCAATTGTCCTGTTATAAGTATGACTTTTGTCTGTAGAACACTTCTGTATTGTAATCAACCACACTTGAAACTTGTTTATTATGAAAGTGGTTTATGAAGAAAAACTCTGCAATTGTTATTGTAAAATGTTTTTTTTTTTTTTTGAGAAAGTGGTTTATAAAGAAAAACATACCACACTTAATGTTTTAAGCATTAATTAAAAAGCACAGAGAGGAACAAAACATGTATTAGAAAGAGCTTTGCTAAAGAAAGAAGATAAATGCAAGCATTACCGTCAGATGTGTTGCGGACGAAGCGCAGAACGCAACAAAGGAGAAACGTCTGAAGAAGGAAGACTAAGAGGAGAAAGGCTTTACAAAGACAGGTCTGAAATGAATTCCCAGAACTCACGACACCTCAAGACTTAGGATTGGATAAATTGTCTGTAAGAGACTGATCATTTATGAGGGGATTTCCAAAGATGACAACCTCAAGAAATCAGATGGTCTATAAAAGGCTGAAAGGAGAAGATGAAGGCAGACGCTGATTCTTAATGGCCTCTCCGGTGTTACAACGCTTGTAAACGGTTTACTCTTGATGTTGTTTTCTCTTGTTTTTTATATATTAGTACTTTATATGCACTCAAAAAAATATATATGCCTAAACATAAGATTTATGTATTTGAATTGCATATAGAATTTCCATCCATTTGGATTACATAGTTTTAACATAAACCAATTAATAATCTGAATGTGATTCATATTTTTAAGTCATATATAAATGAAACAGGTAAGATTTATGTAATTGTATTAATAAACTGAATGTGATTCATATGTGTCAGTCATGTGTAAATGAAACGGGTAAGATTTATGTAATAGTGCACAGAAAAACACCCATGTTAAATTAACACTGCTCAGTGTTCATATGTGTGCACACTACAGAGTTAAAGTACCATTGAAGCAGTGTTGAAGTTAATGAGATAATTAAGTGATGATTGAGCATTAATTATGAACACCTGCTGTTAACAAGCAGAATCACTGAAGGAAAGAGAAACACAAGATCTACAACTGACTTCAGCCACAGCCTTAGATGAAATCAACTGAAGAGAAAAGAAGACATTAAATCTGTGAAGATCTCAGCAGAGGAGAATTAAACAACTCCACAAACAGCATTACCAACTTCACTTATTACAGACCAGACTGACTTTATTTAATTTCCGTTTGAATGAAACCAATAGTTGTATTTTAAAGTCACCATGATGGTGGTTAGCGTTTGCTTTAGTTGTGCTCTTGACCCTTGATTTTTTTTATATAAAATGTTCTCTGGCTGCAATAATTGTGTGTTTATAAAGCACATTTGTTGTAGCAAAAAAGCCAAGAGAAAATGAGATCAGGTGATGTTGGCTGTTTATTGATGATGACGTCATCATCATGTAATTGCCTGATTCCCTGATCTTTTTCAGTGTCTAATGCTTTGCTTATATAGGACTTGTGGTTTTAATATTGTTTTATTCATAACAGAAGCCATTTGATTCTACAGCATGAGATCTTGCAGTGTTGTTTATCAAATAATATTGTTTAATAAAAAAAAAAAATGAGTGCACAAAAACCTTTCATCTATGGCATTACTTAGACGCACACAGACATCAAGACACAGCATATGAATCTTAACAATGGTGACAAAAGCTACAAAAAACCCATTTGCATAATTTATTAATGCCGCAATGCATGCTGGGAGATATGGGTGAGTTTTGATTGGTGGTACCCAGCATGCACTGCAGCATGAAGCGTTTCATTGATTGTCAACATTGTTGAGAGTCATACACTGATTCTTGATGTCTAAATAATAAAGTAGAAGAAAAAGTTTAATGCACTAAATGTTTTTAAAATTATTTATATTATTTGACAAACAACATTGCTCTCATGCTGTAAAATTAAATGGCTTCTATTATGAATAAAACAATATTAAAACCACAAGTCCTATATAATCATAGCATTAGACACTGAATAAGATCAGGGACTCAGACAATTACATGATGATGACATCATCAATAAACAGCCAACATCACCTGATCTCATTTTCTCTTTGCTTCAAAAACAAATGTGTTTTATAAACACACAATTATTGCAGCCAGAAAACATTTAATATTAAAGAGTCAAGGGTCAAGAGCCCAACTAAAGCAAACGCTAACCACCATCATGGTGACTTTAAAATACAACTATTGATTTCATTCAAACGGAAATGAAATAAAGTCAGTCTGGTTAGTAATAAGTGAAGCTGGTAATGCTGTTTGTGGAGTTGTTTAATCCTCCTCTGCTGAGATCTTCACAGAATTAATGTCTTCTTTTCTCTTCAGTTGATTTCATCTAAGGCTGTGGCTGAAGTCAGTTGTAGTTCTTGTGTTTCTCTGTTCTTCAGTGATTCTGCTTGTTAACAGCAGGTGTTCATAATTAATGCTCAATCACCACTTAATTATCTCATTAACTTCAACACTGCTTCAATGGTACTTTAACTCTGTAGTGTGCACACATATGAACACTGAGCAGTGTTAATTTAACATGGGAGTTTTTCTGTGCACTATTACATAAATCTTACCTGTTTCATTTACATATGACTGACAAATATGAATCACATTCAGTTTATTAATACAATTGCATAAATCTTACCTGTTTAATTTATATATGACTTAAAAATATGAATCACATTCAGATTATTAATTGGTTTATGTTAAAACTATGTAATCCAAATGGATGGAAATTCTATATGCAATTCAAATACATAAATCTTATGTTTAGGCATAATTATTATTATTTTTTGGACTGTGTAAACTAATTAACCTGTAGATAATAAAACTATATTTAATTGAAACTAAGAAACTCTTTTGCTACTCTCGCCTGCCAAAAGTCTTTGAGTATGAAAATTCAGATGCTTATGATTTAGGACACATTTGACTTTACCTAACCCGAGAATAATCAAAATAAGGTTAAAGGTGTCTAGAAATATGCAGCATATAACAATATATATACACATTTCAAATCATATTGTTTGTTACTTGGTTCGTTTCATATGTGAAACTTCAGCGTTCAGATTTTTCAAGGTGGAGGTCAGACTGATGATGATGTAGATGAAGAGAATCATGTTTAACTGCACAGTAAGAGAAACAACAGGAATTAATCTTTAATCCCTTTTCCTTTTAATACAAATCATGATGAGACATGTGCTTACTGCTAGTATGACGCAAACAGGTCCATGAAAACTCCAGATAAAGCCTTTATCCATTTTAATCCAGCACCTGTTTAGAAGAAGAAAAATAATGAAATGAACAAACATGAAGGATGAAGGTGTTGATCTCTGAGTCTCTCAAACTAAACTCACTTTTCACTTCCGTAGCCTTTAGGATTCACCCCAGCAGACACAGCCACCACAACCAGAGCAACCGTATATCCAATCACACACAGGAATCTACTGCTAAGCACCCCCCTCCTTTTGGAGCTGATCTGTGATAGGTTCTTCACACAGATGAAGAGCAGCACAGCTTCAATGAACATCCACACAAAGCCGGAGAGAAAGAGGAAGTGCAGCACACCTGATATCACGGCACACAACACCTGGAGATCATGAGAGACGGTTATGATGATTCTCAGTGAGACTGTGCTGAGCTGTAGGGCTCCTTCATCATTCTCACCTGATGTATGTGGTTCAGGAACTGTTGTGTGAGCAGGAACAGAAGGTGAGCCAACAGAAGACTCACGCAGAGGTTGATTCGAGCCACATTATTCACTCCAGGACTCCACTGACAAAGGGCAAAGGTCAACAGGGCTAAACTGAAGAACACCAGCCCCACGATCACACACACCAAATTCAACACGTCCAGCTTTGAGTCGCTCTGAGGAAACATGTCACAGTACATGAGTGCCAAATCTGTGCTGTTCTTCAATGCTCACTATAAATGTTCTCGTACCTCTGATGGGCGGCTGGTTTGCATGATGATAGCGAATGTGGACAGATGAACACAGGAACACACAGTGTAGCTGTTGGTGGTCTCTAAAACAGAACAGCCATCTACAATCCACTCGCTGATGTTCCAGTACACACAGGACAGAGGACTGCCGGGCTCAAACTCCTGCAAAAAGAAGAAAGAACATGCAGAAAATAGTATAACTCTGAATATTAGATGTTTTCAGATGTTCATCAGTTCTCAGGTTGGACAAAAACACATTTCAGTCTCTCACTCTGATGTGTTTGAGGGTGAAGTTGACTGGTTTGGTGAGTTTAGTGTTGGTGGTTTTGGGAAGAGTAACTGAGATCACAGTGGACATCATGGTGTTAATCGTGCCAGTTGATTTGTTGAAGAAGTCTGGCTTCAGTAGATTCTCCATTGTGTTATAACTCATGAAAGCCACAGCAGCTGATCCTGTGTGACAGAAACAGAAGAAACTTGTATTCAACACATTAAAACCTTTAGTTAAATGTGGTTTAGTGATATATCTTCTAAAATGTTTTATTAAAAATGTTGTATTAAAACACATCTCACATACTTGTTTCATTGTTGTTCTTGGCGATCCCAATGAGATCGATGTCCACAGAAGAATTTGTTGTGTTAAGTCGAGGGATTTTATCTAAGGTGACACTGGGTCCAACCATGAAGATTTCAACCTCTGATTTAGAAAATAAGAAGTTATGTTTTTTTTTTTTTATTATTAAAGTTGATTCAATTATGCACAAATGTGCAAAAAACAAAACAATAAAAAGACTAAAATAAAATAACTATTTCATCTAATTACTAGTTTGAACTAATCAGTTAACTTTGTTCACAGCAAAATCCCCAGAGTTAAATTAAGTGAAGCTGGTAATGCTGTTTGTGGAGTTGTTTAATCCTCTTCTGCAGAGATCTTGAGAGATGTAATGTCTTCTTTTATCTTTAGTTGGTTCATCTTAGGGTAGGGGAGACCGGGGACAGTTGCAACAGGGGATGGTTGCAACATGTCATTTTTCTCCAGTCAGAAACAAGCTTGAGTGATGACACTCATACTGCACACCTTGGAGGGTTACTTTAAAAATGTATTCCGTTACAGTTACAAATTACTTCATAAAAAAGTATTCAGTAACTTAATCCAAGTACTATAATATGAAAGTAATGTAACTGATTACTTTTGGATTACTTCAAGGTCACGTATATAAATAAAGTCAAGCAAGAAGAAATATTATTAAAACAACAACAACAAAAAAAAACCTTTTATTTATTAAGAATTTGGCCTTAACACATTAACACAGGCCTGAATATATATTTATGTAAAGGGCTATACAGACATCTAGTGGCTAATGTACAGTATTACAGATTATTTTGTTTTATTTTTAACACATTTTTAACAAAAAAATAAAAACACAACATTTGTACACAATCTACATATTAGTTTATTTTAAAATAGGCCTACATGTTGACTAAAGCCGTGATCTTTCTTAATTTGCCTGACTGACCAACGCTATCTCACGACCAATTCGTACGAATTCGTACGAATGATAAAAAGTTGGCTAATTCGTACTAATTCGTACGACCTCACTCGTACGAATTTGTACGATTTGTCTAAACCCACGTGATGGGTAGGTTTAGGGGCGGGGTCAGGGGTAGGTCATTCGTATGAATTCACACGAATTGGCCAATTCGTAAAATATGTACGATTTTGCAAAAAACGTACTAATTCGTACGAGTCAGGTCGTATGAATTCGTACGAATAAGCCACCTCGTAGAATTTGTACGTTTTCCCGTGAGATCGGGCTCGACTGACAGTGGGAGTTCCCCTACGTTACCTAGACAGCGAACATCCCGTTACGCGAGAAAAGATTAGGAAAGGACATTTTTGGTACTAAAAAATCTACTCTCCTAATTTCTACAAAATAGCAGCGGAATTTCCATGAATTAAAAGCGATTTTACCCGCAGGCAGCATCGTTTCTACTAGCAGCAGTGATTCAATCTGCGTCTGAGGAGATTGTAGAAAGCTGCTATTTGCACACCAGCGCGTGGCACACGTGAGTCATTACTGGCAACAGAACCAGGACTGTAAGCAGCGCGCTCGGCTTAATATAGTGTTATTATGCCAAAATACTTATTTATTTAGTTTTAAATGAAACCATTGTAATCCTGAAAGTATTCCCCCTTTTTTCAAAATGTAACTATAATCTGATTACAACGTTTTTTGACGTAACTGTAACGGATTACAGTTACTGGATTTTTGTATCCTGATTACATAACGCCATTACATGTATTCCGTTACTCCCCAACCCTGCTTATAGGGTACGTTTACACGACAATGATACGCTTAAAACTCAGAAGTGTTTCATTTGAGTTTTCAAAACTGCATTTTCAGGCACCCAAACTGACTCTTTGTTGTCGTGGAAACGAACGGCCAAAACTTATAAAAGGTTTTACGTTTTTAGTTGAAAACGGTGTCGTGTAAACAGACCCTAAGGCTGTGGCTGAAGCGGGTGTTCATCACTAATGCTCAATCATATCTTAATTAATCACTTAATTTTATCTCATTAACTTTAACACTTTTAACACTCTTTAGATTGGGACAATATGTACTCTGAGCTGTGTTGATTTAACTCTGTGTGCCTGTAACATTGTAGTTAGAGGTCGACCGATTCATCGGCCGGCCGATTGATCGGCCGATTTTTTGCATTTTTAACATAATCGGCATCGGCCAATATCCAAGTGTATCAAGCCGATTATTAGGCAGGCGCATCTGTGGGCAGCCTATGTTGTTGTGGAACACGCGTTCGACGCACGCTGCGCCTAGAGTCATTCTCCAGCAGAGTGAGCAGACCTCATCCAGTGCTTAAGGAAGGAGCTAAGTTACTTGGAGAACACTCCTTTATATTTAATTAAAAACTTTTGATATGTTACTGCCAACTTAGAGAAAAAACATGAATAGGCGACATGACGTTCGGCTAACGTTACTTTGAAATTGATAGCGTAGTTGAGGTTGCATTAGCACAGCAGAAGGGTTGTTATGTCACAATAAGTAAGCAAATATTTACAGACAGTGAATCTGAGACTTTTATTTGTTCTGTTTGTGTGTCTTATATTTGAAAGGGTTGTCACTCAATGCAGAGAAATAAGTAATAAAAAAAGAGACCAACTATATAGTGAAGGACTGGCTTTGCTTTACTAGCGTCGTTGTCGCTAGGGTTGGGTAGCTACAGACAGACCCGGAGCTAATACGGCACTGGTGCCTTAACGACCGTTATTTACCGGACCGAATATCAACGCGCATTTCTGTGCTTCATATCAGTGCTACTGTTATGTCTGTGCTTCTCTTGGATGCTCTGAAAACGGACGTTAGAATAACAGAAACATCGCTTCGCTGCACTTGACACTAGTCAGCAGTTAACTTTAGCATTCCGTTAGCTAGCTGGATTAAACACGGTTAAAATGCTGGCCAAACAGTAGTGTAATGTGTGACTGTATTTCACTGTAGACTAGGGGTGGAACGGTACATGTATTCGTATTGAACCGAAACGGTACAGGCGTCACGGTTCGGTGTATACATTTCCACGGAGAATACACGCTATAAAAATAAATAAAAGTCGCGTGCAAAGTAATGCGGAACTACTGTTAGATACGCGAGTTCTTTAGGGACGCCTAATCTGTAGCTCCGCTTTAGCTCCGGCTGCGATGGAATATGTTGTGTGTGTGTGTGTGAGAGAGAGAGAGAGGCGCGGGCGCGATCGAGATGTGTGTGTGTGTGTGTGAGGCGCGGGCGCGATCGAACAGTGGAAACATAAAAACATACTCTGTCATTTTGTTTATCAGGACATCATTCAAAGTGTTTAAGTTACTGTTAATTAAAATGTTAAGGAAAACAAATATATTAATCTGAAATTAGTAGCAAATTAATTTTCAATTCATTCAGGTACAATTACCAAACATATCTCAAGTTCTTTTTGTCTTTTGTACAAGTGCAGATTGGTAAAGTGTTCAATAAATGTTTTTGTTGAGAAATTTTGTCTATCTTAAGTAATTATTTGTGTTACATTTTATCTTTCAAATAGAGGTTAAAAACAAGCACATAATCGGCCAAATATCGGCCAAAATAAATCGGCAGCATTAATCGGCCATCGGCCGACCCGGATTTCAAAAGATCGGCATCGGCATCGGCCTGAAAAAAACCATATCGGTCGACCTCTAATTGTAGTAATCATGAAGACATTGATTAGCTTGTTCAGGTGTGTTTGATTAGGGTTGGAGCTAAACTCCAGGAAAGTGGATCTCGTGGTCCAGAGTTGAGAACCCCTGCTCTAGACTATATAAACTCCCTGATATCATATATAAGCTCAGTTTCATCATCAATAATAACAGTTTTCTATATAAACTATATCATATATAAGCTCAGTTCCATCATCAATAATAACAGTTTCTCCACTCACCAACAGCAGCAAGAGTAAAATTGACTCTGTCATGTGTGTCTGTCGGCTTCACCAATGTAGAGATGAGTTTCTCGTTGGCTTTTAACACACGATTTCCGTTGGAGGCTAGTACAGCTGGGCTGACTGATGATGAAGACTCTGAAATCTCTCCTGAAGCGTTGAGGACCATATTCAAAATATCGGTCACATTCTAATTTATTGATCAGAAAAAAATAATTACTGTAAATGTAAATATTAAGAAAGCCAATTAATCAGACCTGCGATGTTAATCATGTAACTGACGATTACATTTGATTTGATTATAAAAAAAATTAAAAAAAATCTCTTGAAGACTTACAGTCAAAGAAAGCTCTTGAGCTGTAATGTTCTCGATCTGCTCTAGAAGATTTTGAAGCTTTTCAGTCTGACTCTGAAATCAAAATTGAGAAGACAGAATTTGACGATGTGTGAGTGATGACTCTAACCGGGTATGCTGAGTGCCTCTGAAATAAGACACAGACACTGTTTTTGAACGAATTTCTTTAACAAATGATTCAATGACATATATTTTTTTAAACATTTGTCGCCACCTACTGGTGGAAATGAAAATACTTTTCTAAAGGTGCTTTTCTGTATTTTGCTCGCTACAGTGGACAGTGCTTGTATCCAAACCAGTGCCGGCCCGAGCCTTTTGGGGGCCCTAAGCAGAATTTGATTTGGGGACCCCCTCCCACCACGCGGAGTCACCTGTGCTTGGCGATTAATTACACAAATATTACGCTATAATGTTACATTATAAATTAATACAATGAGGTTATGTATTAATACAAAATAAATGCTTACAAAAATAATAGATACTTACAAAAGTTTTAACTTTTTCTTTACTCTTTTACTTACTCTTTGAAACTTCTGAAAACAAACTGTCACAAAACATATTAAATAAATGATTTGCAAAATATTCTCCAACGTTTTGCAACACTTTGCAGTTTGAATGATGTCTTGTCTGAACATGACTGGAGTATAGCCGTATTCAAATATAATAATAATAGTCAACCTAACATATAAAAATTACACTGCTCTGTTTAAATAGTCAGTAGTACAATTCATACCATTCACGTTAAGCACCGCTCCACTGTGATGCTTCCTAGCACATTTTTGCGTGTGAAGAGAATGATTTTTTTCTGTCGATATTGGAACGTGAGTGAAGTACAAATAAGCCTATAATAAAGAATAGTTTACCATCCAAATACATCGTGAATGTTGAAACATTTTGATTCTAATGAGAGACATACGTGAGCCCAACGCCGCTTACTTTCACTTCCATTTAAATTATCTCGTTTTGGCTTAGTTATAAATTTACTTAGGGTACTTAGTTTGCTTATGCCTCGGGCCGGCCCTGATCCAAACTAACAAACTTTTGTCACAGAAGTACTAGAATAAAAGTTTAAGTTTGTAAAAGAAGTAATGAGAATGTGTGGTTAAAATGGACGGCTTCGTGGACAGCTTTCTCTGCGCATTAAATCCCCCATATTGAATGCAGAACAATGATGATGACAGAGAGTATAGGCTTCAAAGCTATTGTGGACCCACTTACCCAAAACCCTGGTTTGGCAAATAAATGAATGACGGATAGTTACGTATTTCCAAAATGTTATTATGTAAGCTTTATGTTACTCCTCAAATAACAAGGGAATTTGTAGTAATTTATAGTGTTAATTAATTAGCGAGTCCACAAACTCATTATTTCAATTGGCTTTTGTATGCAGTATTCACAGCTTATATGGACTGAATGCCCCCATAAACCATCAGCAATTATTAGAAAAGCACATTCATATTTCAGATTACAGACATATCTAAAATGCACATGTTATTGCACTGCTTCAGTTTGGACTATTATTGATAGGAGCTGTGAGTCTCTACAACTTCAATTTCAGAAACTCAACTTACGTTGCGTCCTTCCTGCAGCGTTATATTTATACCTGCAATGACAGAAATCAGCATGAAGACAATAATATAATAAACTGCAAAACTTTGAAAAATAACTATTTTACTAAGCAGCAATTTCAGCAAGATTGTGGATTCAGCAAGATTTCAGTGGTGTACCTCCTTCTGCGTACCCCCTCTCTTCCACTTAGACTTCAGTCATACCTTTTCCATTTAGGGACAATATTTGCCCCCTAAATTTATTTATTTGCTTTTTTTTTTACCTTAATGAATAACTTTATGAAATAAAAAATGTTTTAAAAGAAAAATGTTCAATAGAGGAATATGCAATGACGGAAAAACGTCTCGGTTACGGATGTAACCCTCGTTCCCTGAGTGGGAACGGAGACGTTACGTCGGATGACGACGATTGGGGTTTCGCTTAGAAGCCTATCACCTTCGAGTATATAAAACGAGCCAATGGCAATGAAATGCCATGGGTCTGCGGAATTTGCATAGCGTAACTCCGCCCGCCGCAGGGGGTATATAAGGAAGTACGCTGCACAATGCAGACATGCCTTCGCTGAGGAGCCGAGACTGGCCCCAGGCGTTTTTCAGCGGTACAGCGGAAGTGGCAGGAAGACGTAACGTCTCCGTTCCCACTCAGGGAACGAGGGTTACATCCGTAACCGAGACGTTCCCTTTCGTGGTCACTCCGAGTTACGTCGGATGACGACGATTGGGGTTCCAGTCTAATCACGCCACCTCGGCTGTCTTCCAGTGCCCTGCGTAAGTCTGAGCTCCCTGTTGTGAGACTAGCACGAACGAAGGAGTCCTACTTAACACAGGGATACCAAGGTACACTGGGAAGCATATCTCCAGAGAGAAATATGCAATCATGCCCAGCCATGATGGGGGGGACTTAGAATACACATATGACCCAGAGGGATGCATATGGAGAATCACTGGGGTGTCCAGCCGCAGGTGGAATTTTAAACCCCAGGGGTGGCAAGGTGGCTTGCCAAGGGAAAGACACACGCTCACAAGGAGACTTACAGTGGAATACACATGTGGGGGTCGCCCAGAGGGGGAACCATGCATATGGAGGCACCTAGTCAAGCGCAAAAGCTGCGTTATGGCAGAATGGCATAAGTCAGGCGTTGACGTCACCAGTGCTGGAGGAAACTCAGAGCTTATCAGACTCACCTGAGAAGAAAATCGCACGTATCCCGTCCGTGGAGAGGAATGGCGAGCAAGCGAAGACACCTGAGCAGAATCTAGCACCGGCTGGTTGAAGCGAGTACATGAGAAGAAACTGGCTCTACGCGGAGATTATAGAATCTCGCGAATGTGTTGGGTGTCGCCCAGCCTGCAGCTCTACAAATGTCTGTTAGCGAGGCGCCATGCGCTAGAGCCCAAGAGGAAGCCACACTACGGGTGGAGTGGGCTTTCACACCAAGGGGGCACGGACGACCTTGCTGCTGGTATGCCAAAGCAATGGTATCCACTATCCAGTGGGATAACCTTTGCTTTGAGAGAGCCTTTCCCTTCAGCTTCCCACCATGACAGACAAAGAGCTGGTCTGAGGTCCTGAAACACTGCGTTCTGTCTACGTAAGCACGGAGGGCGCGTACTGGACAGAGCAGTGCCAAGGCTGGGTCTGCCTCCTCCAAGGGCAGCGCTTGCAGGTTCACTACCTGGTCTCGAAAGGGTGTGGTAGGAACCTTGGGCACGTATCCAGGCCGGGGTCTCAGGATCACGTGAGAGTTAGCCGGCCCGAATTCCAGGCACGCTTCGTCAACCGAAAATGCCTGCAGGTCCCCTACCCTCTTGATGGAGGCCAATGCAACCAGGAGCGCTGTCTTCATTGACAGGAACTTAAGCTCCACTGATTGCAAAGGCTCAAATGGAGCACTCTGCAGGGCAGTTAGAACCACTGAGAGGTCCCAAGAGGGAACGAGGGGAGGACGAGGAGGATTTAGTCTCCTCGCTCCCCTCAGGAACCTGACGATCAGGTCGTGCTTTCCCAGAGACTTACCATCAACTGCTTCGTGATGTGCGGCAATGGCGGCAACATACACTTTCAGGGTGGAGGGAGACAGCCTTCGCTCCAACCCTTCTTGCAGGAAGGAAAGCACGACACTGATCGGGCATTTCGTGGGTTCTTGATGTTTAGAAGAACACCAGTTGACGAAGAGGTTCCACTTCAACGCATAGGCATGTCTCGTGGACGATGCTCTAGCGGAAGTGATGGTAGCCACCACCGCAGGTGGTAGGGTACTCAAACCTGCCTCGTCCCGTCCAGGAGCCACACGTGGAGGTTCCAAAGATCGGGACGAGGGTGCCATAAGGTGCCCCGTCCCTGAGAAAGGAGGTCCTTCCTCAGAGGAATTGGCCAGGGAGGTGCTGTCGCGAGGAGTACTAGTTCGGAGAACCAGGTCCGGTTGGGCCAATACGGGGCAACCAAAATGACCTGCTCCTCGTCCTCCCTGATCTTGCGCAAGGTCTGCGCAAGAAGGCTCACTGGGGGAAACGCATACTTGCGTAGGCCCCGCGGCCAGCTGTGCGCCAGTGCATCCGTGCCGAGCGTGCCCTCGGTCAGGGAATAAAACAGGTCGCAATGGGACAAGTCGTGGGAGGCAAACAGGTCTACCTGTGCGTCGCCGAACTGATCCCAAATCAGCTGAACCGTCCGGGGATGGAGTCGCCATTCTCCAGCGAGAGGCCGAACTCGAGACAGCTCGTCGGCCGCCTGGTTCAGGTGTCCCGGGATATAAATGGCTCGAAGCGACCTCAGATGCTTCTGACTCCATATGAGGAGGTGGCGAGCGAGTTGCGACATACGGCGGGAGCGTAGACCACCTTGATGGTTGATGTACGCTACTGTTGCGGTAATGTCTGATCGGACTAGTACGTGCTGACCCCTGAGCAGCGCATGGAAGCGGTGCAGGGCGAGACGTACAGCCAGCAACTCGAGGCAATTGACATGCCAAAGGCGCTGGGGTCCTGTCCAGGAGCCCGCGGCAGCATGACCATTGCACATGGCGCCCCAGCCCGTGTTGGAGGCATCTGTTGATACAACAACATGCCGGGAAACTCGTTCTAAGGGCACTCCGGCCCGTAGAAAACTGAGGTTCGCCCACGGGGTGAAGGTCTGACGGCAGGCTGGAGTCACTGGGACTTGGAGCGTGCCGTGTTGCCATGCCCACCTCGGGACTCGATCGCGAAGCCAAAGCTGAAGCGGTCTCATATGAAGCAATTCCAGCGGCGTTACTGCGGCTGCGGATGCCATATGCCCCAGGAGCCTCTGAAAAAGTTTCAGTGGAACTGCACTCTTGCCCTCGAACTGACGAAGACAAGTCAGCAGTGACTGCGCGCGCTCGCTCGTAAGCTGCGCGCACATGGCGACCGAGTCGATCTCCATACCGAGAAAAGAGATCCTCTGCACGGGGCAGAGTTTGCTCTTCTCCCAGTTGACCCGAAGGCCCAGACGAGCTAGGTGCCGGAGCACTAGGTCCCTGTGTTCGCAAACCTGGTCTCGAGAGTGAGCTAGGATCAGCCAGTCGTCGAGATAGTTCAGGATGCGAACCCCGTGTTCCCGGAGGGGAACAAGGGCTGCCTCGACGACCTTCGTAAAGACGCGAGGAGACAGGGCTAGCCCGAAAGGGAGAACCGCGTACTGGTATGCCTGCCCCTCGAAAGCAAACCGTAGAAACGGTCTGTGTCGAGGTAAAATGGAGACATGGAAGTAGGCATCCTTCAGGTCGATCGCTGCAAACCAATCCTGCGGCCGCACACACTGGAGGATGTGTTTGGCCGTTAGCATCTTGAACGGCAGCCTGTGAAGGGAGCGGTTCAAGACGCGCAGGTCGAGGATTGGCCGTAACCCACCGGACTTCTTGGGTACAATGAAGTAAGGGCTGTAGAAGCCGGACTTCATTTCGGCTGGAGGGACAATCTCGATCGCACCCTTCGCCAGTAGGGTGGCGACCTCCGCTCTCATGACAGGGGCATTGCCACCGATCATAGTGAAGCGGACTCCCCTGAAGCGGGGAGGAGATCTCGCGAACTGAATCGCGTAGCCGAGCCTGATGGTTCTCGCGACCCAGCGGGACAGTCTGGGAAGCTCTAGCCAGGCCTCCAGAAAGTGCACCAGCGGGGTCATACGAACCACAGACGTACCGTCGGTGGGGCAGCGAGGCGGAATGACCGGCACCGGCGAGGGTGGCATAGCGGCCCTGTGCGGGGGCACGGTCATTAACCGCGTCCTGCCAGAGGAGGCCAGGGGAGGGCGCGCGTCCCACGGGGGCGTGCTCTGGCAGGGGTCTGGCGACAGAGGGGGATGAGAGGAGCTTGGCCCGTGGGCGGCGCGTGCTGTCATCCCCCTCTGGGACAGAGGAGGGCGGCAGTGGCGGGACCCGAGGGTGGCGCGCACTGCGTCCCTCGGACTCTGTCGGCTCAGGATTGGGGAATTCAATTCTGTCTTCAACCACATCAAAGTACTGCTCGTCGTTGGACGAGCAGCGGGGAGTGGAGAACAAAAGATTCTCCCCCGGCCCTCCACCGGGGGAAGGAGTGGCCCTGCTACCAGCTCCTGGGACAGAATTGAAGCCAACCCTGAGCAGCCCGTCTCAGGAGCGCCGCTCAGCCTGGCGTTTAGCGGGCGGCGGGGCTGGAGAGGGCTGTGGCGCCTGCCTGCGGCTCCCTCCACAACGCGGCCCGGGTGAAGGTTGCTGCTGGGGCCGTGCGGGAGGGGCGGCCGCGGGAGGGCGCCCTCGGCGGCGAGCAGGCTGAGGATTCTGTGCCGACGGCTGAGCAGCGGAGCGTCGGGGCAGAATGTGCTTGATAGCCTCAGTCTGCTTCTGGGCGGTCGAGAACTGTTGGGCAAAATCCTCGACCGCACCGCCGAAAAGGCCGGCCTGGGATATGGGAGCATCAAGCAGACGAGTCCGCTCGGGCTCACACATATCAGCCAGGTTCAGCCAGAGATTTCTCTCCTGGACCACAGCTGTGGACATCACCAAACCCAGGGAGCGCGCGGTCACCTTCGTCGCTCGGAGAGCGAGGTCGGTGGCGGCGCGCAGCTCATCAACGAGCCCTGGGTCTGTCCTGCCCTCGTGCATGTCACGAAGCATCTGGGCCTGGTAGACCTGCAGAATGGCCATGGCATGCAAAGAGGCAGCTGCCTGTCCCGCCGCACTGTAAGACTTCGCCACGAGAGTGGACGAGAATCCACAGGCTTTGGACGGGTGCTTAGGATCACCACGTGATGAAGCGCCTGCCGGACACAGCTGCATCGCGACAGAACGTTCAACCGTGGGAATCCCAGTGTACCCACAAGCATCAGCTCTATCGAGGGGAGGAAAGGCGGAGAAAGCCGACGAACGATCGCGGGAAGACATGGGAGCCTTCCAGGACCGCGTGACTTCCTCATGCACTTCCGGGAAGAATGGTATTGGGGTTGGGCGGCGACGAATGTCAGCGGCCGCTCCCAAAAACCAATCATCCAGCCGCGAGCGCACTGGATCGGGCGGCGGGGACCACTCGAGCCCAATGGCCGCGGCTGCCCGGGAAAGCATGGCAGTCAGCTCGGGATCAGACTCGGGCAATGCTGGCACGCCCGAGGGCGGCAACACAGCCGAATCCTCACTTCCCGAGGACTCATGCCCACCTTGTGATGCAGTGATCGACATTGCATCCTCCTGTGGAACGCCAAACGAAACGCGCGGGGCCTCCGTAGAGGGACCGGCGGTTTCGGTTTGCACGCTCGCGGGTACCAATGCTGAAGAGGGGTGTGTGGACCGTGGACGTATCGGCGGTTTGTCCCACACAGATACCCTCAGGTCACCCTGGCCACCAGCCGAAGTACAGCCTCTCGGGGAGACCGTAGATCGGGGTGTGGATGAGGGGACTCTCGCTCTGATGAGCTCATTGAGTCTCGACCGCAGCATGGAGATGGTCATGTTCCCGCAATGAGAACATGAATCATCCACAAACGCTGCTTCAGCGTGATCAACGCCCAAACACGTTAAGCAGAGATTGTGCCCATCAGGAGAAAATACATCGCGACCACAACCAGAAGTGCACGGGCGAGACATCTTTAAAAAGACGTGCCACATGCAATGCTCTTTTTGTGAGAGGAAAACTCTGCGGATGTTGAAGCGAACAGGGAGAAATCACACTAACTGTCAGATCACTGACAAGATCAGCAGGGAAGTGTGCACTCGCTGAAATCGCCGTCACACCAACACCGGAGAGCTCGCTCGTCTCGAAGGTAAGAGAAGACTAACTCAGAATCTTTGGCTTGCAGGAGTGGAGAAGTTCTCGGCTCCGAAGCGAAAGCATGTCTGCATTGTGCAGCGTACTTCCTTATATACCCCCTGCGGCGGGCGGAGTTACGCTATGCAAATTCCGCAGACCCATGGCATTTCATTGCCATTGGCTCGTTTTATATACTCGAAGGTGATAGGCTTCTAAGCGAAACCCCAATCGTCGTCATCCGACGTAACTCGGAGTGACCACGAAAGGGAACAAAGTGATACTTTGAAATATTAAACTAAAACCAGTAAGTCACTGAGTCATTGAGTCATTCTTACATTCAGTAACAAAGAAACTAGCTGTATTTATAAATGAATCATTGAATAATTGACTCACAATTCTTTTCAAAGCTGCAGAATTGTTTACGAAACACCGGTTTGTGCTGTAGTTCTGCTTTTCTCTTTCGTTGGAACTATTTTTTCGTTGCAAAATAGAGTAAGTACTGACAGTACTGTGTTTAAAATACACGTTTTGTTTGTTGACCTGTTGTATGATAATCAATGTCACGTTTGCCATCATGTGGATATTTGGGAATAATTGCAATCTTGCTCGTTATCAACATTAAATACAACAACTCGCACAATGTGTTTTTGTATCAAAGAAAGTTTGAGTCTTAAATCTCTCACTCTGTGTCAGAATCAGAAAGAGATTTATTGCCAAGTGTGCTTGCACCCACAAGGAATTTTTTTTGGTACTGAAGCTTCCAGTGCACATACAGTATACAAATACAACAAGAAACATAGTAGTACAAATTCTAAGAATAAAATATATAAAAATATATATATATATAAAAATTGTATAAAAGTAAAAAAGTAGGGTCACAGTTGGGTTTAGTCCGAATAAACATTTACAGATTATGAACATATTTACAGTATTTTGAGTAGTATGAATAATATAGATATAAATATCACCTGAGTTAGAGAATATTGCACTAGACAGTGGGAGTATTGCACTTACAGGCATATGCCTTGGGGGGCATGTTAAGTGTTCAGAAGGGAAATGGCCTGTGGAAAGAAACTGTTCCTGTGCCTGGATGTTCTTGTGGCCAGTGATCTGTGTCGCCGTCCTGACGGTAACAGTTCAAACAGGGGGTGTCCAGGGTGAGTGGAGTCTGTGATGATTTTACCTGCTCTCTTCCTCACTCTGGAAGAGTACAGGTCCTGGAGGGTTGGCAGGGGGGCACCAATAATCCTCTCTGCAGTCCGGACTGTCCGTTGTAGTCTCCTGGTGTCCGATTTGGTAGCTGAACCAAACCAGACAGTGATGGAAGTGCTTAAGACAGACTCAATGACGGCTGACTAGAACTGGATCAGCAGCTCCTGTGGCAGATTGAACTTCTTCAGCTGGCGAAGGAAGTACAGTCTCTGCTGGGCCTTTTTCACAATGGAGTCAATGTGATTTGCCCACTTCAGGTCCTGAGAGATGGTAGAGCCCAGGAACCTGAATGACTCCACTGCTTCCACGGTGCTGTTCATGAGGGTGAGAGGGGGAGTGCTGGGGTGTTTCTCCTGAAGTCCACGATCATCTCCACTGTTTTGAGCGTGTTCAGCTCAAGGTTGTTATAGCTGCACCAGACAGCCAGCTGTTCAACCCCCAGTCTGTAAGCAGACTCGTCACCATTTTGGATGAGACCGATGACAGTGGTGTCGTCTGCAAATTTCAGGAGCTTGACAGAGGGGTCTTTAGAAGTGCAGTCATTATAGTGTACAGGGAGAAGAGCAGTGGGGAGAGAACGCACCCTTGGGGGGCGCCAGTGCTGATGGTGAGGGTCCTGGATGTGAGTTTCCCCAGTCTCACTCGCTGCTTCCGGTCCGTCAGGAAGCTGGAGATCCACTGACAGATTGTGGATGGCATGGAGAGCTGAGTCAGTTTGGCTGTGAGAAGATCAGGGATGATGGTATTGAAGGCCGAACTGAAGTCCACAAATAAGATCCGTGCATAAGTCCCAGGTCTGTCAAGATGTTGCAGGATATAGTGCAGTCCCATGTTGACTGCATCATCCACAGACCTGTTTGCTCTGTAAGCAAACTGAAGGGGATCCAGCAGGGGTCCGGTGATGTCCTTCAGATAGGCCAACACCAGTCTTTCAAACGACTTCATGACCACAGACGTGAGAGCGACAGGTCTGTAGTCATTAAGTACAGTGATTTTAGTTTTTTTGGGAACCGGAATGATAGTGGAGCGTTTGAAGCAGCAGGGAACTTCACACTGCTCCAATGATCTGTTGAAGATCTGCGTGAAGACTGGGGCCAGTTGGTCAGCGCAGGCTTTTAGACAAGCAGATGAGATGCCGTCTGGGCCTGAAGCTTTCCTTGTCTTCTGTTTTTTGAAGACTCGGCTCACGTCCTCCACACAGACCTTAAGCTCAGGTTGGATGGCAGAAGGGGGGAGGAGAGGGGTTGCAGGAGGTGATGGTGGATGTGTGAAGTGCTCATCAGAGCGGGTGTGAGTCTGGGCTTCTCAAACCTGCAATAGAATGCATTGAGAGTGTCAGCCAGTTGTTGATTCTCCACAGATGTGGGGGATGGTGACTTGTAGTTGGTGATGTTCCTCAGGCCTCTCCAGACTGATGCCAGGTCGTTGGCTAAAAACTGGTTTTTCAGCTTTTCAGAGTAGCTTCTTTTAGCAACTCGGATCTCCTTTGTCAGTCTGTTTCTGGCCTGGTTATACAAGATTTTTATCCCCACTTCTGTAAGCAGCCTCTTTGGCATGACGAAGCTGTTTGAGTTTCCCAGTAAACCATGGTTTATCATTAGTGAATGATAAGAATGTCCTGGTAGGAATGCATGTATCCTCACAGAAACTGATTTATGATGTTACAGTATCTGTGAGCTCATCCAGATCGGTAGCTGCAGCTTCAAAAACAGTCCAATCAGTGCAATCGAAGCAGGCCTGTAGATCCTGCTCTGCCTCGTTGGTCCATCTTTTTACAGTCCTTATTACAGGTTTAGCTGATTTCAGTTTCTGCCTGTAGGTCGGTATAAGATGAACCAAACAGTGATCAGAGAGCCCCAAAGCTGCCCGTGGGACGGAGTGATTCGCATTCTTTATCGTGGTGTAACAGTGGTCCTCGATCTTTCAGGACTAGCCGCTGTGTGAATCCTGCATTGAACTCGCGTAGATTGAGGAAGCTTTCCTCCGGAAAATGTGCAGCACAGAGAGCGACATTTGGATTATAATTATGAGGGACCGAGTTAAAAATGAATTGTAACCGTCCTTAGGAAGACTGAGCACAGTGGACCTGCAATCTGGGTGAAAGTAACAGCGTTTCGACGGCATAGTGCCAACGACACTCTACTACCGCAACAACTCTTTTCCAAAACAACATAAAATGGCCTCGCCCCCTTTATTTATTGTGTTCCCAGAGGAGGGGTTTATGTAAATGTTTGAGGTTTATGTAAATGTCTCAATTTGAGTTGTGTATTTTCAAAATCTGCCATTTTGCAAATCACATACCCCACCTTTAATCTGAAATGTAGCAAATTAATTTAATTCATTCAGGTACAATTACCAAACATATATCAAGGTATTTTTGTCTTTTTATTAATTTAATTAATAAACTAATTATATAAAACTATTGTCAGTGCACTACAAATAAACTGGTTCTATGCCTTTACTTTATTGATAAAACTTATTAAAAAAATACGAGGCTTAAGTAATTTATTTTTTCTTTGGAAAAAAAATACCACTGTAACAGTAAATACCACTGTACAGACATCACTGTGAAAAATAAAATCTTAAAAAAGCGGTCAATGACTGTCAGCTACGGCTGCCAAACAAAAACCGTAAAAATAAAGTAACATATCCCAATTTAAATGAAGTGCAAAAAACTTTTACAGAAATTTTCCTTAAATGTTTTACAGAAAAACACTGTTATTTTACAACTATTTCCTGAATTATTACGATCAAACTCCTTCACTGTAAAAAAATACCATGGAAAAAAAACAGTCAAATGACTGTCAGCTACGGCTGCCATACAAAACCCGTAAAATTAATGAAAAATATCCTAATTTAAAGGTCCCGTATTATGCCCCTTTTCACAAGATGTAAAATAAGTCTCTGATGTCCCCAGAGTGTGTATGTGAAGTTTGAGCTCAAAATACCCAACAGATCATTTTTTACAGCATGTTTAAATTGACATTTTTTGGGGTTCAGAAAAACGAGCTGTTTCAGTGTGTGCCCTTTAAATGCAAATGAGCTGCTGCTGGACGACCCAGGGGGCGGAGCTTCATGAGCTCGCACTCAGTCTGTCAGGACAATTTCATCTCACGGAATGATGATAATATCAGAAACTCTCAGTAACGGCGTTCATTTCGAGTCGGACAAAATAATGCCTACAGAGTCAGAGTGCTGTATAGAGATGAAACAGGTATGGTTTAGTAGTTTAATTACGGTTATTATAACGTATTTGTCATCTGCTTGTATGTATCCATTATTTATTAACAGCCTACAAGTCTGCTGTTTCGGACCAGGTCCGAATGATGGTCAAACATGTAACGTTACTGATGAGTTTAATAAAGTTTATTGTACATCACACAAAAGATGAAGCGTCAGTTTTACTTCAGAAAATCACGGTAAGAGCTGAGTAAACACAGTAGCCTAAGTTATAAGAAGTGCGCAAGTAGCCAGTAGAGTTGAGGGAGCATTCCTGTGGGCGGAGGTTAGTCTAAACACGGTTCTGGTGATGTCACTAATGAAGGAAGTAGAGGGGTGTAGTCCAATCGAGCCGTTTTATGTAGTCAACTTCTGTTAAATAAAATATCTCGCTTGGCATTGAACTTTGAGCTTTATAATTTTACAGATATTATTTATACTCTAACAACAACATTACACACTAACTAAAGTTTGAAACATGGGATCACGTAGAACGGGACGGGAAGATACAGAAATCTTCATTAATATTTTTTAACAGAAACACACAATTAAAACACAGTTATTTCATATTTATTTTCGGATTTTTTTACCAAAAAACATGCAGTTAACTACATGCATGATTTGCTGTGACTATACGTCACTGCATCAGCAACTACGCAGTTACTGTCAGTTAAATAAAGCAACATGCAGCATAACATCTGTGTTTCTCTGCTCATCCTGGACTGAAGCTCAGGCTCTACTCTTCAACACAATGGTGACACACGAAACACATGTGACGTCTCAGCCTAGGCTGTACGTAGGTGTGTGTGGTTGGTGTGTATGTTTTTAGGTGCCGTATGAAGGGGGCGTGGCCGACACACCTGACACTTGTTGGAGGCAGAATAAATGCGGCGGAGACTGTTCGTGAAGTGGCTCTTTGGGACGTTTGGTCTACGGCATGGAGTTCGTCGGTCTGCGGTTTGCTGTTCTATCCGACCCTGACACATTTCTTTATTATGTTATGTTGTTTTTTCTTGCGTTACAATAAATGTCTTGCTGAGAGTTGGCGTGTCTGGTCTCCTTTTTGTTACAGCTTGAGAGCCGGCTGTAACACACGCCATACAGAAACACTTTAAACCCCAACAGAACATTAAACACTACCAGATCTCTCAGGATCTCAGCATCTTCACTTATTACAATCCAGACTTTATTTCTTTCATACTAACATTCTTATTGAGAATTAACAGAGGTTTAGAAGTTGAAGCTTTATTGAAAAGAATAAAGTGTGTCACCATGATGGAGATCAGTGTTTGCTTTAGTTGGGCTCTTGACCTTTTAGTGTTTAACTTAAGTTTTTCTCTGGCTGCTTTAACTGTGTGTCTCTGATACATATTTGTTATGGTAGGAATCCAAGAGAAACTCAGACCAGATGATGATGGTCACTTTTTAGTGATAATAGTCATGTAGTGTCCTGCTTTATTAATACCATCTGAAGTGTAATATCTGTTTAAGTCATTAAATATTATTTGTTCATTTTGCATGACAAAGCTTATAGAAGATCCTGCAGTGCTGTGATACTCAGATTTTATGAAGTCAGTATACAGAAAATGTTTTGACAGGATCATATAGACTCACTCAGACATCAAGAATCAGCGTATGAATCACAACAATGGTGACAATGAAAAAAAAAATCTGAACTACTCACAAAAAGTCACAAAAAGGCTTTGTTGGTTGTCACCATTGTTGAGATTCATATGTTGATTGAACCAGCTCAAACCTTTTTCTGTAGAATATATATATATATATATATTTTTTAATTCAGATTGTTATAATACTGATGCCACAATATTTCAAGGGTCATGTGAAAAATTGTGACATTAATTAAAGACTTTGTATAAAGCTAAATTTACATTTACATTTACATTTAGTCATTTAGCAGACGCTTTTATCCAAAGCGACTTACAAATCAGGACTAAATTAAGCGAGTCATCATGAAGAGGCAAAAGACAACAACAACGCAAGAAGTGTTCAGAATACGAAGTTCAGGCATTATTCAGAGTAGCATAAGCATGATAAGTGGGATTTTAAGGGAAAGGTTTTTTTTTTTTTTTTTTTTTTTTTTTTTTTTTTTTTTTATGAGTTTAGGTGCTCATGGAAGAGATGGGTTTTCAGCTGTTTTTTGAATGTTGTCAGGGATTCAGCATTCCGGATGAGGGTGGGGAGAGTGTTCCACCAGCATGGAACTGTGAATGAGAATGATCTGGAAAGTGATCTTGTGGCTTTCTGTGATGGAACCACGAGACGTCGCTTGTTGATTGATCGTAGGCGTCTGGTGGGGATGTAGGCTCGTAGGAGTGAGTGAAGGTAGGAGGGAGCTGAGCCTGTGATAGATCTGTAAGCAAGCGTCAATGCCTTGAACTTGATGCGAGCAGCGAGAGGTAGCCAGTGCAGAGAGATTAACAGAGGGGTGACGTGGGCCCTCTTGGGCTCGTTGAAGACAAGACGAGCTGCAGCATTCTGGATCATCTGAAGAGGTTTGGTAGCACATGCTGGAAGTCCGGCCAGAAGAGCATTGCAGTAGTCAAGCCTAGAAATGACCAGGGCCTGGACGAGGAGTTGTGTTGCGTGCTCAGTTAGGAAAGGTCTGATCTTCCTGATGTTGTGCAGCGCAAACCTGCATGATCGAGCTGTCTTTGAAATGTGATCTGTGAAGGTCAGCTGGTCATCAAACGTTACTCCCAGATTTCTGACCGACCTTGATGGTGTGATTGATGATGAATCAAGCTGGATGGTGAAGTCGTGCTGTAGAGACGGATTGGCAGGGAGGACGAGCAGCTCAGTCTTTGCCAGGTTGAGCTGCAGGTGATGTTCCTTCATCCATGTGGAGATGTCTGCCAGACAGCTCGAGACCCGTGCAGCTACTGTGGGATCATCTGGTCGAAATGAGAGGAAGAGTTGTGTGTCATCAGCATAGCAGTGGTAGGAGAAACCATGTGCCTGTATGATGTGTCCCAGTGATGTAGTGTAGATGGAGAAGAGGAGGGGACCGAGAACTGAACCCTGGGGAACCCCTGTGGTCAGTTGATGTGCTCTGGATACCTCGCCTCTCCATGCGACTTTGAAGGACCTACCTGTGAGATAGGATTCAAACCAGTCGAGTGAAGTTCCTGTGATGCCCAGTGATGAGAGGCTGGACATAAGGATCTGATGGTTCACGGTGTCGAAGGCAGCAGACAGATCAAGGAGAATGAGGAGTGATTTTCCATCTAGAAATTATTTGTAGAAATTCCATCTACATATTATGTAATCTAATCTATTCAGAGATTTGACTGTAACAATGAATCAGATCATTTGCTATTTTCTTCTGCAATTATTGCTCTAACAAATGTGTATCATATACACAGTTAAAGCAGCCAGAGTAAACTAAAGTTACAAACTCACGGGTCATGAGCCCAACTAAAGCAGACACTGATCTCAATCATGGTGACATCAAATTTATTTTAAAGTTTTTTACACTTTATTTAAATTAGCATATTTTACTTTAATTTTAAGGTTTTTGTTTGGCAGCCGCAGCTGCCAGTCATTTGACCATTTTTTTACGATTTTTTTTTACAATGAAGGTTTATGATCGTGATTATTCAGGAAATACCTGTGAAATAACAGTGTTTTTCAGTTTATTTAATTTAGGATGTTTTACAGTTTTTTGGGGGGCTGACAGTCATTTGACCATTTTATCATTCAACTGTTTTGTTTCTGATTACAGGTTATTTTTGTAATTTTACATACATTTTTATGTAATTTAAGAAAACAGAAAAAATACTGTATGAAAAATACAATAACTTTTCTGTATAAAAAATGTGAATTACTGTAATTTGTCATTAATGTCCCAATACCTAAAATAACAGCTGCATTTTTATTTTACAGACATTATTTGTAATTTTACAGTATTTGAGTACAATTTAAAATTAAAGAAAATGATCGTCAAAAAATCACAATTATTTTCTGTTATTTTTTTTTATTTTTTTTTTACAGTGTACAGCCTGAAATGCACAAGCCTTCTGCATTTTTGTATGCTTTTCCCTCCATTGTACCGAAACCATGATGTCTGAACCGAGGTATGAACTGAACCGTGACTTCTGTGTACCGTTCCACTCCTACTGTAGACTTTTAATTTAAGTGTAGAAGTGCAGATTGGTCAAGTGTTCAATAAATGTTTTTGTTGAGAAATGTTGTCTGTCTTAAGTAATTATTTGTGTTACATTCTATCTTTCAAATAGAGGTTAAAAACAAGCACATATAGGCCAAATATCGGCCAAAATAAATCGGCAGCATTTATCGCCCATCGGCCAACTCGGATTTCAAAAGATCGGCATTGGCCTGAAAAAAACAATATTGGTCGACCTCTAATCTCTATTAATTCTCAATAAGAACTTCTGTAGACGTCTGACAGAGATAAAGTCAGTCTGGTTAGTAACAAGTGAAGCTGGTAATGCTGTTTGTGGAGTTGTTTAATCCTCCTCTGCTGAGATCTTCACATATTTAATGTCTTCTTTTATTTGATCTAAGGCTGTGGCTGAAGTCAGTTGTATGTTTGGAGAATGTTCTTATGAGAAAGATCTGTTATCAGGGTGTGCACTCATACTGTGAGCTGACCATGTGACACCACGCACGTCCCATCATTGCCTCTCTCATCTACTACGCAATATCACAGTTTGACATGTCTGTCATTGGAAAGTTCCACGTGGTGTCATGAATAATTAAGAGTAAGTGTCTTCTCATTGGATAAGAAAACTCAGTCACATGAATAATTATGAGACACCGATGAGTCATCAAAGTACTATAGTGATCTGACACGATGAAGATTTTAAACCCGGAAGATGAAAATAGCAGAAAAAGCTATGGCAGGTGATGTTCAGATGCTCTCCAGTCACGCGAGACACGACAGACACTAAATCAGGGCATAAATGAGAGATTTAATATCCCAAAGTATCTTTATGGCACAGCAGTACTGATGTCCATCCTTGAGTCTCTGTTATAGTGACAGTAATGGGCTGTTTAGTCTAATGTAAATCATGTCAGCTATGTTTTGTATGTTGTTACACAGCTTTTATTAACGCTTCACTGATGTCAAGGGTGTGGTGCAAATATAGCGCTGTATGTGTGACCAGCAACACTTGTTAAACACAGTCTTCTAGACTGCAAACAACGAACAAATGATTTTTAGTTAACTAATTTTACAATCAGATGATGATCTTAAAAATAATATCAAATGGCTGCATCTTACCGTTACTAATGTTCAGATGTGTCACTGAAATCCACTTGTTCTTGTTCTTTTGTCCCGTCTCTCCAGCTCCACACCAGTATATCCCAGAATCCTCTAGTGTCAGATCAGTGATGGTCACAGTAAAAACTCCTGCAGATTCATCATCCCTCAGAGAGAATCTGCCGGTACTGTTTGTTTCTGATGAAACTTTGATACCCGATGTCTCACAGAGCGACGGGTCGCTTCCTTTGCACATGAACTTGATCTTGTTCTTCAAATCACTGTTATAATGGCAGGTGATGTTCAGATGTTCTCCAGTCACAGCAGACACGACAGACACTAAATCAGGGCATAAATGAGAGATTTAAGTGTCCCAAATTCTCATTAATTCTACACTGCATCCTTGAGTCTCTGTTATAGTGACAGTATGGGATGTTTTATCTGATTCAATCTAATCTAATGTAAATCATGTCAGCTGTGTTTTGGTGTGAACGGCTTCTCTGTTAACAAAGACTGATAATGGAATAAATATTAAATGAAAAGGTATTTTACTACAGAAAGACCTGAACTTTTGTGTACAGATAATGTATACTTTGTGTTTTGAATGAGCGATTTCTCCATAACTGAGACAGTGTTGTGTGTGAGGAAGTGAAGCGGGTCAGTGTATGTGGTGTGAACACACTCGCTTATCATCATCTACAGAGGATACTGTGGTTTCTGTTATCTCGCCTCTTTACATCCTTACACATGAAACTCAACAGCAGTGCAAAATATGAAAAGACAATGCAGAAAAGCAGAGCGCATGTGGCGGAAAACAAAACTTGTAGTCCATTATAACATCTACAAAGACAGCCTTCATGCTTTCAATATGGAACTAGGCAAAGCTAGACAGACTTTCTTCTCAAATATTATAAACAGTAATTTAAACAACACACACACTCTTTTTGCTACTGTAGAGAGACTGACAAACCCCCCAAGCCAGATTCCCAGTGAAATGCTCTCAGACAGCAAGTGCAGTGAGTTTGCTTCTTTCTTCTCTGAGAAAATCAATAATATCAGAAAGGTGATCAGCACATCCTTGAGTTGCACTGGGGTCAGACAGATCAGACCACCTGAGAAAGTAGTTACTATGTCTGATTACAAAGAAATTAATGGCAACATTTTGGAAGAAACCGTACAGCACCTTAAAACATCAACCTGCGCTCTTGACACACTTCCCACATCTTTTTTCAAAAGTGTGTTAAACAGTTTAGAAGCAGATCTTCTAGAAGTGGTAAATGCCTCACTTCACTCTGGGAGTTTTCCAAACTCCCTGAAAACTGCAGTTGTCAAGCCCCTCCTGAAAAAGAGCAATCTGGATAAGACCATATTAAGCAACTATAGACCGATCTCAAATCTTCCTTTCATAGGCAAGATCATTGAAAAAGTTGTCTTCAATCAGCTGAACAAATTCTTATGCTCGAATGGATACTTTGACAATTTTCAATCTGGTTTCCGACCGCACCACAGCACAGAGACAGCGCTCATAAAGATAATAAACGATATCCGCTTAAATACTGATTCAGGCAAATTATCAGTGCTGGTACTACTCGACCTCAGTGCTGCATTTGACACTGTCGATCATAACATACTTCTTGACAGGCTGGAAAACTGGGTGGGGCTTTCTGGGATAATCCTAAAATGGTTCAGGTCATACTTAGATGGGAGAGGTTATTATATGAGTATAGGAGACCATAAGTCTGAGTGGACATCCATGACATGCGGAGTCCCTCAAGGCTCAATTCTTGCGCCACTCCTGTTCAACCTGTATATGCTCCCAATGAGCCAAATAATGAGAAAGAACCAAATTGCTTACCACAGCTATGCAGACGACACACAGCTCTACTTAGCCCTATCGCCTAACGATTACAGCCCCATTGACTCCCTGTGCCAATGCATTGATGAAGTCAACAGTTGGATGTGTCAAAACTTTCTTCAATTAAACAAAGACAAAACTGAAGTCATTGCGTTTGGAAACAAAGATAAAGTTCTCAAGGTGAACGCATACCTTCACTCTAGGGGTCAAACAACTAAACATCAAGTCAGGAATCTTGGTGTGACACTAGAGTCAGACCTTAGTTTCAGTAGTCATGTCAAAGCTATAACTAAATCAGCATGCAAGAATTAGATGCTTTGTTTCCAGACAAGACTTAGAGAAATTTGTTCATGCTTTCATCACCAGCAGGGTGGATTATTGTAATGGACTCCTCACTGGCCTTCCCAAAAAGACCATAAGACAGTTGCAGCTCATACAGAACGCTGCCGCCAGGATTCTGAGCAGAACCAGAAAATATGAACACATCACACCAGTCCTCAGGTCTTTACACTGGCTCCCAGTTAGATTTAGGATTGATTTTAAAGTATTATTACTGGTATATAAATCACCTAATGGCCTAGGACCTCAATACATTGCAGATATGCTCACTGAATATAAACCCAACAGATCACTCAGATCATTAGGATCATATCAGCTAGAAATACCAAGGGTTCACTCTAAGCATGGCGAGTCTGCTTTTAGCTATTATGCCAGCCGCAGCTGGAACCAGCTTCCAGAGGAGATCAGATGTGCTCCTACTGTAGTCACATTCAAATCCAGACTCAAAACACTTCTGTTTAGCTATGCATTTACTGAATGAGCACTGTGCCAATGCTCGTCCGACTGTTTGTACTGTACTGTATTTTATTTTTCTGTGTCGAACAACAAACGTTGAGGTTCCATCGTAGTTGTTTTGTGCGCACGTGAACGCCATGGCAACATACAACACAAAGTACCTCACGCGGGAAACACTTAACGTAACGCGTAAACACGCGTAGCTAACATAAATCAAGCAAGAATGCATGGGCCACGAAGTGTTGGCAAAATAACACATTAACGGACCGGAGGAAATAATATGGATTTTTTAAACTAAATAAACAAAATAAATTCAAGCACTTTCAAGGAACTGTATCTATTATGTTCATTTTCCAGGGCCTTGAATTTTTTTTTTTCCAGATTCACAAACTTTCAAGGATTTCAAAGACCCGTGGGAACCCTGCTTACAACACATGATACAGCGCTCTCTCAGACACACACAGACCTCTCTGATGTTACTGATATATTAGTTATGATTATATGTGTTTTACACCATATCTGTGTGCACTGTCCACTTCACTCATGCAGAATATTCTGACTTACCAGGTTTAATTTCCAGGTAAATCTCTGTGTATTTATCAAGTTTTCCCGGTCCTGTCCTCACAGAACACCAGTATTTGCCTTGATCCTCTGTTCTCAGATCAGTGATGGTGACGGTGAAGATGCGGGTCGTTCTGTCATCGGTCAGAGAGAATCTCCTGTCTTTAGCTGGAGATCCAGATTCAACAGGAATGTCTTTCAATGTATCTTTCTTTAAGCTTACTTCACACTCTCCTCTGCAGAGATACTTATTCTGCTCTTCATATCCAGACTCATAGGGACAGCGTATTTCAACTTTTCCTCCTTCATAACCAGTGAAAGTCAAGATCTCCGTCGTCTCACACGCCAAGACTAAAAACATAAGATAGATAAACTCAGCTCAGAGCAAACATGGACCTGATTGAGAACAGGTGCTGTTTTAGAAAGACCCAGAAACACAGAATAAACTCTTACCTGACATGATGAGCAGGAGAAATATGAGAAGTTTATGATCACAGATCTGGATCATTTTCTGCTTTATCTGTGAGCCGCTGGTGGCCTGTGTTATGAAGAGCTGCTCTCTCTCTCTCTCTCTCTCTCCACTCACTCACTCACACTTCCAGTGCGATTGTTGAGCAAGTGTGTGCAGACTGGTGTGAGTGTTAAAGTGTTAAAGTGGTGTGGTGTAAAAGTTTTTTATTCTCTTCTTTCTGCTGTGTTGGATTTTTTAATTAATCAACTAATGGTGCCTTCACGTGCTATGGTAATTATGGTAAATACCAAAAGCCGACATGGAAAATGCACATGAACACCTCCTCATGTGGTATTTTCCACTGGGCAACTCGTAGAATATTTTGATGCACGAGTTGCCGAGATGAGATAACCTTTGACCTTTTCAAAATGGCGGAGAGCAACGCAAGAGTTGTGAATACTGTTAGCGGATAGTTTTTGTAGCCTATGCAATGTTGTGTCATTAACAATTGTAATATAATGCGTTAACACTCAATTTTCAACTTCGCCACAATTTCCTTGGTTCATATTTAATCATTTTATGTCATGGTTTAATTAAGGTTTTTTTTTTTTTTGTTTGTTTGTTTTTTAAGAAAAAAAAGATACTCTACTGACACTGACCTTGCGGGTACTACATTACAACAACAAAAGCACTTGAACACAACACACTGGTTAATACCAGTTCACAAGTGGAAAATATCATCTTTTCCATAGCACGTGAAGGCAGCACAACATTTGTTTTTTCTTGCAGGAACGACATTCCTATGCTTTTAAATGTTTCCAAACTCTTTGGGGAAAACTTGTGACTTTGAGAGTATGTGTGTGTGGTGTGTGTGTGTGTCTGTATTTAACAAGTGTTGCTGGTCACACATATAGTGCTAAATTTCCACCACACTCTTGACATCAGCGTTAATAACAGCTGTGTCAGGGGAAAGTTCAAAGTAGTCACATGACTTTGTGCCACAATATAACTTCTTCTGAAATTCATGCTCAATATACACAGCAAAATCCCCAGTGTTAAATCAACACTGCTCAGAGCACATATGGTCCCACTCTACATGGTGTTAAAGTAACACTGAAGCAGTGTTAAAGTTAATGAGACAATTAAGTGATCAATTTAGTGATGATTGAGCATTAGTGATGAACACCTGTTGTTGTTGTTAACAAGCAGAATCACTGAAGGAAAGAGAAACACAAGGGGCCCTATTTTAACGATCTGAAACGCAAGTGTCAAAGCGCAAAGCGCAAGTAACTTTGTGGGCGGGTCTCGGCGCTGTTGCTATTTTCCCGGCGGGATAAATGACTCTTGCGCCTGGCGCAAATCTAAAAGGGGTTGGTCTGAAGTAGCTACATTACTCATAGGTGTGGTTTGGGCGTAACGTGAAATAAACCAATCAGAGCGACATCTCACATTCCCTTTAAGAGCAGACGCACTTTTTCCTTGGCGTATTGCTATTATAACGGCGGATTTGCCAGACACACGCCAGGAGCAGTTCACAGCCGAGGAGACCAACGCTCTCGTCACGGCCGTAAAAGAGAGAGAAGTGACATTGGGGATGGGAGAAACACACCCAAATTAGCTTCAGTTAAACAGGCATATAATAATGTGGGTAAATGTGTAAGCTAGATGTATGCTTTTATAATAAATTATTATATTTATAAAAAATTGTCTATCTATCTATCTATCTATCTATCTATCTATCTATCTATCTATCTATCTATCTATCTATCTATCCTATCTATCTATCTATCGTTTGTAATAATATGATTTGCAAAAATGAAAACTGCTGCTTCTGTGTAGATTAGAGAATCACAGTGTATGAGCGTTGTGCACGCTATACATTATGGTCAAGCATGCGCCCTTAAAATAGCATAATGAACAACGCGCAACGCGTCACTGACTTTAGACTAGGTTTTTTCTGGCCAGTGGCGCAATTGTTTTATGGAACAGTAAAATAGCACCAGGGATTGTTTGCGCCGGAACACGCCTCCTTTTTTGCGCTGAACCGCCCAGGGAGCGCAAGTTCATTCCCTAGTTTAACGATGTGCTTCTGTGGAGGGAAAAGCGCGCTTTGCGCGGGTGCAAAATAGGAATGAAACATGCGTCGGTGTACAAAGTCAATTGCGCTGGGTGCAAGATAGGGCCCAAGAACTACAACTGACTTCAGCCACAGCCTTAAATTAAATCAGATGAAGATAAAAAGACATTAAATCTGTGAAGATCTCAGCAGAGGAGGATTAAACAACTCCACAAACAGAATTACCAGCCTCACTTATTACTAACCAGACTGACTTTATATCTGTCATATGTCTATGAACCGAGGTTTAGATGGTGATGTTTTAAAGTGTTTGGTCACCATTATGGTGATCAGTGCTTCCTTTAGTTGGTCAGTTTGACTTGGCAATTCAAGTGCAATTTTGCTCTTTGTAACAGTGTTTACCAAAGCACATCATTTGTTACAAAGGAAGCCAAACACAAAGGCGTTCAGGTGTTATAGATTGTTTTATCATAACGTAGAATGATTCACTAATCATATCCCTGACCAAAAGTTATCATTAATAAATAACTTTCACCTTTATTGAGAGAGAAAATATTCAGAATTTTGACCTTTATATACAGTGCAGACATTTTTTGAAAATCACAGTCAACATTATGGCATCGGTTATGGTGATAATGATGGTGTTTGGATTGTCATTGTTTGCTTATTTCGGTTTGAGACAAAAGAGACAAGGTAAAACTGTCTTTCTCTCTGTCAAAAACACATCATTTTACATGCTTAGCTATTTTTCACCTTATATATAACATTTTCATAACTGGACTTTCACATCCTGTCAAATTAAAGTCCTTTACTTCATTTTGTCCCAATCTGGTGTCCTGAAACAGGAGTGTGGATGAAAGGTGTCACTCATTTCTCGGCTGAAAACCTGCTGACTGAAGAAGTGAGTTTCATTATGTTTGGGTTTGTAACTGTTAATTAGTGAATTCTAATCATCTTTCCTGTTGACCATGTCCTTGCTCATCTCTTTCTTCTCTTGTTTCAGGACACACACACTGTCTGTCATTATGAAGAGATCATGTGCACAAACACTCATGCTGGCTACAGTTTGGGCCTTCCAGTGTTTGGTGAACACGACGCCTCTGATTCTCTCACCTATTCATCAGTCATATTTCAAACTGCAGATCATTCAGACAGGACTTCAGTAGGGCAGGAAATAAATGCAACTGTTAGTCCATGATGACCTTGTAAAACTGAGTGACACTGTTTGGTTACATATTTGAATCCATGAGCATTTTCGCTGTTAAAAACATGATACACAGGCAGTGGAACGGGGAAAAAACACAAGATCTAGAGACATATCTTTTATACGTTGAACTTCTTTGGAATGCCATGCCATGAAGCGAGACACGGGCCAGATCGACTATCGATTAAAGATGTCTGTCTTGTGTTTACACTGAAAACCATGGAAAAGCAGCGCGGTGGAATGGAAAAACGCGGTCTGTATGAACAAGAAAACAACTATAACCATAGTGACAGTGACTAAAGAAATATCAAAGATGGCGACGTGAATAAAACTGTAAGGTCTGATCATACTTGACACATGATATATGTATTGCCCATTTTCAATGGGAAAGTGCCCAAGCAACAATCGCTAGGCAAGATTGCCCAGCAACATTGCTCAAAAAGTTGCCGTGTGTATCATCACCTTAAGTGCAGAAAAAAATCTGATCTTTGCAATGTAGTGACGAAAAAAGAAAGTTCCATAAAAAAAGTAATTTAGTTATTATACAACTGCACCCATCATTGCTTATACAAACCAATTACGTTGTCATAATTGGTTTTGGGTTGTGTTATCACTTCCATGTTTCATGTCTTTTATTTTGTAATTTGGCTTAGTCTAGGAGGTTCCTGGTTTTGTCATGTGATCATGTCATGTGCTTCCCTAGTCTCATGCGTTATGTTCTCATTGGTTGTTCTGGTCATGTGTCCTTATTGTCACTGGCTCATTATTTGATTGATTTCAGGTGTGTTATGTGATGAGTGTTTGTGTATAAATAGCCCTCATGTTGCCATTGTCTCTTGTCTATCTTTAATGTTGTTTTTTTTGGTTAGTGTATTTATATTTATGCCAAGTGTTTATGTGTCACGTTAATATCAAGTCAATGTTTTTGTCACTTTTAGTTGATCTTTGAATAAACTGTAGTGATGGTGAAATGAAGCTTTGTGAAGCACTGGGGCTTTCCTCCTCGACTGTATTGTAAAATGGTTCATTACTCGATCGAAGCTTTTCAACACATTGCACACTAACGACATCTTGTGGTCAAAAGGTGGAAAAGCTGCCTTTCTGTCCCAGAAGACCTTTTTTTTATTTTTTTTTATTTTTTTTATTTAATAAATCACTTTCTGCAATACCACAAAGCAATACAATTAATCCTCATAATTCAAGTGTTAGTGTTGATGTAGTCATATGTATGAACAAACAACTGTATGAATTAATTTATGAAAAAAAAAATAATAATAATAAATGGAACTAATTCACTTGTGCAGAAACAGTTCTTATGAATCTGCTTTGATCTACAAATGCAGCCTTATTCACATAAACTTTAGCCTCAGTCCTAATCCTACGAGTTCATAGGCAAGGCTCATGTAGGCAGATATAATCAAAATCAAAATCAAATTATTGTGGAATGGTGAAGTGCTTGTGAACTGGGGAGCTGACATTTTATTTTGTGGGTAATTTAATAAATTTAAAGAAACTTGTTCAACAGTGTGAGGGCTAAGTCTATTTCTTTTTTTATTTACTACTACCGAAGGGCATGACACTCGAAACCTGCTCAAGGGGTTCATGCTATTTTTGAATCTGAATAGGAAGCAGTCACGTGACTGTGTGTGGAAACGAAGCTTCGGACTCAGTGTTGCCAGATGTACGATAATTATCGTATTTGTACGATAATTTTGACCTATGTACGATGTACGATCAATAATGCAAAAAATCCTATAATGTACGATAATTTCAGAACTGTGTGACACTTCAAATGATGGTCGTTGTAATCATAGGGCTTCTCATTGATCTAGCTGTGGATTCTACGTGTACCGGGGGAAGAATGTGTAGAGACAGAGCGAGAGACCGTGCGTGTGTGCTCGTGTGCCTCACGAAGCGCATGTAAGGACCCAACCAATCAAACCAATCACCCCCCCCCCCTTTGGAGATTTCTTGACTGTCTGTCATTTTCATGCTGTATTCTGTACAGGTTTGACTCGTGTACGATAATTGTATTCAAAATACGATAATTTTGAGCTTCTGGTAAGATACTTGGACATTTCCAATCTGGCAACACTGTTCGGACGTCACAGATAACGTTATGGCAAAACGAATCAAGCTCCAATACACTGCTTCAGTGTGTGATGTTTTGTTTTTTTGATACAAGCTTCGAAGCCTCGGTGCCGAACGTCACATCACTAATAAACTGCACATGGGTTCTCAACTACAACTTGCCTCAGTGGACTACATTACAAACACTGGGACTAGTGATGGCAAAATGAGGCTTCCTGAACCACTGAGACCTCACAACCCATTGCTTCAGCCAAAGGTTCATTACTCAAAGCTTCATTCAGCATTGCTCACTAGTGACACCTAGCTACTGTGCAAAGAAATAGCAGACAAATTAATTAATTCTGAACCAGTGTTGTGTTGTTTCTGGTGGTTATTGTGCAGTGAACTGTTACTAGTTTTAGTGCAGTGTTGTGCTTATGGGACTGGGGATATAGAGGAGCAACCTGCAACACTGCAGTTTGGGGTTGGTGAAGAAAGGATTACAATAGATTTTTTTTTGAGAAACAGAATTATTTCAAGTGTGTTGGGTTTTAGATGATTCCTCTTCTCGGACAAAATCTCTCCAGCCTTGGAAAAGATCCTTTCACAAGGAACAGAGGATGCAGGGGAACATAAAAATGCCAGTGCTAGCTGGTATAAATGAGGACACTGATGCTTCTGTTGAGCCCAGATAGGGGAAGATTTCCTCTTTCTTGCTGGCTCCATACCAGGAAAAAGGAAGAGGTCACAAAAAGCAAATAAATCCAAAAGGGCAATCCAAATCAAAAAGCAGTCCAGTCCAGATCCACAAATCCAAAGCAATCCAAATAATCTTATCTAATTAATATAATAATATAACATTATCTAACTGATAATGTAATAATATACAGCCCAAACACATATATGACACAATAACAACAATGACAATGATAGTTATCCAACTCTCCGACACTACTATAACTGCTTCTATTACTCCTGACAACACCCACAAGGTGGCGCGAGTTTCAAACCCCCTTTTTCCGGAAGCGACACTCAGACCGAACCGATGACGCATCCACACAAACCAAGGCCTCGTTTGTCATTAGTCACGCGATTTTCACGTTAACAACACAAGCCTCGAATCGCGGCTTCATCAGGCACGCCCATTTTTTCTCGACACAAGCTCCGACGCCTCGGCTCAAATGTCACATCACTACCTGTGACTAGAAGTTTTGCCATGTTATTTAAATTAAACCAATACTGATGCATCTTTTTTATTTCCTTTGCCATATTATGAAGTTATCATATTTACTGAATCATTTCATTCATAATTCATTCCTCTACCTGAAGATCTGACCCTCCAGCTGTGGATAATCAACCAATACATGTTTATTTAAAGGTAGAGTTTGCAATTTATCATAAACACTATTTGTTATACTGGTTGAATCACTCTTCACATCCTAATAGCAGTCAATAATAAAAGTGGTCTTAATATTTAAAAGAAATATATATATATCGTCTGTGGAAATCTCAGGACCAAAACATTTTCTTTCAATCATTGCATTCGGTCCTATATGATGTCCTACCTGCCTATCAACACATGTGTTTCCATACCTCACACAGACATCACACTGTAGACAGAGATCAGTCACAGAGCAGCACAAATGAAACAGCAGCCGCCTTTACAGACAGTGCTGCTATAATTAATAAAGTAAACCTAACTCAGAAATTGGGCTCTATATGAGTTCAGTGATTCAGGTCAAATGATTGTGGAATAATGATTATGTTAAAACACAACCAACACCATCAGATCACCTTTTCTCGTTGTTCATCTGGCTATAAAAAATAAAGACTTCTTAATTCATCTTTGACGTCTGTCTGTTATTCACATATTTTTGTTGAAAACATTTTTTATTTTTTTTATTTTTTACTCATTTTAAAAGGTTAACTTTTAAGGAATTAATTTGGTTAATTATTACTCAATTCTAATTTGTTACATTTAATAAATAATATTGCTTGTAATCTGTTGCCACAATTTTATTGAGTAGATATAGCATATTCATTTTTACAGTGTAGATAAGAAATGGGGGAGAGATAAGGCCACAGGTTGGACCCAAACCTGGGCAGCTGCAACAAGGACCCATTCAAGGAAATTGGTTTCTTTAATTTAAGTGAACTTGAAAAATGAGTGAGCAGAACTAAAAGTGTTAAGTTGTAGGTATTTAGTAATTCTACGTGGGGTTAAATTTATATCAAGCAATCCACACAAAATGAAAACTTTAAGTTAACACTAAGCATGGCTATTAAGTTACATGACCATAAAAAAAAACGTGTTAGTGGTACTACTTGGTTTGGTACTGCACACTTAAAATAAACAAGCTTTTCTAACTCACTAATCTTAAGATTACTTTGCTTAATTTTTTTTGAGGCAACGAGTTTGCATACTTTTTTTAAGTAAGGTCAACTATTACATTTTACAGTGTAGAGCTCTATAAGTTGTTTACGTTCATTCTTATTGTAATTTAATGTGCTTTGTAACATGAGTTAATTTAACACCATCTCTCGTGACACTTTGCAGACTTTGCTCTGGCTGTTCGTGTTCATGTGTTTTGCAGGAGGCTTTGGAGACGTTCTGAAGGGAGGGTGGGATCTCATGCTTTCAAAGCTAGCTTGCTATTCCTAGCCACTCCGAAAATAAAATCGCCTACCTTACCTCTAAATGTTGCTGGGTTGTTCGTGTGTAAGCCTAAAGACCAGCTTAATTTAGCAAAACTATTATTTTCGGGTAATTGCGAGAGAGTTTTTTATTTTATTTTATTTTTTATGCATTATAATGAAAGCTTTGTGAAACTGCACAGCAGACATATACTCCGTCCAGCACCAACTACAAACATTTCTTATCATTTGAAAGGCAATCGAGCCAATCAGAGTACGAGGTGGAGCGACACGTTCTGTATATGTTTACCTGAAATTAATGGATTGCATATTTTAAATCTGGCGGGGCATTTGAGTCGCGTGCAGAACTGAACAGTTCAAAACTGACACAAGCAGCTCCGGTGAAGGACATCCACGCCTCTGTAAGTTACAGAAATCACACATGAAGTGCCCAGAGCTCGTTCAGTGTAACTGTATTAAGGACTCAAATACAGGATTGACAACTGTATTCTAATGCTGTGTGAATGTACACTATTATATTTGAAAGGATTCATGGAAGTTTCATATCCTCATCTAGATGAGCCATTAGTGATGACCCCGATTACCTGCTACTTGTGACTAATAAATTGTTCACACAGATCTCTTTTGAACAGAGTTTGGTCTCCTAATTTCATTCTTCAATGAAGGAAAATGACAGTTTTAGACAAGACTACTAAACCCCACTTTGAGCATGTTTGTAGGCCTGTACTGTAGTAACTGCAGGTACATGCATCAGTATAACTGTATGTGGAATAACTGCAAAACAGTTTATCATTTGCTGCCGCCTTTGTAATTTTTCTTTTTTTGCATTTTCAAAAAAAAGACATAATTTGCTAATTGAATAATACCAAAGAAATATTGGAAATGCAATCCTCTCATTATGGACACTAATTTCATTATTAGATCATACTGACACCAAGTGGTCAAATATTCCGGCTAAACACAGTCCAGTAGTTTTGAATGGTGTAAGTTGTCTCTTAGTTATGATCAGTGATGAAATATATTTTTCAGTCTTAAATCTACTTAAAAGTCCTAAATCTTTTCTAAGGTCAAGACTGAATTCATTTGTGTCTGCTAAATGAATAAATGTAAATTTAAGATTGAATTTATTCAATGAAGAAGTCAATAGAGGGAGCTCTAGCTGCAAACGCTGTATTTCATCGAGAGAGAGAGAGAGAGAGAGAGAGAGAGAGAGAGAGAGAGAGAGAGAGAGAGTGAGCAGTGCCTCAGTGTGTGTCAAGCCCCTGCCCCTTTTGTCTCAAAATGTATTGTGCCCCTGTCTGATAATTGTAAATAATGATAATTATTATTCTAAATATTATAATAGATAACAATACACTTATACACTATTGCCACTAACAATAATGGGGGGGGGGGGGGGGGGGGCGTTTTTGGCGGCAGCATTTGGCGGAGGTGAAGTGGTAGGGGGAGTTCCCTTTGCAGCGCTATGTACACAGCAGTTCGCCGCGAGTCTTCACACTACATGAGCAGAAGGTAACGTTAAGCTAATATGGAAAAGGTACATTTATCCTACCATGATACTGTAAAAGTTGCGACAGCATGCGAGTTATGCTCAACTAAAAAAATAGGCTATAACTCGATTTCAGCCGCATTCTGAGTCTGACAATCAATGTCATTCGTTTTCATCCAAGGCATTTGCAAGTGTTATTAGCTTGGGGAAATACAGTGACATTAAATCTTAAGTCCATGTCCAACTCTTAATTGTAAGGAATTTATGTCTTTGATTTCATAGTACTTTACAATAAGGTTCATTTGTTTATTATTCATGTATTAACTAACATGAACTATGAGCAACACATTTGTTACTGTATTTGTTAATAATAATACACCTGTTTTCTACTTGTTCATGTTATGTCACAGTCAGTGCATTAACTAATGTTAACAAATACAACTTTTGATTTTATTAATGTTTTAGTAAATGCTAAAATTAATATTAACTAAGATTAATAAATGCTTTAGAAGTGCAGTGCATTATTAGTTCATGTTAACAAATTGAACTAATGAAACCTTATTGTAAAGTGTTACTGATTTCATAATGCATAATAATCCATACATAAAATTTACAACATCAACAAAACTAAACATGAATTAATAATACTTAATCTTAATTACCTTCTTGATCCTCACTGTTTTGTTTGGTAAAGTAAATCATATTTAGTAATATTATCATAATTTCCCTATTTTCGTTTGATGTGTTAGTGCATTATAATTGTTTCAACGTCTTTTCATAGAATGCCAAGGAAATAAAGGATAAAAAAACAAGAAACTTTTTTTTTGGTGCCTTTTTTGGTCCTTCCGCCCCTGAGGAGGTTTGTGCACACTGTGTGTGAGTGAGAGAAGAGAGAGTGTGAGCGTGTGTGTGAGAGAGAGAGACATAGAGAGAGAGTGAGAGAGAGAGCAATTAAAGCAAATCAAAACCCTTTAGATTTCCCCATAACAATGACCGAATTGGAAGAAAAATTAGGAGTCCTTGAGTCCAAGAAAGCCTGTGGTGTAGACAGCATCCTGAACGAGATGCTGAAACACACAGACCAAAGCTTCAGACTGGCCATGCTAAAACTGTACAATGATGTTCTGTGTGTAGGGTTCTTCCCTGAGATCTGGAACAAGGGCCTCATCAGCCCCATCCACAAGAGCGGAGACAAACTAGACCCCAACAACTACCGAGGCATCTGTGTGAACAGTAACCTGGGGAAGGTTCTCTGCAGCATCTTAAACTCCAGACTTTTACACTTCCTTATGAAGCACAATGCCTTGAGTAAATCCCAAACTGGCTTTCTTCCAAAATGTCGCACATCCGATCACATTTTTACATTACAAACACTAATTGACAAATATGTACATCAAAACAAAGAACAAATTTTTGCTTGTTTCGTTGATTTCAAGAAAGCATTTGATTCAATCTGGCACGAAGGATTATACCTAAAGCTTATCGACAGTGGAGTAGGGGGGAAATTCTATGATTTGATCAAATCGATGTACACAGCCAGCCAATGCGCTGTTAAAATTGGAAACCAAAGAACCAAATTTTTCCCCCAGGGGCGCGGAGTGAGACAGGGATGCAGTTTAAGCCCCACCCTCTTCAACATCTACATCAACCAATTGGCCAATACATTAGAACATGCTCCCTTTCAAGGTCTCACTCTCCACGACACAGAGATCAAGTGTCTTCTCTACGCAGACGACCTGGTTCTCCTGTCGCCCACTAAAGAGGGGCTTCAGGACAGCCTGGATCTGCTGGAGGATTACTGTCAGTCCTGGGCCCTGACCGTCAACCTCCAGAAGACTAGAGTCATGATGTTCCAGAAACGCTCCAGATCTCAGGGACCAACACACACATTCACACTCTCACACAGAACCATTGAGAGCACAAAAACATACACTTACCTCGGCCTGAAAATAACTCCAACTGGTAACTTTACTTTGGCTGTGAATGAACTCAAAGAGAAAGCTCAAAGGGCTTTCTATGCCATAAAACGATCAATCAAAATTGACATCCCAATCCAAATTTGGCTCAAACTTTTCAAATCAATAATTGAACCAATTGTTCTATATGGCAGTGAAGTGTGGGGTCCTTCTATAAAATTTGATTTTTTAAATTGGGAAAAACATCCGATTGAAACTCTACAATTAGATTTATGTAAAAGAATACTCAAAGTCCAAAGAAAAACACCAAACAACGGATGCAGGGCAGAATTAGGCCAATACCCTCTCCTCCTAAACATCCAAAAAAGAGCCATCAAATTCTGGAAACACCTGAAAACAAGCGACCCCAACACATACCATTACAGAGCCCTGAAACACCAAGAGCTGAGCGTAGCGAGGAGTCCCCTGTGTCAGCTGGTGCTGAGACTGACTGAGCTCTCTCCTGCAGAGATCAGCTCGCCTCAACACACACACACACTCACACACATTCGGCCTGCACAAATTATCAACACAGAACAAGACAAGTACATCACCCATTGGACGAACACCATTCAAAACCAACACAAACTGGAATGTTATTCGGCACTAAATCGAGAGTACACTGTTGCGAGCTACCTGAGCACAGTGAGTGATGTGAAGCTCAGGAAAACCCTGATGATGTACAGACTCAGCGAGCACAGCCTGGCCATCGAGTGTGTGTGTGTGTGTGTGTGTGTGTGTGTGTGTGTGTGTGTGTGTGAGTGTGTGAGAGAGAGAGAGAGAGAGAGAGAGAGAGACTCAGCGAGCACAGCCTGGCCATCGAGACGGGCCGGCGCAGACAGACCTGGCTATCCCGGGAGGACAGACTCTGCACGCACTGCATTCTGGGAGTGCCGGAGACCGAGCTGCACTTCCTCACAGAATGCCCAAAATATGAACACATCAGAGACCAATATTACCCCAAAATTAATAAGATATTTCCCCAATTTAACACCTGTAACCCAACCCAAAAACTCAGATTCATCCTTGGCGAAGAAGCCAAATGCTCCAATATAGCAGCAAGACTAGTAGCATCTCTCCACATCCTGAGGGACGAGCAGAGCAGCAAACGCCCAATACACACACACTCACTCACAGCCTAACACACCCCATCACCAGGGTTGGGGAGTAACGGAATACATGTAACGGCGTTATGTAATCAGGATACAAAAATCCAGTAACTGTAATCCGTTACAGTTACGTCAAAAAACGTAGTAATCAGATTATAGTTACATTTAAAAAAAAGGGGGAATACTTTCAGGATTACAATGGTTTAATTTAAAACTAAATAAATAAGTATTTTGGCATAATAACACTATATTAAGCACTGCTTGATTATACAGTAGTTCCTGGTTCTGTTGCCAGTAATGACTCACGTGTGCCACGCGCTGGTGAATGCGCAAATAACAGCTGTCTACAATCTCCTCAGACACAGATTGAATCACTGCTGCTAGTAGAAACGACGCTGCCTGCGGGTAAAATCGCTTTTAATTCATGGAAATTCCGCTGCTATTTTGTAGAAATTAGGAGAGTATCTTTTTTAGTACTCAAAATGTCCTTTCTTAATCTTTTCTCACGTAACGGGATGTTCGCTGTCTAGGTAACGTAGGGGAACTCCCACTGCCAACGGCACAAGTTCAGTCAGGCAAATTAAGAAAGATCACGGCTTTAGTCAACATGTAGGCCTATTTTAAAATAAACTAATATGTAGATTGTGTAAATTTTTTAAATGTTGTGTTTTTATTTTTTAGTTAAAAATTAGTTACAAATAAAACAAAATAATCTGTAATACCATACATTAGCCACTAGATGTCTGTATAGCCCTTTACATAAATATATATATATTCAGGCCTGTGTGTATATTTTGAAAATATTGTAATGTACACTGAGCCAAATTCTTAATAAATAAAAGTTTTTTTATATATTTTTTTATAATATTTCTTCTTGCTTGACTTGATTTATATACGTGACCTTGAAGTAATCCAAAAGTAATCAGTTACATTACTTTCATATTATAGTACTTGGATTACGTTACTGAATACTTTTTTTATGAAGTAATTTGTAACTGTAACGGAATACATTTTTAAAGTAATCCTCCCAAGCCTGCCCATCACACACACACACACACAGCCTAACCCATCCCATCACACCTACACACATATATGATGTTCAAGTTCAGTGTTTGTTTATTTTTGTTTTTTATATACATGATTTCTGCAATATAATCCTTTTTATTTTATTTATTAATCTTTGTTTACACTATTATTATTGCTTTATGTTATCTGTATTATTATTTTTGCAATAACTAGCCAAGATAATATATATAATACTATCTTTATTTAATTTAACTATTATTATAATTTTGTGTACTAAATGTTCTAAATCATTTTCTATGTTGTTGTGATGCTTTGGCAATACAAAATGTACTTTTTTGTCATGCCAATAAAGCTTTCTGAATTGAATTGAATTGAGAGAGAGAGAGCAGCTCTTCATAACACAGGCCACCAGCGGCTCACAGATGAAGCAGAAAATGATCCAGATCTTGTGAGTGAACTCAAACCCTGTGTTTGCTCGGCCGACATGCCTCCAAATAACGGATCGCACACGGCCCTCAAACTAAACTAACAAAAACTATTAACAAACATGAGAGAGAGAGAGAGAGAGAGAGAGAGAGAGAGAGAGAGAGAGAGAGAGAGAGAGAGTGAGTGAGTGAGTGAGTGAGTGAGTGAGTGTGTGTGTGTGTGTGTGTGTGTGTGTGTGTGTGTGTGTGTGTGTGTGTGTGTGTGTGTGTGCGAGAGAGTGTGTGAGTGAGTGAGTGAGAGAGAGAGAGAGGGGGGGGTATGTGAGTGAGAGAGAGAGAGAGAGAGAGAGAGAGAGAGTGAGTGAGTGAGTGAGTGAGTGTGTGTGTGTGTGTGTGTGTGTGTGTGTGTGTATGTATGTTTGCGAGAGAGTGTGTGTGTGTGTGAGTGAGTGAGTGAGTGTGTGTGAGAGAGAGAGAGAGGGGGGGGTATGTGAGTGAGTGAGTGTGTGTGTGAGAGAGAGAGAGAGAGAGAGAGAGAGAGAGAGAGAGAGAGAGAGAGAGAGAGAGAGAGAGCTCTTCATAACACAGGCCACCAGCGGCTCACAGATAAAGCAGAAAATGATCCAGATCTGTGATCATAAACTTCTCATATTTCTCCTGCTCATCATGTCAGGTAAGAGTTTATTCTGTGTTTCTGGGTCTTTCTAAAACAGCTCCTGTTCTCAATCAGGTCCATGTTCGCTCTGAGCTGAGTTTCTCTCTCTTATGTTTTTAGTCTTGGCGTGTGAGACGACGGAGATCTTGACTTTCACTGGTTATGAAGGAGGAAAAGTTGAAATACGCTGTCCCTATGAGTCTGGATATGAAGAGCAGATTAAGTATCTCTGCAGAGGAGAGTGTCCAGTACTCATTAAAAACATTCCTGTTCAATCTGGATCTACAGCTAAAGACGAGAGATTCTCTCTGATCGATGACAGATTGACCCACATCTTCACCGTCACCGTCACTAATCTGAGAACAGAGGATCAAGGCAAATACTGGTGTGGTGTGAGGACAAGACAACTACAACCTGATAAATACACAGAGATTAACCTGGAAATTAAACCTGGTAAGTCAGAATAGTCTGTATGAGTGAAGTGGACAGTGCACATAGATATGGTGTAAAACACATATAGTCTTTTCAAAACCCTCCACTTTTTGCCTATAAGAGGTCACATAATTTGAGAGATATGCTGATTAGAGCTGATTCTTACACTCCGCCTACCGATTGGCTTACAGCCCCCTGATCCGGGCAATTTCCCTTGTAGGAGTTGCGCGAATTGTAATGCGATCATTATATCATTATAGGGGGCAGTCATGGCCTAGTGGTTAGGGAGTTGGACTGGTAACCCAAAGGTTGCTGGTTCAATTCCAGAGCCGGTGGGAAATGACTGAGGTGCCCTTGAGCAAGGCACCTAACCCCTAATCGCTCCCCGGGCGCCACACAAAGGCTGCCCGCTGCTCTGGGTTTGTGTATCCACGTTTGCAGTGTGTGTGTGTTAACTACTCACTACTCTGCTCCTAATGTGTGTGCATTAACTTGGATGGGTTAAATGCAGAGGTCAAATTCCAAGTATGGGTTACCATACTTGGCCGTCACGTGTCACTTACTTACTTAAACTTACTATAGGTCATTCTTTTTCACATCCACGGACTGGCAAGACATTCTCTGTGAGAGGGAGAATTACTTGACGTACGTCCTTCGTTGTGTACTTACTTAAATGCCCATGTGGGCTTTGCTGTTGGTAAAACAAAAAGAGAGTTAAGAATAAGATTACACGAACACAAAAGTAACATACGTAATCACGACATTAAGTCACCTGTGGCTAGACATTTGAATGAATTTGGGCATGATATTTGTACTTTGAAATTTCAAGGCATCGAGTTAGTTAAATCTCTTCAACGCGGTGGAGATAGGGAGCGCTATCTCCTTCAACGAGAGGCTTTTTGGATTTATACGCTTCAAACAGTATACCCCAATGGTTTAAATGAAGAATTGGCTTTAAATTGTTTCTTGTGAAACATGTGAAATTGTCCTGAGGAAAGAGATCGACGTCCTGCTGGTGATGGACGCAATTGACCCGGTCCCTCCAGTCAAGATGAGGTCAGGGTTTTACAGCCCTTACTTCATTGTACCCAAGAAAGGCGGTGGGTTACGACCAATCCTGCGAATTTTGAATCGGGCCCTGCACAAGCTCTCGTTCAAACAGAAACGTATCTTCGAGTGCATCCCCCCCCCCATGATTGGTTTGCAGCGATCGACATGAAGGACGCGTACTTTCATGTCTCGATTCTTCCTCAAAACAGACTGTTTCTACGTTTTGCGTTCGAGGGTCAAGCATATCAGTACAAGGTCCTACCCTTCGGGCTGGCCCTGTCACCCCGTGTCTTTCACGAAAGTTGCCGAGGCGGCCATTGTTCCCATGAGAGAACGTGGCGTTCGCATTCTCAACTATCTCGATGACTGGCTCATAATAGCTCACTCGCAGGATCTGTTGTGCGAACACAGGGACATGGTGCTTCGGCATCTCAGTCAGCTGGGGCTTCAGGTCAACTGGGACAAGAGCAAACTCTGCCCCATAAGGATCTCTTATCTCGGTATTGGAGTTGGACTCGGTCGGTCAGACCGCGCGCCTCACGGAGGAGCGCGTCCAGTCAGTGCTCAACTGCCTCAAGTCCTTTCAAGGCAGGTCAGCGGTCCCACTGAAACAGTTTCAGAGGCTCCTGGGGCATATGGCAGCCGCAGTAACGCCGCTCGGTCTGCTCCATATGAGGCTGCTTCAGCGCTGGCTTCACGATCGAGTCCTGAGATGGGCGTGGCAGAGCGGCACGTTCCGGGTGAACATCACCCCGCACTGTCGCCAAACCTTCAGCCCTTGGTCAGACCCTGCGTTTCTACGGGCCGTGTGCCCTTAGTCCAGGTGTCCAGGCATGCTGTGGTTTTCACAGATGCTTCTGCCAATGGCTGGGGGGCCACGTACAACAGGCAAGCAGTCTTGGGTCTGTGGACGGGGCCCCAACTGCATTGGCACATCAACTGCCTAGAGTTGCAAGCAGTACGCTTAGCCTTGTGCCGCCTCAGAGGGCTACTTCAGCACAAGCATGTACTGGTCCGTACGGACAGCACTGTGACCGTTGCGTACATCAACCGCCAAGGTGGTCTACGCTCCCGTCGTATGTCGCGAGTCGCCCGCCATCTCCTCCTATGAAGTCAGAAGCATCTGAGGTCGCTTCGAGCCATTCACATCCCTGGTGTGCTCAACCGTGCACCCGACGAGCTCTCACGGCAGCCGCCCTTTCCGGGAGAATGGCGACTCCATCCCCAGGCGGTCCAGCTGATATGGAAAATCTTCAGAGCCGCTCAAATAGATCTGTTTGCCTCTCCGGAATACGACCCATTGCCAGTTGTTCTATTCCCTGACCGAAGGAACGGATGCACTGGCACACAGATGGCCCCAGGGCCTTCGCAAATATGCGTTTCCCCCAGTGAGCCTTCTCGCACAGACTCTGTGCAAGGTCAGGGAGGACGAAGAGCAGGTCCTACTCGTTGCGCCATATTGGCCCAAACGGACTTGGTTTGTGGAACTCATGCTCCTCGCGACAGCTCCTCGCGACAGCACCTCCTTGGCCGATCCCTCTGAGGAAGGACCTTCTCTCTCAGAGACGGGGCACCCTATGGCACCCACGTCCAGACCTCTGGAAACTCCATGTCTGGTCCCTGGACGGGACGCAGAGGTTCTAGGTGGTCTACCACAGGCTGTGGTAGACACCATCACTTCTACTAGAGCCCCCTCTACGAGGCACCTCTATGCGTTGAAGTGGAACCTGTTCGTCGGGAAGCCCCCCGAACTTGCCAGATCAGTGTCATCCTTTCCTTCCTGCAAGATGGGTTGGAGCGAAGGCTGTCTCCCTCCACCCTCAAAGTGTATGTTGCCGCAATAGCCGCTCATCACGATGCAGTAGAAGGTAAGTCTTTGGGAAAGCACGACCTGGTCATCAGGTTCCTCAGGGGTGCCAGGAGGTTGAATCCCCCTCGTAATCCGCACCCCGTACCCTCTTGGGATCTAATCTTAGTGTTTAGAGCACTCCAGAATCCCCCATTTGAGCCCTTGCATGCAGTCGAATTAAATATCCTGTCAATGAAGACAGCTCTCCTGCTGGCTTTGGCTTCCATCAAGAGGGGACCTGCAGGCATTTTTGGTCGACAAATCATGCCTAGAGTCCGCGCCGGACTTCTCTCACGTTGTTCTGAGACCCCGGCCCAGATATGTGCCCAAGGTTCCTACCACTCCGTTTCCTGCTCCGTTGGTTACCCAACAAACGGCTAACCTTGTGAGTTCCTCCGTCACCCCCCCCCCCGGCACCAGGCGAGGCAGATCGCCAGTCGCCAGGCCTGTTACCTCTCACTATGAGTTGAGTTCAGGCTGGGGTTCTTATGTCAGCGGTCCCTACGGCGATAGGGCATATGTGTTTTCTCCACGATCGGTTACCCCCCGGGTTAGCCAGTGTCTTCCCCTCAACAGAGTCCGCTCTGTCGTCTCTGCTGAGTACGCTCCCACCCTCCGGGCTGGGACTACCTCAGAGACTGCCATGTGTCCACTACCCTCCGGGCTAGTGCACATGTGTATTTCCTAGTGCCTCCCTTTGGGCAGGCTTGGGCTCCGCAGCGTTCCCTCTTACGAAAATGGGCATGCTTTCCCAGTGTTATCCAATATCCACTGAGCCGGTCTTGCGGAACAGCAGTGTGATCTTTCCCAGCTAAGCTTCTGCACATAAGACAAGTTTCAAGAAACTGCTGGCTGAAGCTTAGGCAGGGCGCTGGAAGGGGCCAGCACCATGGCGTTTTGTTAGGGATCCCAATTCGTTGGTAACTCCTACCGATGTGACGTAGGAGTGACCGAACGAAAGGGAACGTCTCGGTTACGTATGGTAACCCTCGTTCCCTGAGTGAGGGAACGGAGACACCACGTCCCATCGCCATGGTTTGCTCTACCTTCGCGGAGGACCGGACACCGTTCGGCTCCTCAGCGTAAAGCGATTTGTGTATGCTCGCGCTTCCGCTTTATACCCACACTGGCAGGTGGGGCGCGGAATGCAAATCTTGCATGCCAATGTTCATTGGCTCGTTTTAGTTTCACTCGAAGGCAATTGGTCTCCCTAGCGTGATCCCAATTCGTTGGTAACTCCTACCGACATGACGTCTCACTCAGGGAACGAGGGTTACCATACGTAACCGAGACGTAATCTTGATGGCACTCGCAAGAAAATGGATAAGTAGCTACATAATCAAATTCACAAATATTACACCATTTAAAAAATACATAGGCTACTGAGTTACTAAAACAATCTTTGTCAAATAATACACTTGTTTTTTCACAGTTTTAGCGTTCTTGTTTCCATTTGTTTAATTTCAAGATCTGAGGTGAATTATATCCATTGTTGCTTTTACAGCTACAAAGCTGGGAGCACTAAATGATATTCAAAGTCACATTTCACGCTTTTAACATTAAATAAAGCACATAAACAGTACCTGAGATTATCATTGCCACACTTTGTGTTTGTTGTTCCAGTGCGACGTCACAGAAAAATAGAAACCGTTTCTAAAATAGAATCGTCGAGTGTCGCCGTCGTGCCTGGTTAGGACAAAAACTCTGATTAACATGGAAAAGATACCTTTTATCGCGTGTCGCAGCGCGTGTAGTTAGGACACGGTGTTAGCGTGTCACCCCCTACGTTGCTAGGTTACCAGAGAGTGAGTGCCTTTGTTCATGCAACCATGCAAACTTGCTTCGCAACCTCTTTTTTGCAGACAAAAATTATCTAATGTTTTATCGAATGCATTTTTTATTGATATTGATTACGTGTCAATCGCGATATATATCTTTATTGTTTTATCGCCCAGCCCTAACAGAAACAGTATCCTAACAGTATCCTCTGTAGATGTTGATGAGCGAGTGTTCACACCACAGACACTGACCCGCATCACTTCCTCACACACAACACTGTCTCAGTTATGGAGAAATTGCTCATTCAAAATACAAAGTATACATCAGGGATGGGCAACTTCGGTCCTGGAGGGCCAGTTTAGCCCCAACCCTGAAAAAATCACCTGCCTGTAATTTTCTAGCGATCCTGAGGACCTTGATTAGCTTGTTCAGGTGTGTTTGATTAGGGTTGAAGCTAAACTCTGTAGTACAGTGGCCCTCCAGGACCGAAGTTGCCCATCCCTGGTATACATTATCTGTACACAAAAGTTCAGGTCTTTCTGTAGTAAAATACCTTTTCATTTTATATTTATTCCATTATCAGTCTTTGTTAACAGAGAAGCCATTCACACCAAAAACATAGCTGACATGATTTACATTAGATTAGATTGAATCTGATAAAACATCCCATACTGTCACTATAACAGAGACTCAAGGATGCAGTGTAGAATTAAAGAGAATTTGGGACACTTACATCTCTCATTTATGCCCTGATTTAGTGTCTGTCGTGTCTCGTGTGACTGGAGAACATCTGAACATCACCTGCCATTATAACAGTGATTTGAAGAACAAGATCAAGTTCATGTGCAAAGGAAGCGACCCGTCGCTCTGTGAGACATCGGGTATCAAAGTTTCATCAGAAACAAGCAGTACCGGCAGATTCTCTCTGAGGGATGATGAATCTGCAGGAGTTTTTACTGTGACCATCACTGATCTGACACTAGAGGATTCTGGGATATACTGGTGTGGAGCTGGAGAGACGGGACAAAAGAACAAGAACAAGTGGATTTCAGTGACACATCTGAACATTTATAATGATGGTAAGATGCTATCAGCCTTTTTACATGGCTGATAATGATATCTTTATAACTAGTGAAAATGCTAAACACACATGGCTGGTCACACGTACAGGGGAAAGTACAAAGAGATCACGTGATCTTCTGTCATTATTAGACTGTGAAAATTAAACTGTATATATATTCTGAAAATGCATGCTCAATATATAAAAAGCTTTGCTTAATCTTATAATTTTGCATTCTAGTCATACCGGCAATAAACATCAGACTGTCATGCATTAAACCTAATGATTATTTGTGTTTCAGGCACATCAGCGAGGACGTCATCGAAACCAACCACAACAGCTTCAGTTTACACCAGTAAACCAGCGACTGAAGATAGTGCATCCATCAGACCCGTCACATCTGTGTTTCCTTTATCATCCTCAACAACATCATCTTCAGTGTTATTGAATTCCTCATCATCTAATAATACAGTGGCACCTCAAACTAAATCAGGTATGATGAGTTCAGGTGCTTAAACTTTTGAATGCCTGTCCATGGACGTTTTTTCTCAAGTTTCCTTAAAAATAGGACATTTAAAGTCATATTTACATAGTTTTGTTGTCTGTTTTTCCAGGTTTTACCATGTTCATCATGTTGGTGGTCATAGGGATCATAGGGATCCTGACAGGCTGTGGATTCTCACTCTTCATGTACTTCAGATGGAGACAAACGAAAGAAGGTAACCGTATTTCTCACGAATCATTTATATTACCTCTCATTTTCATAGTCAAACTAGACTTCAGTGTCACAAAACAAAGGTCATTAATAAATTTTTCCACAAAACAATAAATCTGTTGTCACAAAACAGGAAATTTTGTGGATTCTAATCATCTTTCCTGTTGACCATGTCCTTGCTCATCTCTTTCTTCTCTTGTTTCAGGACACACACACTGTCTGTCATTATGAAGAGATCATGTGCACAAACACTCATGCTGGCTACAGTTTGGGCCTTCCAGTGTTTGGTGAACACGACGCCTCTGATTCTCTCACCTATTCAACGGTCATATTTCAAACTACAGATCATTCAGACAGGACTTCAGTAGCGCAGGAAATAAATGCATGATGATGACCTTGTAAAACTGAGTGACACTGATTGGTTACATGTTTGAATCCATGAGCATTTTCGCTGTTAAAAACATGACACACAGGCAGTGGAACGGGGGGAAAAAACACAAGATCTAGAGACATATGTTTTATAAGTTGAACTTCTTTTAACTTGAGCTCCAGGTTTTTGGAATGCCGTGCCATGAAGTGAGACACGAGCCAGATCAATTATCGATTAAAGATGTCTTGTCTTGTGTTTACATTGAAAACCATGGAAAAGCAGCGCGGTGGAATGGAAAAACACGGTCTGTATGAACAAGAAAACTAAGACATATGTCAGATCAACAATAACCATAGTGATAGTGACTAAAGTAATATCAAAGATGGCGACGTAAATAAAACTGTAAGGTCTGATCATACTTGACACGATGCATCCAACAGATCTAGATTCATGTGATGTGTGGCTCCGCCCCATTTTTACTCTGATTGGCTCAGTCGTCTTTCATAGGCATGCATGATGGGAAATGTGTTCAGAGTTGTCTTCACTATAATGCACAGAAAATACAACTTTAGCCTACATCCCACAATGGCAAGAGAATTGATTTGTGAAATCAGGGCTCTTAAGTGTCACTCATTTCGGTCTTTTGTCGCGCACTCCCGCCACATATTGTATTTCTCACGCGGAAAAACTATTTATAATATATTTAATATGCGCAGCGCCCAAAACTTATCTGGCCGTGTCACTCTCACTATGGAACAGGCAGGAATCAAGCGCGTCTCCCCTGGAGTTCTTAGTCTAGCCTGCCACTTATCAGCCAATCAAAAAATAAAATAAAGGGGCTACACAATAGCCAATCAGAAAATAGCACTATTGTATCTGGGTAAGATTTAACGCAGCAACCAATGAAAAAAAGCATATACTGGAATTGTTCATGTGATTCTGCTACAACGTCTTCCGAACGTTTCGTTCCCCCAGAGAGGAAACAACTTCGAGCTCCGAGCATCACTTTGAGCACAGAGTAAGTCATGATCTCCTGTTTTAATGTTACAATAAATTCACAACTTGTTTGACACAAACAGTGACAACTTGACCGCTGTTAGAGAATGTTTCCCAGATAATCAGCATCAGTTTTTCATGAGTGTCTGTAACTTAGCCAACAGTTTTACAGCCTGTTCACTGACAACACCTGCTCAGAACAAGTAGTCTAGGCCTAGTCATATTTCCGTTATCACACAATGAATGACATATTGTCACATTATAAACATCTCTCTCTCCAAATAGGCTTTATAATTTTATTAGCACTAAATAAATTAAAGTGTATTGCATAGTCGATGTTATAGGTCACTTTTAAAATCATGTCATATTTTATAATTATATCCTGGCCATGGATGCATTAATCATTGCATCTGTCTTTCAAAGATTTCAGGTAAAAAGCAACTAAGCATCCTCTCATTCGCCCTGAGAGGAGAGTCCCCTATAAAGGCCAGGTTAGAGGATGCTGGCCCAGAGAAGGTGGTGAAAAGGGGTAGGCCCATTAGAGGAGGAGACAGAGGAAGAGACAGTGCAGGTTTTTTGTGTATATATATTTATGCCACATGTTTTTGTGTCATGTTAATATCAAGTCAATGTTTTCATCACTTTTAGTTGATCTTTGAATAAACTGCACATGGGTTCTCAACTACAACTTGCCTCAGTGGACTACATAACAAACACCTGTGACTAGAAGTTTTGCCATGTTATTTAAATTAAAATGATACTGATGTATATATTTGATTTTCTTTGCCATATTATGAAGTAATCATATTTACTGAAAAATTGCATCCATAATTCATTCCTCTACCTGAAGATCTGACCCTCCAGCTGTGGATAATCAACCAATACATGTTTATTTAAAGGTAGGATCGGCAATTTTTATCATAAACACTATTTGTTATTCTGGTTGAAACTCTCTTCACATCCTGATAGCAATCAATAATAGAAGTGGTCTTAATATTCAAAAACTGTACATATATCTTCTGTGGAAATCTCAGGACCAAAAAATGTTCTTTCAATCATTGCATTCGGTCCTATATGATGTCCTACCTGTCTGTCAACACATGTGTTTCCATACCTCACACAGACATCACACTGTAGACAGACGTCAGTCACAGAGCAGCACAAACGAAACAGCAGCCGCCTTTACAGTTCCTCCAGAACTAAAACAACCAGCTCAACATGGCCTAACTGTAATAATGAGATGGCTACCCGTGGCGTTCTACCAGGAGCTGTTCTCGTCCTCAGACTCAGATTTATGCGTTTCTGTCAACTTTATCAACAGTGAAATGAATCTGCAGCAGTCAGGTGGTACAACTAGAGCTCTATAAGTTGTTTACGTTCATTCTTATTGTAATTTAATGTGCTTTGTAACATGAGTTAATTTAACACCATCTCTCGTGGCACTTTGCAGACTTTGCTCTGGCTGTTCGTGTTCATGTGTTTTGCAGGAGGCTTGGCTTTGGAGACGTTCTGAAGGGAGGGTGGGATCTCATGCTTTCAAAGCTAGCTTACTATTGCCTATACCTTACCTTTAAATGTTGCTGGGTTGTTCGTGTGTAAGCCTAAAGACCAGCTTAATTAAGCAAAACTATTATTTTTGGGTAATTGCGAGAGAGTTTTTTTTTTTTTTTCATGCATTATAATGAAAGCTTTGTGAAACTGCACAGCAGACATATACTCCGTCCAGCACCAACTACGAACATTTCTTTTGAAAGGCAATCGAGCCAATCAGAGTATGAGGTGGAGCGACACATTCTGTATATGTTTACCGGAAATTAATGGATTGCATATTTTAAATCTGGCGGAGCATTTGAGTCGCGTGCAGAACTGAACAGTACAAAACTGAGGCAAGCAGCTCCGGTGAAGGACATCCACGCCTCTGTAAGTTACAGAAATCACACATGAAGTGCCCAGAGCTCGTTCAGTGTAACTGTATTAAGGACTCAAATACAGGATTGACAACTGTATTCTGGTGCTGTGTGAATGTACACTAATATATTTGAAAGGATTCATGACAGTTGCATATCCTCATCTAGATGAGCTGTTAGTGATGACCCTGATTACCTGCTACTTGTGACTAATAAATTGTTCACACAAATCTCTTTTGAACAGAGTTTGGTCTCCTAATTTCATTCTTCACTGAAGGAAAATGACAGTTTTAGAAAAGACTACTAAACCCCACTGTGAGCATGTTTGTAGGCCTGTACTGTAGTAACTGCAGATGCATCAGTACATACTGTATGTGAAATAACTGCAAAACAGTTTATCATTTGCTGCCGCCTTTGTAATTTTTCTTTTTTTGCATTTAAAAAAAAAAATTCAGACAAAAGTCACATGAAGACATAATTTGCTAATTGAATAATACCACAGTAATATTGAAAATGCAATCCTCTCATTATGGACACTAATGTCATTATTAGATCATACTGACACCAAGTGGTCAAATATTCCGGCTAAACACAGTACAGTAGTTTTGAATGGTGTAAGTTTTCTCTTAGTTATGATCAGTGATTAAATATATTTTCCTGTCATAAATCTACTTAAAAGTCCTAAATCTCTTCTAAGGTTAAGACTGAATTTGTTTGTGTCTGCTAAATGAATAAATGTAACTTTAAGATTAAATTTATTCAATGAAGAAGTCAATAGAGGGAGCTCTAGCTGCAAACGCTGTATTTCATAGAGAGAGAGAGAGAGAGAGAGAGAGTGTGTGTGTGTGTGTGTGTGTGTGTGTGTGTGTGTGTGTGTGTGAGTGAGCAGTGCCTCAGTGTGTGTCAAGCCCCTGCCCCTTTTGTCTCAAAATGTATTGTGCCCCTGTCTGATAATTATAAATTATTATTATTATTATTATTATAAATATTATAATAGATAACACACTATTGCCACTAACAATAATAATGCAAAAAAAATATTATTATTATTTATTTATTTTCTGGCGTTTGGCGGCAGCATTTGGCGGAGGTGAAGTGGTAGGGGGAGTTCCCTTTGCAGCGATATGTACGCAGCAGTTCGCCGCGAGTCTTCACACTACACGAGAAGGTAACGTTAAGCTAATATGGAAAAGTTACATTTATCCTACCATGCTACTGTAAAAGTTGCGACAGCATGCGAGTTATACTAACTGAACTAAAATTAGGCTATAACTCGATTTCAGCCGCATTCTGAGTCTGACAATGTCATTTGTTTTTTTCCAAGGCATTGACAAGTGTTATTAGCTTGGGGAAATACACTGAAATTAAATCTTAAGTCCATGTCCAACTCTTAATTGTAAGGAATCTAGGTCTTTGATTTCAGAGTAACACTTTACAATACGGTTCATTTGTTTATTATTCATGTATTAACTAACATGAACTAACCATGAGAAACACATTTGTTACTGTATTTGTTAATAATAATACACCTGTTTTTTACTTATTCTAATTCTTCTTCTTCTTATACTAATTGTATTTTTTATAGAATGCCAAGGAAATAAAGGATAAAAAAATAAATAAAAAAAAACAAGGAACTTTTTTTTGGGTGCCTTTTGGTCCTTCCTTCCCTGAGGAGGTCTGTGCACACCACTGTGTGTGAGTGAGAGTGTGTGAGTGAGTGAGAGAGGGAGAGAGAGTGTGAGCGTGTGTGTGTGTGAGAGAGAGGGAGAGAGAGTGTGAGCGTGTGTGTGTGTGAGAGAGAGAGAGAGAGAGAGAGAGAGAGAGAGAGAGAGAGAGAGATAGAGAGAGAGTGAGAGAGAGTGTGAGCGTGTGTGTGAGAGAGACTTTCACTTCTGGAAGTAGAAGTCGTGGAGATAAAAGAATTAATACTATCCCACCTGAAAGACAACAACATGGAACAAGTGACAATTGACATAACTTAAAACAAGAAGTTGAATCTTTGCAGAGACACAGAGAAGAAATGACAGAAGAACTTCAGAAAACTAAAGATGAACTAAGGGAAGTAAAATCAACAAAGACAACTAACGGAAGTTAGAAAAGAAATGCAGGAGGAGTTATCGGCCTTGAAGTCAGTACTCCACACCAAAGATGAACTCATCACAGATCTGAAAGAAAGACTCAATTCTGTTTCAGTACCTAAAGAGTCTTCTGCCAAACCCTTGACTCATCCAGAGATGCTCATGGAAAATCCTCAACTCGTGGAAGAAGAGCCTCACTGTTCGACTGATCCAGCATCCCAGATCCACAGCTCCTCTGCACAGGACCCGGGAGAAACACATTATCCTGACTGACTCTAATGGGAAGTATGTCAGTGAGAAACTTCTTTTACCAAACATGAGAGCCAAGAAAATCTGGTGCCCAAACACAAGAAGTGCTTTTCAGATCCTGTCTGAGAGTAAACATGAAAACTACAAGCACATCGTAATCCACACAGGGACAAATGATTTAAGGGCCATGAAGGGCCGTGTGGCTCCGGTGATGAGAGAGGTGGCGATCAGAGCCACACAACGCTTCCCAGAGGCTAGAGTAACTCTGTCCACACTGCTGCCACGCACAGATGTGCCGTTCCACGTGATCCACGGGAATAATGTGGAACTCTCCAGAAGCTGCGCACTCATTCCTAATGTTCATCTCGCCCATCACAAAGACATACAGCCTCATCATATGTATGACCATGTTCATCTCAATAAACAAGGAGTGAAAGTCTTCACCAGAGTGCTGAAAAGCACAGCCTTTGGAAACACAGCAAGAAACAGCAGAAACTTCGATAACAAGAGAAGCTCTCAGCCACCAAGAAGTCCTCGTCCTCCAGCAGAGCCCAGACGGACCACCGGACCTCCATCCCAACACAAGAGCTACACAACACAGAGAAGTCCTCGTCCTCCAGCAGAGCCCAGACGGACCACTGGACCTCCATCCCAACACAAGAGCTACACAACACAGAGAAGTCCTCGTCCTCCAGCAGAGCCCAGACGGACCACTGGACCTCCATCCCAACACAAGAGCTACACAACACAGAGAAGTCCTCGTCCTCCAGCAGAGCCCAGACGGACCACTGGACCTCCATCCCAACACAAGAGCTACACAACACAGAGAAGTCCTCGTCCTCCAGCAGAGCCCAGACGGACCACTGGACCTCCATCCCAACACAAGAGCTACACAACACAGATAAGTCCTCGTCCTCCAGCAGAGCCCAGACGGACCACTGGACCTCCATCCCAACACAAGAGCTACACAACACAGAGAAGTCCTCGTCCTCCAGCAGAGCCCAGACGGACCACTGGACCTCCATCCCAACACAAGAGCTACACAACACAGAGAAGTCCTCGTCCTCCAGCAGAGCCCAGACGGACCACCGGACCTCCATCCCAACACAAGAGCTACACAACACAGAGAAGTCCTCGTCCTCCAGCAGAGCCCAGACGGACCACTGGACCTCCATCCCAACACAAGAGCTACACAACACAGAGAAGTCCTCGTCCTCCAGCAGAGCCCAGACGGACCACTGGACCTCCATCCCAACACAAGAGCTACACAACACAGATAAGTCCTCGTCCTCCAGCAGAGCCCAGACGGACCACTGGACCTCCATCCCAACACAAGAGCTACACAACACAGAGAAGTCCTCGTCCTCCAGCAGAGCCCAGACGGACCACTGGACCTCCATCCCAACACAAGAGCTACACAACCCAGAGAAGTCCTCGTCCTCCAGCAGAGCCCAGACGGACCACCGGACCTCCATCCCAACACAAGAGCTACACAACACAGAGAAGTCCTCGTCCTCCAGCAGAGCCCAGACGGACCACTGGACCTCCATCCCAACACAAGAGCTACACAACCCAGAGAATTCCTCGTCCTCCAGCAGAGCCCAGACGGACCACTGGACCTCCATCCCAACACAAGAGCTACACAACACAGAGAAGTCCTCGTCCTCCAGCAGAGCCCAGACGGACCACCGGACCTCCATCCCAACACAAGAGCTACACAACACAGAGAAGTCCTCGTCCTCCAGCAGAGCACAGACGGACCACTGGACCTCCATCCCAACACAAGAGCTACACAACACAGAGAAGTCCTCGTCCTCCAGCAGAGCCCAGACGGACCACTGGACCTCCATCCCAACACAAGAGCTACACAACACAGAGAAGTCCTCGTCCTCCAGCAGAGCCCAGACGGACCACTGGACCTCCATCCCAACACAAGAGCTACACAACCCAGAGAAGTCCTCGTCCTCCAGCAGAGCCCAGACGGACCACTGGACCTCCATCCCAACACAAGAGCTACACAACACAGAGAAGTCCTCGTCCTCCAGCAGAGCCCAGACGGACCACCGGACCTCCATCCCAACACAAGAGCTACACAACACAGAGAAGTCCTCGTCCTCCAGCAGAGCACAGACGGACCACTGGACCTCCATCCCAACACAAGAGCTACACAACACAGAGAAGTCCTCGTCCTCCAGCAGAGCCCAGACGGACCACTGGACCTCCATCCCAACACAAGAGCTACACAACCCAGAGAAGTCCTCGTCCTCCAGCAGAGCCCAGACGGACCACTGGACCTCCATCCCAACACAAGAGCTACACAACACAGATAAGTCCTCGTCCTCCAGCAGAGCCCAGACGGACCACTGGACCTCCATCCCAACACAAGAGCTACGCAGCGGCCGCTCAACAACCACAGAACCCTGCAGCTGCTGAACTCAACCAGATCCGGCATCTGCTGAACATCATCTGCTCCAGACTGAGGACATAACCTGCATAACACACACACACACACACACCTATCCATGAAATCATTTAAAATCAGTTGTTGGAATATACAAGGTCTGCACTCTTCTACTTTTGGTAATAAGACTGCAGACCAAGACTTACTCAGCAGTGTAACAGACATGGACATCTGTATCTTTCAGGAGACGTGGTGTCGTAGCAATGAGACTTTACACTGTCCAATAGGATACAAGGAAATTATGGTTCCTTCATCAAAAAATTCTAAAATTAAATGTGGCCGAGACTCATATGGCACAAAGACGATTTAAAACATTCGATTAAAGTTGCTAAAAGTGGAAAATCATCCATTTGGCTTGAAGTGAAATCCGTCGTCTATCAGTCAAATCTTTACCTCTGTGCAGTCTATATTCCCCCTCACTACTCTCCCTATTACGAAGAGCAAAGCTTCCCAACATTACAGACTGACATCTTACACTTTCAGTCCAAAGGAAATATCCTCATCTGCGGAGACTTAAACGCCAGAACAGGGCGAGAAATTGATTATGTAAATATTGTAGATAATGAGCACATCCTCAATGACACCACGTTTCATCCCTCATCGAATATCACACCGAGAAACAGCTATGATACCTCAGTGAACATTAGTGGAAAACAAATGTTGAAACTCTGTAAAGGTTTAGGATTATACATTATTAACGGCAGAACTCGTGGAGATACATTAGGTAGATTCACTTACTGCTCCAGATTAGGAACCAGTGTGGTTGATTATTCAATAACAGAGATTGATCAAAGCTTTATCAATGCCTTCACAGTCAGACCTCAGCTCCCGATGTCCGATCACTGCCAAACTGTGCTTTATCTGAAAGCCCCCATGTCAAATAACCAAAACTGCTCCACCTGAATCTGAAAAACTGTTTCCTCTGAAACATAAACTCAAGTGGAATCAATCCAACTCAGAACAATTCAAAGAAAATATGAACAATCCTACTATATTAAAAATGCTAGATGAATTTATGTCCACTGATTTCACCTTAGATATTAATGGAATAAATTTAGCAACAAAAAACTTAAATTACATATTCATAACATTGATAACTCTATCTAATATTAAACAGCAAACCAAACATAGAACCAATCAACAGAGAAAGAGAAAGGATGTCTGGTTCGATGATCAGGGCCGTTGCTAGTGGGGTGAAAGGTGGTGACAATTATAGGGGCCCCCACTGCCCAGGGGGCCCCACAGAATCCAGCAGTTATACTATATAGGCCCCTGTTGTATGAATAATTCTAATATGTATACTAGTTGTATGCCTGAGATTTAAATGAAAACCACAAAAACATGCAATTTGGTTAAATATTTTTTCCAAATATTCTCTTACCTCCCTATGAATGGTTTAGTCCGATCTAAAGTATTTATTAATTATTCAGTCAGTGACAAGCATCAGATGGACCCAATCAAATTGTAAGTCCCGCCCCAGCTCGCGAACAGAACCAATCAGAGTTGAGGCGGCAGTGCCTGAAGTTAACGATGAACTTGGTGGAAGAGCAGAAGACTGACTGACTGACAAAATGTCGAGGAAAAGAAAACATAAATTAGGGTAGCAGAAACGCCATGAAAAGAATGAGAGGGAGGCCAGGAGAGTTGTTGTATCCCAGTCGTTTAAGACGTTCTTAACGACAGGTTGTATTGTTAATTCGCTGGGAATAAGAAAACTTCCGTCTACAGCCTGCCGGGTAGGCTACTGTCACTCTTCATTATCGGTGCGCACCACAGTCGACCGAATGATTACGTGTTCAAAATCCCTGTCTTTTTACACTATTGTAAATAGAGTTTAAAAATTTACACGAGTCACGACGCATTGCATTATGCACCTAACCTGCTGGCTGATGATGTATTTATTACATCAATAAAACACGAATACACACTGCACTTGAATGAATACATTTTAGCTTTATTTATTAATATTATCTTTATTTAAAAATAAGACAATAAATGACTTACATTAAAAAAAAAAAAAAATTGACTGCATTCTTGTCAATTTATAAATGTTTACTTTTTATTTATGAATTATAACAGACTGTTTATAAAAAAAAAAAACATTATTTTGCTGTTACTTTTTTAAAATAGGTTTTATTATTATTTAACAATTTCTTTTTATTAGTTGTATTTTTTATATGAATGTAACTTTTAAAATAAAGGTTTTACAACAACATCACCTTCTTCTGTTATATGTGGGCCTTTATGCTATTTTACAGTATATGATATTGGTGGAGGGTGGTGGGGGCCCACATCAATATTTTTTCAGGGGGCCCCGAATCCTCTAGCTACGGCCCTGTCGATGATGAATGTGCCGGTCTCAGACAAGAACTAAGGAGACTTTCTAACAAAAAGCACAAAGATCTGTCCAGCCAGACATTACGTCTTTCTTACTCAGACTGTCTGCAAAAGTACAAAACACTTCTGTGGAAAAAACTCAAAAAATATCTTCAAACTAAAATTGAAGAAATTGATGATTCAGTGGATCAAAACACTTTCTGGAACCTATATAAAAAACTTGAAAAACCCAAATTAGAGATATCACTCCAGAATGGCCCAATTTGGAAATCTTACTTTGAAAATCTGTATCAAAAAATTGAGCCGGCCGACCTCAACCAGCCTCAGAGTAAAATAAAGAAAACTTTACAAGACATGGCAAAAACTATTAAGAATTATCAAAATCCATTAGATAAATCTATAACAATATCTGAAATATTAGAACATATTAAAAATCTTAAATTAAAGAAAGCATGTGGACAAGATCACATTAATAACGAAATGCTTAAACTCAGCAGTCCCAGCATGATCAAAACTCTAGCCAAATTATTTAATCTGGTGTTCTGGTCCGGACACTTCCCTGAGATCTGGTCTGAGGGACTCATCACCCCCATATTTAAGAGCGGTGATCGATTCGACCCCAATAACTACCGCGGCATCAGTGTGGGCAGTGTGTTGGGAAAACTGTTCTGCAGTATCATCAACAGACGCATCACCTCACACATCTCAGCACACGACATCTTAAATAAAGCACAGATTGGCTTTTTACCAAAACATCGCACATCCGACCACATCTATTCTCTCCACACTATAATCAACAAGAACATCAACGACAAACAAAGGAAAATATTCGCATGTTTTGTAGACTTTAAAAAAGCATTTGATTCAATTTGGCATGATGGTCTACTGTACAAAATCCTACAAATTGGCATCGGCAGAAAAACATTTGACATTATAAAATCTCTGTACACCAACAGCAAAAGTGCAGTGAAGATCGGTAACCACAGAACCGCCTTCTTCCAGCAGGGACGTGGAGTGTGTGTGTGTGTGTGTGTGTGTGTGTGTGTGTGTGTGTGTGTGCTTCCAGCAGGGACGTGGAGTGAGGCAGGGCTGCAGTCTGAGCCAGACTCTATTCAACATCTACATCAATGATCTGGCATCAGCGCTGGAGAGCTCTACTGTGCCCGGCCTCACTCTACAGGGGTCAGAGGTCAGATGTCTGCTGTACGCGGATGACCTGGTCCTGCTGTCCTGCACACCAGAGGGCCTTCAGCAGAGCCTGTCCCTGCTGGAACAATACTGTCACGACTTGGCCCTGACAGTCAATCTGGACAAAACCAGAGTCATGGTGTTCCAGAACACAAACACCAGTTCCTGTATAAAGGCCAGGTCCTGCAGCACAGCGTGTGTGTGTGTGTGTGTGTGTGTGTGTGTGTGTGTGTGTGTGTGTGTGTGTGTGTGTGTGTGTGTGTATAAAGGCCAGGTCCTGCAGCACAGCGTGTGTGTGTGTGTGTGTGTGTGTGTGTGTGTGTGTGTGTGTGTGTGTGTGTGTGTGTGTGTGTGTATAAAGGCCAGGTCCTGCAGCACAGCGTGTGTGTGTGTGTGTGTGTGTGTATAAAGGCCATGTTCTGCAGCACAGCACTAGCTACAGCTATCTGGGCATCGACATCAGCGCTTCGGGACGCTTCGGTCTGGCTGTGAAAACACTCGGTGAAAAGGCTCGGAGGGCTTTCTATGCTATAAAGTCACGATGTGGACACTTAAAATTACCCATTAAAACCTGGATAAAATTATATAATTCACTAATAAAACAAATTCTTTTATATGGGTGTGAAATTTGGGGACCAGTACTAAATTGTAAAAATTGGGATAAAACATCAGTAGAAAAATTACAATTGGAAATTGCCAAAAATATTCTCGGGGTTCACAGAAACACGTCCACTGCCGCCTGTAGGGCTGAGCTAGGCCTGTACCCGCTGAACATCGAGATCCAGAAGAGATGTGTTCAGTTCTGGCATCACCTCCATCAGTCTGATCCAGAGTCAGTGCAATATAAAGCCCTCCTCGCCAATGAAACCTCAGCAGAACCTCATCCTCTGAACACACTCGCTCTCCAACTCGTCCATCAGACTATACTCCCCATCAACCCCAAACCTATCATTAACCAAATCCACAAACATCTAAAAGTCACTCATGATGAATCACTAAAAGCACATTTTGCCCTCCAGAATAAACTCCAATGTTCCTCGACCCTCAATAGAGCCACTAAATTGGCCAGTTATCTATTTATTAAACATTTTAAAGAAAGACAAATCCTCTCCAAATACAGATTAAGTGACCATGATGTAGAGATAGAGAGAGGAAGACATAGACAAACATGGACAGAGAGAGAGCAGAGGATCTGTAGACACTGTGACCTACAGCACATAGAGGATGAGTGTGTGTGTGTGTGTGTGTGTGTGTGTGTGTGTGTGTGTGTGTGTGTGTGTGTGTGTGTGTGTGTGTGTGTGTGTGTGTGTGGACAGAGAGAGAGCAGAGGATCTGTAGACACTGTGACCTACAGCACATCGAGTGTGTGTGTGTGTGTGTGTGTGTGTGTGTGTGTGTGTGTGTGTGTGTGTGTGTGTGTGTGTGTGTGTGTGTGTGTGTGTGTGTGTGTGTGTGTGTGTGTGTGTGTGGACAGAGAGAGAGCAGAGGATCTGTAGACACTGTGACCTACAGCACATAGAGGATGAGTGTGTGTGTGTGTGTGTGTGTGTGTGTGTGTGTGTGGACAGAGAGAGAGCAGAGGATCTGTAGACACTGTGATCTACAGCACATCGAGGATGAGGAACACTTTCTGCTCTTCTGCTCCAGATACTCCAGTATAAGAGAAACCTTTCTGCCCAGATTTGAAACCTTGATTCCATCGTTCTTTGAACTGAGTGACACTGAAAAATTGTCCTTCTTACTGGGAGAAGATGATAGTACAGCTGCACTAGCGGCTAAATATGTGTTAGCTATTCACAACGCCGGAGTCAGCTAGAGAGACCCACTGTATATATTCATTTATGAAGATAGATTATGTCTATTTATCTATCTATTTGTATATGCTACTGTACATATGACATGATCTATACATTTGTTTTATTATATTCATTGTTATTATTATATATATGTTGATGCTTTGGCAACATTGTGTAACACAGTCATGCTAATAAAGCTCATTTGAAATTTGAAAAATGTGAAAATTTGAGAGAGAGAGTGTGAGTGTGTGTGAGAGAGAGAGAGAGTGAATGAGAGAGAGAGAGAGAGAGAGTGAGTGAGTGAGAGAGAGTGTGAGCGTGTGTGTGAGAGAGAGAGGGTGAATGAGAGAGAGAGAGAGAGAGAGAGAGAGAGTGAGAGAGAGAGAGAGCTCTTCATAACACAGGCCACCAGCGGCTCACAGATAAAGCAGAAAATGATCCAGATCTGTGATCATAAACTTCTCATATTTCTCCTGCTCATCATGTCAGGTAAGAGTTTATTCTGTGTTTCTGGGTCTTTCTAAAACAGCACCTGTTCTCAATCAGGTCCATGTTCGCTCTGAGCTGAGTTTCTCTCTCTTATGTTTTTAGTCTTGGCGTGTGAGACGACGGAGATCTTGACTTTCACTGGTTATGAAGGAGGAAAAGTTGAAATACGCTGTCCCTATGAGTCTAGATATGAAGAGCAGAATAAGTATCTCTGCAGAGGAGAGTGTCCACGACTCAATAAAGACATTCCTGTTGAATCTGGATCTCCAGCTAAAGACAGGAGATTCTCTCTGACCGATGACAGAACGACCCACATCTTCACCGTCACCATCACTGATCTGAGAACAGAGGATAAAGGCAAATACTGGTGTTCTGTGAGGACAGGACTGGGAAAACTTGATAAATACACAGAGATTAACCTGGAAATTAAACCTGGTAAGTCAGAATATTCTGCATGAGTGAAGTGGACAGTGCACATAGATATGGTGTAAAACACATATAATCATAACTAATATATCAGTAACATCAGAGAGGTCTGTGTGTGTCTGAGAGAGCGCTGTATCACGTGTTGTAAAGATGTAAATAGGCGAGATAACAGAAACCACAGTATTCTCTGTAGATGATGATGAGCGAGTGTGTTCACACCACAGACACTGACCCGCATTACTTCCTCACACACAACACTGTTTCAGTTATGGAGAAATCGCTCATTCAAAACTCAAAGTATAACTGTGCAACTCAAATTCTTAGACTTGAAAGTGTTTCCGGCCCCGGCCTTTTTCATGGCATGCTGTGTTTTTTGCTTTTGTTTTATATTTGAGTTGTGCAGTTAAAATGTATATTTTAGAGTTTTTTTCCATAACTTACACCTCAAAATTTATATTTTTTCAAATCAGTTAAATTTTACAGCTTGCATTATCTGTTGACACTTAGTGATTTTAAAGTCCAGGTCTTTCTGTAATAGTAAGAAGTTTTCATTTCATATTAATTCCATGATCAGTGTGTGTAAGTGGAGCAGCCCGTGATAAACAGTGTGAAAGAACAGCTGACATTATTTACGCTAGTATCTGGTCAAACAGCCCATACTGTCACTATAACAGATCTGAGACTCATGGACATCAGTACTGCTGTGCCATAAAGAGACTTGGAGATCCTTAAATCTCTCATTTATGCCCTGATTTAGTGTCTGTCGTGTCTCGTGTGACTGGAGAACATCTGAACATCACCTGCCATTATAACAGTGATTTGAAGAACAAGATCAAGTTCATGTGCAAAGGAAGCGACCCGTCGCTCTGTGAGACATCGGGTATCAAAGTTTCATCAGAAACAAACAGTACCGGCAGATTCTCTCTGAGGGATGATGAATCTGCAGGAGTTTTTACTGTGACCATCACTGATCTGACACTAGAGGATTCTGGGATATACTGGTGTGGAGCTGGAGAGACGGGACAAAAGAGGAAGAACAAGTGGATTTCAGTGACATGTCTGAACTGTGATGATGGTAAAATGCTATCAGCCTTTTTGCATGGCTGATAATGATATCTTTATAACTAGTGAAAATGCTAAACACACATGGCTGGTCACACGTACAGGGGAAAGTACAAAGAGATCACGTGATCTTCTGTCATTATTAGACTGTGAAAATTAAACTGTATATATATTCTGAAAATGCATGCTCAATATATAAAAAGCTTTGCTTAATCTTATAATACCGGCAATAAACATCAGACTGTCATGCATTAAACCTAATGATTATTTGTGCTTCAGGCACATCAGCGAGGACGTCATCGAAACCAACCACAACAGCTTCAGTTTACACCAGTAAACCAGCGACTGAAGATAGTGCATCCATCAGACCCGTCACATCTGTGCTTCCTTTATCATCCTCAACAACATCATCTTCAGTGTTATTGGATTCCTCATCATCTAATAATGCAGTGTCAGGTATGATGAGTTCAGGTGCTTAAAGTTTTGAATGCCTGTCCATGGACATTTTTTCTCAAGTTTCCTTAAAAATAGGACATTTAAAGTCATATTCACATAGTTTTGTTGTCTTTTTTTCCAGGTTTTACCATGTTCATCATGTTGGTGGTCATAGGGATCATAGGGATCCTGACAGGCTGTGGATTCTCACTCTTCATGTACTTCAGATGGAGACAAACGAAAGAAGGTAACCGTATTTCTCACGAATCATTTATATTGCCTCTCATTTTCATAGTCAAACTAGACTTCAGTGTCACAAGACAAAGGTCACTAATAAATGTTTCCACAAAACAATATATCCGTTGTCACAAAACAGGAAAGCAGCCCAGAGATGTCGTTCAAGGCCCGACCGAGCATCTGCCCAACAGAGATATGACACCAAATAGAGAAGTGAGTTTCATTATGCATCTGTTTGAGTTTGATCTTTATCTTTTATTTGTGGGTTCTTATCTAACCATTTGCTTCTCTTCTCTTCTCTTCTCTTCTCTTCTCTTCTCTTCTCTTCTCTTCTCTTCTCTTCTCTTCTCTTCTCTTCTCTTCTCTTCTCTTCTCTTCTCTTCTCTTCTCTTCTCTTAGGCCACTCATACTGTCTCTGATTATGATGAGATCGGGAACACACTTGATCATCCTAACTACAGTTCGGTCTTTACTGTGTTTGATGAGCACAACAAGGTCAACTAGGGCTGGGCGATTTAAATCGCGATATTGTTATGCGCATCTCGTCAGTAAAGCCGGTTCCTTGATTAGTAGTAAATCTCCATCACCTGCTTTCAGATGGAGCGGCATTTAGGGCTGATGAGATAATTAAGTGATTAATTTAGTGATGATTGAGCATTATTGAAGACACCTGATGTTAACAAGCAGAATCACTGAAGAAGAAAATCACAAATTGTAAGTTACCATTAAGGTGATGGGTGTTTGCTTTAGTTGGGCTCTAGACCATTATATGTTTACTTTAATATTTACTGTTGCTTGTCTGCTGTTATTGATTTATAACAGTTAAATGAACAAAGTAAAATGTTATCTTATAGTGATGGTTTTGTTTTGACATAATCATGCTGTGATCTGAAAATTGAAACTTATTGAGATAGTTTGGTTTAACTTATTAGCAGCAGCTCTGTGATTCTACAGCCTATGATTATCAGTACTTTACTTATAATTCAAAATATTTAATAAACATTGTTCTGATCAAAAGACATTCAGATAAATTCATTTAAAACACAGACATCAATACTCCACACCAAAGATGAACTCATCACAGATCTGAAAGAAAGACTCAATTCTGTTTCAGTACCTAAAGAGTCTTCTGCCAAACCCTTGACTCGTCCAGAGATGCTCATGGAAAATCCTCAACTCGTGGAAGAAGAGCCTCACTGTTCGACTGATCCAGCATCCCAGATCCACAGCTCCTCTGCACAGGACCCGGGAGAAACACATTATCCTGACTGACTCTAATGGGAAGTATGTCAGTGAGAAACTTATTTTACCAAACATGAGAGCCAAGAAAATCTGGTGCCCAAACACAAGAAGTGCTTTTCAGATCCTGTCTGAGAGTAAACATGAAAACTACAAGCACATCGTTATCCACACAGGGACAAATGATTTAAGGGCCATGAAGGGCCGTGTGGCTCCGGTGATGAGAGAGGTGGCGATCAGAGCCACACAACGCTTCCCAGAGGCTAGAATAACTCTGTCCACACTGCTGCCACGCACCGATGTGCCGTTCCACGTGATCCACGGGAATAATGTGGAACTCTCCAGAAGCTGCGCACTCATTCCTAATGTTCATCTCGCCCATCACAAAGACATACAGCCTCATCATATGTATGACCATGTACACTGAAAAAAATGATTCATTGACTAGTTGAATTTACTAAAAGAAATTATGTTAATTGGATCCACATAATTGATTTTAGCTACATTTAAACAAATGCATTACGTTGAACTAAGTTCAACTTGATGCATTTGTTTAAATGTAGCTAAAATCAATTGCGTGGAACCACTTACGATAATTTTTTTTAGTAAATTCAATGATTTCAGTAAATTCATTGAATTTTCTAAATGTTTTTATCGTAAGTGGTTCCACTCAAAAAAAAAACTCAAAAAATATCTTCAAACTAAAATTGAAGAAATTGATGATTCAGTGGATCAAAACACTTTCTGGAACCTATATAAAAAACTTGAAAAACCCAAATGAGAGATATCACTCCAGAATGGCCCAATTTGGAAATCTTACTTTGAAAATCTGTATCAAAAAATTGAGCCGGCCGACCTCAACCAGCCTCAGAGTAAAATAAAGAAAACTTTACAAGACATGGCAAAAACTATTAAGAATTATCAAAATCCATTAGATAAATCTATAACAATATCTGAAATATTAGAACATATTAAAAATCTTAAATTAAAGAAAGCATGTGGACAAGATCACATTAATAACGAAATGCTTAAACTCAGCAGTCCCAGCATGATCAAAACTCTAGCCAAATTATTTAATCTGGTGTTCTGGTCCGGACACTTCCCTGAGATCTGGTCTGAGGGACTCATCACCCCCATATTTAAGAGCGGTGATCGATTCGACCCCAATAACTACCGCGGGATAAGTGTGGGCAGTGTGTTGGGAAAACTGTTCTGCATTATCATCAACAGACGCATCGCCTCACACATCTCAGCACACAACATCTTAAATAAAGCACAGATTGGCTTTTTACCAAAACATCGCACATCCGACCACATCTATTCTCTCCACACTATAATCAACAAGAACATCAACGACAAACAAAGGAAAATATTCGCATGTTTTGTAGACTTTAAAAAAGCATTTGATTCAATTTGGCATGATGGTCTACTGTACAAAATCCTACAAATTGGCATCGGCAGAAAAACATTTGACATTATAAAATCTCTGTACACCAACAGCAAAAGTGCAGTGAAGATCGGTAACCACAGAACCGCCTTCTTCCAGCAGGGACGTGGAGTGTGTGTGTGTGTGTGTGTGTGTGTGTGTGTGTGTGTGTGCTTCCAGCAGGGACGTGGAGTGAGGCAGGGCTGCAGTCTGAGCCAGACTCTATTCAACATCTACATCAATGATCTGGCATCAGCGCTGGAGAGCTCTACTGTGCCCGGCCTCACTCTACAGGGGTCAGAGGTCAGATGTCTGCTGTACGCGGATGACCTGGTCCTGCTGTCCTGCACACCAGAGGGCCTTCAGCAGAGCCTGTCCCTGCTGGAACAATACTGTCACGACTTGGCCCTGACAGTCAATCTGGACAAAACCAGAGTCATGGTGTTCCAGAACACAAACACCAGTTCCTGTATAAAGGCCAGGTCCTGCAGCACAGCGTGTGTGTGTGTGTGTGTGTGTGTGTGTGTGTGTGTGTGTGTGTGTGTGTGTGTGTGTGTGTATAAAGGCCAGGTCCTGCAGCACAGCGTGTGTGTGTGTGTGTGTGTGTGTATAAAGGCCATGTTCTGCAGCACAGCACTAGCTACAGCTATCTGGGCATCGACATCAGCGCTTCGGGACGCTTCGGTCTGGCTGTGAAAACACTCGGTGAAAAGGCTCGGAGGGCTTTCTATGCTATAAAGTCACGATGTGGACACTTAAAATTACCCATTAAAACCTGGATAAAATTATATAATTCACTAATAAAACAAATTCTTTTATATGGGTGTGAAATTTGGGGACCAGTACTAAATTGTAAAAATTGGGATAAAACATCAGTAGAAAAATTACAATTGGAAATTGCCAAAAATATTCTCGGGGTTCACAGAAACACGTCCACTGCCGCCTGTAGGGCTGAGCTAGGCCTGTACCCGCTGAACATCGAGATCCAGAAGAGATGTGTTCAGTTCTGGCATCACCTCCATCAGTCTGATCCAGAGTCAGTCCAATATAAAGCCCTCCTCGCCAATGAAACCTCAGCAGAACCTCATCCATTAAGTACATTGTTAACACTGCAAAATATGACACATCAAGACATGCATACAAAATAATTAAGAAATCATAATTTCTGGAAACTCAAATTTGGTTAAAACCACATAGGTTGCATGACAGCACTACAAAAACACATAGAAGTGAAACCCCATTGCCTTATCTAATGCTTTTCTTATTGTTGTGAGTTTTATAGGGTGAGTGATATTTCTTATAATACACAAGTGAGATAGACTAGTGCAAATATTACAAATAGATCGTTAAACTAATATTAGCACAAGTTTTGCCTCAAACTACCTGACAAATGAAGCCACGCAATGATGACGAAGGAGTTAAGATGAAGTTTATAAGAAACTTTAACTCTGGGTTCGCTAGCTATTTGAGTAAATGAAAACATAATACTTACATTTAAATGTGAATTTGCTCTCCACCACCGAACTCTAGTCTCGGCCGCCTTTAAAAAATAAAATAAAAATGCTGTCGTCACCGGCGCGCAATGATTTATGGGGTAGAATAGGCCACTAAGGATCCGTTTTTTGTATCCTTCCTTTCACGGGGAAAGAAGGGTGCATTTGGTGTCGCTTTTAGCCTTCGTCGCGCCGCGATGACGCAACCGGCCTTCGAATACGGCCTTCGTAGGATGCAGAACTGAATTGGGACAGCCTTCATCGCGCCGCGGTGACGCAATCGGCCTTCAAATGCGACCTTCGTAGGATGCAGAACTGAATTGGGACAGCCTTCATCGCGCCGCGGTGACGCAATCGGCCTTCAAATGCGACCTTCGAAGGATGCAGTCTTTGAATTGGGACATCCTTCGTCGCGCCGCTGTGACACAATCGGCCTTCAAATGCGGCCAAGCGGCCTTCAAATACGGCCTTCGGAGGATGCAGCCTTCACATTGGGACACAGCTACAGAAACAGTTGAAGCAAATGTGCCATATTGTGTCGAGGCTTCGAAACAATCCGACACCCGCCTCAACGGTGACACCTAGTGGTCACTTGCAGGTGTTGATCTGAAACAACCTTGACAGCGAGCCATTAAAAAATGTGTTGTTTTTTTATTATTGTATTTTTCTAATATGTGAAGCTTGTAGGCTCCTCACTGTGCATAATGTTATTTTGGTCATGAAAAATGATTATTAATAAAAGAAATCAGGCCACAATGTCTCACTTTTTTATAGATTTTTATTAAAAAATATAAATTTCTCCAGCCTTTGACAAACTCCTCTCACAAAAACCCACGAGGTCAAAATGCGTTGACTTCACTTTTATACAGATGTGCGATTGTGTGGTCTGTTCCCGACCCTGTCAATCAAACGCTGATTTGGCGGACCATGCCACCTGTCGAAACACTTGTGAAACACTCCGAAGCTTCATTTAGCCGAAGTCACGTGACATGGGTGTTTTGAATCACGCTTCGGATCAGTGTTTCGAAACATCTGCGCTTCGGGATCTCGAAAAGCTTCGGAATGTCAGTTTCGCGTCAGCCATCCCTACCTGTGACTAGTGATGGCAAAATGAGGCTTCCTGAACCACTGAGACCTCGCAGCCCATTGCTTCAGCCAAAGCTTCATTACTCAAAGCTTCATTCAGCATCGCTCACTAGTGACTCCTAGCTACTGTGCAAAGAAATAGCAGACAAATTAATTAATTCTGAACCAGTGTTGCCCCCACAGAATTATTTCAAGTGTGTTGGGGTTTAGACGATTCCACTTCTCGGACAGAATCTCTCCAGCCTTGGAAAATATCCTTTCACAAGGAACAGAGGATTCAGGGGAACATAAAAATGCCAGTGCCAGCTGGTATAAAAGAGGACACTGATGCTTCCTGGCTCCATTACCAGGAAAAAGGAAGAGGTCACAAAAAGCAAACAAATCCAAAAAGCAGTCCAGTCCAGATCCAAAAATCTAAAGCAATCCAAATAATCTTATCTAATTAATATAACAGGACTATAATATAGCTACTATAATTAATAATAACAATAACAATATACTATAACTATTCTAACCTGATAATGTAATAATATACAGTCCTAATAAATATATGACACAATAACAACAATGATAGTTATCTAACTCTCTGACACTACTATAACTGCTTCTATTACTCCTGACAACACCCACAACGTGGCGCAAGTTTCAAACCCCCTTTTTCCAAATGCGACACTCAGACCGAACCGATGACGCATCCACACAAACCGAGGCCTCGTTTGTCATTAGTCACGTGATTTTCACGTTAACAACACAAGCCTCGAATCGCGGCTTCATCAGGCACGCCCATTTTTTCTCGACACAAGCTCCGACGCCTCGGCTCAAATGTCACATCACTACCTGTGACTAGAAGTTTTGCCATGTTTTTAAATTAAAATGATACTGATGCATCTTTTTTGATTTCCTTTGCCATATTATGAAGTAATCATATTTACTGAATCATTTCATTCATAATTCATTCCTCTACCTGAAGATCTGACCCTCCAGCTGTGGATAATCAACCAATACATGTTTATTTAAAGGTAGGATCGGCAATTTTTATCATAAACACTATTTGTTATTCTGGTTGAAACTCTCTTCACATCCTGATAGCAATCAATAATAGAAGTGGTCTTAATATTTAAAAAAATTACATATATCTTCTGTGGAAATCTCAGGACCAAAAAATGTTCTTTCAATCATTGCATTCGGTCCTATATGATGTCCTACCTGCCTATCAACACATGTGTTTCCATACCTCGCACAGACATCACACTGTAGACAGACGTCAGTCACAGAGCAGCACAAACGAAACAGCAGCCGCCTTTACAGTTCCTCCAGAACTAAAACAACCAGCTCGCCATGGCCTAACTGTAATAATGAGATGGCTACCCATGACATTCTACCAGGAGCTGTTCTCATCCTCAGACTCAGATTTATGCGTTTCTGTCAACTTTATCAACAGTGAAATGAATCTGCAGCAGTCAGGTGGTACAACTAGAGCTCTATAAGTTGTTTACGTTCATTCTTATTGTAATTTAATGTGCTTTGTAACATGAGTTAATTTAACACCATCTCTCGTGGCACTTTGCAGACTTTGCTCTGGCTGTTCGTGTTCATGTGTTTTGCAGGAGGCTTTGGAGACGTTCTGAAGGGAGGGTGGGATCTCATGCTTTCAAAGCTAGCTTACTATTCCTAGCCGCTCCAAAAATTGCCTACCTCACCTCTAAATGTTGCTGGGTTGTTCGTGTGTAAGCCTAAAGACCAGCTTAATTTAGCAAAACTATTATTTTGGGGTAATTGCGAGAGAGTTTTTTTTTTTTTTAATTTAATTTATGCATTATAATGAAAGCTTTGTGAAACTGCACAGCAGACATATACTCCGTCCAGCACCAACTACGAAAATTTCTTATCATTTGAAAGGCAATCGAGCCAATCAGAGTATGAGGTGGAGCGACACATTCTGTATATGTTTACCTGAAATGAATGGATTGCATATTTTAAATCTGGCGGAGCATTTGAGTCGCGTGCAGAACTGAACAGTACAAAACTGAGGCAAGCAGCTTCGGTGAAGGACATCCACGCCTCTGTAAGTTACAGAAATCACACATGAAGTGCGCAGAGCTCGTTCAGTGTAACTGTATTAAGGACTCAAATACAGGATTGACAACTGTATTCTGGTGCTGTGTGAATGTACACTATTATATTTGAAAGGATTCATGGCAGTTGCATATCCTCATCTAGATGAGCCATTAGTGATGACCCCGATTACCTGCTACTTGTGACTAATAAATTGTTCACACAAATCTCTTTTGAACAGAGTTTGGTCTCCTAATTTCATTCTTCAATGAAGGAAAATTACTGTTGTAGACAAGCCTACTAAACCCCACTGTGAGCATGTTTGTAGGCCTGTACTGTAGTAAATGCAGGTGCATCAGTATAACTGTATGTGGAATCACTGCAAAACTGTTTATCATTTGCTGCCGTCTTAGTAATTGTTATTTTTTTGCATTTTCAACAAATTTTCAGACAAACACCACATGAAGACATAATTTGCTAATTGTACCAAAGTAATATTGAAAATGCAATCCTCTCATTATGGACACTAATGTCATTATTAGATCATACTGACACCAAGTGGTCAAATATTCAGGTTAACACAATATTATATTTTTGAATGGTGTAAGTTGTCTCTTAGTTATGATCAGTGTTGATGAAATATAATTTCATTCATATTTGTTCTTAAAAGTCCTAAATCTCTTCTAAGGTCAAGACTGAATTCATTTGTGTCTGCTAAATGAATAAATGTAAATGTAAGATTGAATTTATTCAATGAAGATGTCAATAGAGGGAGCTCCAGCTGCAAACACTGTATTTCATAGAGAGAGAGAGAGAGAGAGAGAGAGAGAGAGAGAGAGAGAGAGAGAGAGAGAGAGAGAGAGAGAGAGAGAGAGAGCAGTGCCTCAGTGTGTGTGTCAAGCCCCTGCCCCTTTTGTCTCAAAATGTATTGTGCCCCTGTCTGATAATTGTAAATAATTATTATTATTATTATAAATATTACAATAGATAACAATACACTTATACACTATTGCCACTAACAGTAATAATGCTAACAAATATTATTATCATTTTTTTGGGCGTTTGGCGGAAGCATTTGGCGGAGGTGAAGTGGTAGGGGGAGTTCCCTTTGTGAGTGAGAGAGAGAGAGAGAGAGAGAGAGAGAGAGAGAGAGAGAGAGAGAGAGAGAGAGAGAGAGAGAGAGAGAGAGAGAGAGAGAGAGAGAGAGAGAGAGAGAGAGAGTGAGTGAGTGAGTGAGTGAGTGAGTGAGTGAGTGAGTGAGTGAGTGGAGAGAGAGAGAGAGAGAGAGAGAGAGAGAGAGAGAGAGAGAGAGAGAGTGTGTGTGTGTGTGTGTGTGTGTGTGTGTGTGTGTGTGTGTGTGTGTGTGTGTGAGAGAGAGAGCGAGATAGAGAGAGAGTGAGTGAGTGAGTGAGTGAGTGAGTGAGTGAGTGGAGAGAGAGAGAGAGTGAGTGAGTGAGTGAGTGAGTGAGTGAGTGGAGAGAGAGAGAGAGAGAGAGAGAGAGAGAGAGAGAGAGAGAGAGAGAGAGAGAGAGTGTGTGTGTGTGTGTGTGTGTGTGTGTGAGAGAGAGCGAGATAGAGAGAGAGTGAGTGAGTGAGTGAGTGAGTGGAGAGAGAGAGAGAGAGAGAGAGAGAGAGAGAGAGAGAGAGAGAGAGAGAGAGATCTTCATAACACAGGCCACCAGCGGCTCACAGATAAAGCAGAAAATGATCCAGATCTGTGATCATAAACTTCTCATATTTCTCCTGCTCATCATGTCAGGTAAGAGTTTATTCTGTGTTTCTGGGTCTTTCTAAAACAGCACCTGTTCTCAATCAGGTCCATGTTCGCTCTGAGCTGAGTTTCTCTCTCTTATGTTTTTAGTCTTGGCGTGTGAGACGACGGAGATCTTGACTTTCACTGGTTATGAAGGAGGAAAAGTTGAAATACGCTGTCCCTATGAGTCTAGATATGAAGAGAAGAATAAGTATCTCTGCAGAGGAGAGTGTCCAGTAAACCTAGTGAAAGATAAATTGAAAGACATTCCTGTTCAATCTGGATCTCCAGCTAAAGACAGGAGATTCTCTCTGACCGATGACAGAACGACCCACATCTTCACCGTCACCATCACTGATCTGAGAACAGAGGATAAAGGCAAATACTGGTGTGGTGTGAAGATAGGACTGGGAAAACTTGATAAATACACAGAGATTAACCTGGAAATTAAACCTGGTAAGTCAGAATATTCTGCATGAGTGAAGTGGACAGTGCACATAGATATGGTGTAAAACACATATAATCATATCAGTAACATTAGAGTGTGTGTCTGAGAGAGCGCTGTATCACGTGTTGTAAAGAGGCGAGATGACAGAAACCACAGTATTCTCTGTAGATGATGATAAGCGAGTGTGTTCACACCACATACACTGACCCGCATCACTTCCTCACACACAACACTGTCTCAGTTATGGAGAAATCGCTCATTCAACACACAAAGTATACATTATCTGTACACAAAAGTTCAGGTCTTTCTGTAGTAAAATACATTTTCATTTTATATTTTTTCCATTATCAGTCTTTGTTAACAGAGAAGCCGTTCACATCAAAACACAGCTGACATGATTTACATTAGACTAAACAGCCCATACTGTCACTATAACAGAGACTCAAGGATGCAGTGTAGAATTAATGAGACTTTGGGACACTTACATCTCTCATTTATGCCCTGATTTAGTGTTTCACATGTTTGCTGTGACTGGAGAGCATCTGAACATCACCTGCCATTATAACAGCGACTTGAAGAACAAGATCAGGATCAAGTTCATGTGCAAAGGAAGCGACCCGTCGCTCTGTGAGTCATCAGGTGTCAAAGCTTCATCAGAAACAAACAGTACTGGCAGATTCTCTCTGAGGGATGATGAATCTGCAGGAGTTTTTACTGTGACCATCACTGATCTGACACTAGAGGATTCTGGGATATACTGGTGTGGAGCTGGAGAGACGGGACAAAAGTACAAGAACAAGTGGATTTCAGTGACACATCTGAACATTAATAAAGGTAAGATGCAGTCATTTGATATTATTTTTAAGATCAAAATCTGATTGTAAAATCATTTGTTAGTTGTTTGCAGTCTAGACTGTATTTAACAAGTGTTGCTGGTCACACACACAGCGCTATATTTGCACCACACCATTGACATCAGTGAAGTGTTAATAACAGCTGTGTCATATAAAGTGCAAAATAGTCACATGACTTTGTGCCACAATATAACTTCTTCTTAAATGCATGCTCAATATATGCAAGCAAACAATCTTAAATAGTTTTTATTCTGCAATAACTGCATAAACTGCAGACTGTCATTTAGATTGTTAATAACATCATCTATAGATTATGTATCATATATTAAACCCAAAGATCATTTGTGCTTCAGACGCATCAAAGAGGAGGTCACGTAAACCAACCACAACAGCTTCAGATCACATGACTAAACCAGCGAATGAAGATACTCTTTCATCACCAAAATTACAACTAGGTACATATTCTGTTACTTACAACAATCCGATTCTCCAGAATTTCTTAATAAAAAATTAACAGGACATTTGGGATTATTTTCATCTGTTGTTCATGGTTTTTCAACAGTCAACATTATGGCATCGGTTATGGTGATAATGATGGTGTTTGGATTGTCATTGTTTGCTTATTTCAGTTTGAGACAAAAGAGACAAGGTAAAACTGTCTTTCTCTCTGTCAAAAACACATAATTTTACATGCTTAGCTATTTTTCACCTTATATATAACATTTTCATAACTGGACTTTCACATTCTGTCAAATTAAAGTCCTTTACTTCATTTAGTCCCAATCTGGTGTCCTGAAACAGGAGTGTGGATGAAAGGTGTCGCTCATTTCTCGGCTGAAAACCTGCTGACTGAAGAAGTGAGTTTCATTATGTTTGAGTTTGTAACCGTTAATTTGATGGTCATCTTTCCTGTTGACCATGTCCTTGCTCATCTCTTTCTTCTCTTGTTTCAGGACACACACACTGTCTGTCATTATGAAGAGATCATGTGCACAAACACTCATGCTGGCTACAGTTTGGGCCTTCCAGTGTTTGGTGAACACGACGCCTCTGATTCTCTCATCTATTCATCAGTCATATTTCAATCTACAGATCATTCAGACAGGACTTCAGTAGCGCAGGAAATAAATGCAACTGTTAGTCCATGATGACCTTGTAAAACTGAGTGACACTGTTTGGTTACATGTCTGAATCCATGAGCATTTTCGCTGTTAAAAACACACAGGCAGTGGAACGGGGGGGGGGAAACGCAAGATCTAGAGACATGTTTTATAAGTTGAACTTCTTTTAACTTGAGCTCCATGTTTTTGGAAAGCCGTGCCATGAAGTGAGACACGAGCAAGATCGACTATCGATTAAAGATGTCTGTCTTGTGTTTACACTGAAAACCATGGAAAAGCAGCGCGGTGGAATGGAAAAACACGGTCTGTATGAACAAGAAAACTAAGACATGTCAGATCAACTATAACCATAGTGATAGTGACTAAAGTAATATCAAAGATGGCAATGTAAATAAAACTGTAAGATCTGATCATACTTCACGCGATGCATCCAACAGATCTAGATTCATGTGATGTGTGGCTCCGCCCCATTCTTACTCTGATTGGCTCAGTCGTCTTTCATAGGCATGCATGATAGGAAATGTGTTCAGAGTTGTCTTCACTATAATGCACAGAAGATACAACTTTAGCCTACATCCCACAATGGCAAGAGAATTGAATTGTGAAATCAGGGCTCTCAAGTGTCACGCATTTCGGTCTTTTGTCACGAACACCCGCCACACATTGTATTTCTCACGCGGAGAAACTATTTATAATATATTTAATTTGCGCAGCGCCCAAAACTGCTCTGGCCACGTCGCTCCTACTATGGACCCGGCAGGAATCAAGCGCGTCTCCCCTGGAGTTCTTAGTCTAGCCTGCCACTTATCAGCCAATCAAAAAAAAGAAAGGGGCTACACAATAGCCAATCAGAAAATAGCACTATTGTATCTGGGTAAGATTTAATGCAACAACTAATGGAAAAAAAGCATATCCTGGAATTGTTCATGTGATTCTGCTACAACATCTTCTGAACGTTTCGTTCCCCAGAGAGGAAACCACTGGAGCTCCGAGCATCACTTTGAGCACAGAGTAAGTCATGATCAGAGGTGGAAAGTCCAGGGGTCAGAAAGTAAAAGTCCTGCCATATATTTATTCCACCCATGAACTCACACAGCAAACACTCCCGTGTTAAATGAACTCTCCTGTGAGTTTATTTGGCTCCAGACTCAAGAGTGTTAAAGTTAATGAGATAATTAAGTGATTGTTTGAGTGATGATTGAGCATTATTGAAAACACCTGATGTTAACAAGCAGAATTACTGAAGGAGAAAATCTCTTTTTTAAGTTACCATTATGGTGATCAGTGTTGGCTTTAGTTGGGCTCTTGACCCTTAAACTAATAACTTTTGAGTTTGTTTGGCTGTTGTATCTGGGTTATAACTCTCAGATGAACAAAGAGAAACGTTGATCAGGTGGTGTTGGTTATGTTTTGACATAATCATAATTTGACCTGAATCACAAAACTCATTTAGAGAGTTAAGTTTACCTTGTTGATTATAGCTGCCTGTGATTCTAATATTATGCCATGTTAATCATTTTCAATGTAATCAGAAAGATTTCTTGAAAGTTGTTCTGAACAAAAGACTTTGAAAATTATATTATTTGGACACACTGACACCAAGAATCAGCCTGTGATTCTCAACAATGGTGACAATATTAAAGCATGTTGCAGTGCATTCTGGGTGCCACCAATCAAAACTCATCCATGGCTCCCATCATGCATTGCGGTATGAATAAATTATGATCTGAATTGTCTTGTTTTCCTAATTGAATATTCTTTTTGTCACCATTGTTGAGATTCATACACTGAATCTTGATGTCTGTGTGTGCCTTAAAGAAAGGTTTTCTTTTTCTTTATCAGAACAACTTTTAAGAAATAATTTGAATTATATTGAAAAATCTGGAACTTAATCTGTAGAATTACTGTGATGTTGTAATGACCAATATACATTTAAGTCAGAGATTAGGCTCTAATTGAGTTTAGTGATTCAGATCAAATTATGATTATGCTCAAATATAACCAACACCACCTGATCAACTTTTCTTTTTGTTCATCTGGCTGTAATAACTCAGATCAACAGCCAAACAAAATCTAAAGATAATCAGTTGAAGGTCAACTGCCCAACTAAATCGAACACTAATCTCCATAACGGTGTCTAAAATTGTGATTTTTCTCCTTCAGTAATTCTGCTTGTTAACATCAGGTGTCTTCAATAATGGTCAATCATCACTCAATCAATCACTTAATTAGCTCATTAACTTTAACACTCTTGAGTCTGGAGCCAAATAAACTCCCAGGAGAGTTCATTTAACACTGGAGTGTTTGCTGTGTGAGTTCATGGGTGGAATAAACATATGGCAGGACTTTTACTTTCTGACCCCTGGAATCTCCACCTCTGGTCATGATCTCCTGTTTTAATGTTACAATAAATTCACAACTTGTTTGACACAAACAGTGACAACTTGACTGCTGTTAGAGAAAGTTTCCCAGATAATTAGCATCAGTTTTTCATGAGTGTCTGTAACTTAGCCAACAGTTTTACAGCCTGTTCACTGACAACACCTGCTCAGAACAAGTAGTCTAGGCCTTGTCATATTTTTGTTATCACACAATGAATGACATATTGTCACATTATAAACATCTCTCTCTCCAAATAGGCTTAATAATTTTATTAGCACTAAATAAATTAAAGTGTATTGCATAGTCGATGTTATAGGTCACTTTTAAAATCATGTCATATTTTATAATTATATCCTGGCCATGGATGCATTAATCATTGCATCTGTCTTTTAAAGATTTCAGGTAAAAAGCAATTAAGCATCCTCTCATTCGCCCTGAGAGGAGAGTCCCCTATAAAGGCCAGGTTAGAGGATGCTGGCCCAGAGAAGGTGGTGAAAAGGGGTAGGCCCATTAGAGCAGTGGTTCTCAATTCCAGTCCTCGGGACCCGCTGCTCTGCACTGTTAACCCTTGCTGTAAAAAAAGGCGTAATTCAGACAGTATCATACCATTTTCCATTAAAACAGTAATATACCGTAGAAAACAAAAATAGCCTACAGGAATATACTGTAAATGAACAGTGCTCAAAATCAACACTCAGAGGCTGTTTTCCCAATCACACCCTATACCCTCATTCACTATTCCCTACATTAGTTCACTAATATAGTCCACTTGACAGAGTGAATGAAAAGAAGTGAGTGAATTGAGAAACTGATGAACTCCTGATAAGCAGAATTACTGAAGGAGAGAGACAAACAAGAACAGAAAAAAGAGAAACACAAAAACTACAACTGACTTCCAGCAACACTGAGTGTGAAACCAGTTTACAAACCAGTTTACGATTATTTCTTTCATTAATGTACAAAAGTTCTTGTTGAGAATTAACAGAGATTTAGTTAATAATAAAGTTTGTTATCACCATGATGGAGATCAGTATTTGCTTTAGCTGGTCTCTTGTCCCTTGACTTCTTACCATTCATCTCTCTCTGACTGCTGTAACAGTGAGTTTATAAAACACATTTGTTATGGCAAGAAAAAGTCAAGAGGAAGTTGATCAGGTGTTTTTATTCTTTTGTGATGATGTCACAGTCATCTTGGACTATCTGTTTTTCAGATTTTTTCTGTATATATTCATTGAAATTATGGGTATGTCATATTTAGCATAAATCTGTGTATCTACAAAATGAAATCAAAATTTCTGTAATCATGTCTTCTGAAAAATAACAATCATATAGTGCATAAAATTTTATTTTACTCCTGCTTGACTCAGACACACACAGACATCAACAATCAGCATATGAATCTCAACAATGGTGAAAAGTTTCATGTCGCAATGCATGCTGGGTTCCAGGATAATATAAAACTCCCAGCATGCACTGCTGCATGAATAAAAAAAATAAAAAAATATTGCCACCATTGTTGAGATTAATGTGCTAAATTGTGATATCTCTGTGTTTCTAAAACGTAGTGTAGCTGTTTTTTTTTGGTTTATGCATGATGTGTTAAAAAAAAGAGTCATAGTAATTTATTGCTTTAGTTTCACAGTGGTGCTAATGTAACACTTTTGATTGAGGATAAAACTCTGAATGAATAAGAATTAATTCCTTAGAGAATGAACCAGCAATATGATGAATTTGTCACCATAAGCATTACAACCTCAATCATTCATAAACTGTGTGCGCACAAGTGTGACTTGCAAAAACACAGCTCAAGCAGCAAAAGAAAAATGAATGTTTTAGCATCTGCATCCCTACTAAAGCAAGCACTGATCTCTATAATGGTAACTTCAAACAAACATTTTCAATTAAACATCTTAATAACAACTTCTGTAGATGTATGACAGAAATAAAGTCATACTGGTTAATAATAAGTGTAATAATGTGTAATGGCTGGAAGTCAGTTGTAGTTCTTGTGTTTCTCTATTTTCTGTTCTTGTGTTTCTCTTTTCTTCAGTGATTCTGCTTATTAACAGCAGGTGTTCATCACTAATGCTCAACAATCACTTACATATTCTCTTAATTATCTCACTGCAACACTGTCTCAATGTTACTTTTACCCTTTGTAGTGTGGATTTTCCTGTGGGGTTGAAAGGGTTAACAGTGTAAGATAAAAAGTCACACCCGCAAAATGTATTTTAACAGTAATAAACTGTAAGTTATAAAACAGGTTTATACTGGCAACACTGTTACCAGTAGTTTACTGTAAAATAAATTTTTTTGGGTCACCATTGTGCTGAAGAGTAGAGCCTGTGCTTCAGTCCAGGAGAAGATCTACAGTGTACAGTGTACATATTTGTTCTTAAAAGTCCTAAATCTCTTCTAAGGTCAAGACTGAATTTATTTGTGTCTGCTAAATGAATAAATGTAAATGTAAGATTGAATTTATTAAATGAAGAAGTCAATAGAGGGAGCTCCAGCTGCAAACACTGTATTTCATAGAGAGGAGGAGCGAGAGAGAGAGTGTGTGAGTGAGTGAGAGAGAGAGAGAGAGAGAGAGAGAGAGAGAGAGAGAGAGAGAGAGAGAGAGAGAGAGAGTGTGTGAGTGAGAGAGAGAGAGAGAGAGAGAGAGAGAGAGAGAGAGAGAGAGAGAGAGAGAGAGAGAGAGACTTTGACTTTTAAAACTCTTTTAATCAAACAACTAATTTAAAAAACAATATTTGCACCACAAAGCAAAATAAAAATAAATAAATAAATGAAATAATAATAATAATGACAGTAAATCACAATTTTACCAATTAAACCATAACTCTCCAAAAACATTTCTCACCACAAGAGCATTTTTCACACTCCACCTTGCATCAAAAAAATCAATATTATGTGTTAATTTACAATAGGCATATTCCACAGCGACCCGGTACTTTACTAATGATTTGAACATTCCAACCAAATCAATATTTTCCCCCTCATTTTTACATGTGTGGGATTTTAGAATTGCCAACTTTGCCTGCCCTAATAGAAAGTTACCCAGAGTACACTGGGCTTTCCATTCCTTCTTGTATTTCAAACCCAAAATAAACAGATTTTTGGTAAAAATAAACCCAAGTTCAGTGAATATTTTTTCCAACAGTTCAAACAAAGGAATTAATCTAAAACAATCAGAAAAACAATGAAAAACAGTATCAAGAACATTACAAAACGGACATGCAAATGAAACCTTTGCATTAAATTTTGACACAAGACTATTTGTTGCCACAACACAATGGAGTATTCTCCATTGGAGATCTCCAGATCTCTTAGGAATAGGGGGTTTATACAAACACCTCCATGATGGAGTTAGTTCTGAAGAAATGGATAAGTATTCTCTCCATTTAGTGTCAGTACGTCTTTTCAATTGAGCATAGAACAAAGATTTCACACACATTCCATACAACATCTTTTTTTCCACATTCTGAAACAATACATCTTTAAATCCCTTTAATAACAACATATTATTTAAATCCTCATCCAATTCAGATCCTATTTCTACTCTAAGATCTGGAAAGGTCAGGGACTTTTCACCATTTTCAAAAAAAGCTTTTACAAAGGTCAAGAAAGATTGAGGAAAAGATTTTTTAAGACCCTCCACGAACCCTTCAACATATCTTTCTGATCTCAGCCCAACTTGATCAGCTATTGATACAGCCGCACGCCATTGACCTTTCGTAGAATCAATTAAGTCCATTACAGTAGCTATTCCAGTCTTTAGAAACATATCAACTACTGTACTTGAAATCGACGAGTTTATTTTAAAAAGAGAATTAAAGAATAATGGTTCCAAAACCCCATAATGTTCACTCTCCTTCCTAACCTTCTTTAACAGTTGCCAAGCTTTGAACACAGACTCATAAAACTTTAAAAGACAACAACTTACTTTTGAAACAAAAGATTTTTCAATTAAGAACAACTGCTTATCTATTCCGATTCCTCCTATATCTTGGAGAATAGACAAGCTATATGCAATCCAGGGAATCTTATCTGAACAGTATAGCAATTTCTGCAACGTTTGAAGTCTCATTGTTTTAATTCTTGCTTCTAAATCTATGAGTCCTTGTCCTCCCTCAATCACTGGGAGATATAAAACCCCAGGAGGAAGCCAATGAAACCCATCCCAGAAAAAATTGACAAAACTTTTCTGAATTGTGCCAAGTAGCTCTTTAGGAGGATCCAACACTGTAAACCGGTGCCACAACATTGAGGCTGCCAAGTTATTGACAATTAAACATCTCCCTCTATAAGATAACTTCGGAAGGATCCACCTCCACTTTTGTAGTCTGCCCGTAACTTTATCAGCTAAACCTTCCCAATTCTTTTTCATGTAAAGATCAGTTCCCAAATGTACCCCAAGAACCTTAAAACCATCCTTAATCCAGCTACATTGTTGTGGAAGCCGAGGAGGATCTATATTTTGCCACTCACCTAGTAGCAGGGATGTACACTTATCCCAATTAATTTTAGCAGATGTTGCTTTTTGAAAAACTTCCAAGCTAGAAATCAAAGCAGATATATCATCAGTGTTTCTGATACATACAGTTACATCATCTGCATATGCTGTGAGTTTCACAGGTGGAATTTCTGGAAACCTAGGAACAACAAGTCCATGCAATCGTTTCCTTAAAGATGACAGAAAAGGTTCAATAGAAATTGAGTACAAAAGTCCGGAAAGAGGGCATCCTTGCCGTATGCCTCTAGTTGCTGCAAAAGGTCTAGTCAGGCACCCATTAATTTTCAGCATACTAGATGTTTCACTATATAATAATTTAACACAGGAAATAAATTGCGGACCAAAACCAAAAGCCTTCAAAGTCTTTAGTAAATATAAATGGTCCACTCTGTCAAAAGCTTTCTCTTGATCTAGAGATAAGAGTCCAATATCAACTTGATGTGTTTTGGCAACTGTAATAATGTCTCTTATCAAAAATAGGTTGTCAAAAATTGTTCTTTTGGGGATGCAGTATGACTGATCCTCATGAATTATAGTTGCCATACATTTCTTCAACCTATTGGTTATAGCTTTTGACAGTATTTTAAAATCAGTACACAGTAATGAAACAGGACGCCAATTCTTTAAGTATCCAAGATCTCCTTTTTTGGGTATTAATGTCAGCACCGCTCTTCGACAGCTCAAGGGTAAAGTACCTTGGTTAAAGGACTCCAGAAAAACATGATACAAGTCTTGTCCAAGCACATTCCAAAACCCTTTGTAGAACTCTGCAGACAGACCATCCAGTCCAGGTGATTTGCCACTGTTCAGCCCCAGCACAGCACTCGACAGCTCAGCAAAAGTCGGAAATCCCTCCAGCTCCTTCTTCTCAGTCGCTGACAACTGTGGAAGACCTTGAAGAAGTTCTTCAACTGCTGCTTCCTCACAGTGTTCTGACTGATAGAGGTTCTCATAAAAAGAAATAGCAGAAGCTATAATTTCTCGCTGGTCAGTAGTTTCACTGCCATTAGAAAGTTTCAGCTTATGGAAAAATTTCTGCTCTTTTGGCTTTTTCTCTAGTCCAAAAAAGAAGGCAGTTGGAGCATCCATTTCATTGTGCTTTAAAAATCTTGTTCTCACAAGAGTTTCCTTCTCCTGTTCATCCAATAAATCCTTCAAAAGGCTTTTATTCGCTTTGATGATGTCAGCTGACAATAATCTGCCACCTTCGTTGATGTAGCTTTGCTGAAGAATTTCTTGTTCCAAGATCTTCATTTTCATTTTCAAATTATCTGTGTTATGTGCAGTGTATTGTTGGCAAAAGTTTTTAATCTGCACCTTTCCCAAGTCCCACCACTGATTTAAAGATGTATAGCTAAATCTCTCTTCCCTCCAAGATTTCCACAAGAGATCAAAAGAGTGCACAAAGAAGTGATCGTGCAGTAATCTGCTATTAAAGTGCCAGTGTGTCTGATAGGGTTTAGACGACAGAACAGACATAGACATAGAAATAAAATGGTGATCTGACATAGATGTTGGTGAGATACAACTGCTATAAAATCTTCCTTTGCTACCCTTTTCAACATAAAAACGATCCAGTCTCGCAGCAGAGACCTTATTTGAATTCATTTTCAACCAAGTGTACTGTTTAACATGAGGGTAAGCCTCTCTCCACAAATCTAACAGATTGTGTCTATTAATTAAAGATTTAAAAACACCCGCTGAACTAGGATGAGGTTCCTCATGGTTTCTATCTAATTTGTGATCTACAGTACAATTGAAATCACCACCTATTATAACAATGTTATCCTGAGGACATTTCAACAATTCTTCAGAAAGTTTTCCAAAAAAAACACTTCGTTCACTTCCTATATTAGGAGCATAAATATTAAAAAATGAAAAACTAGTATTGTCTATTGTTATATCAGCACGCAATAGGCGTCCAGGTATTATTTCTAGAAAGTCTGGATCATTTTTTACACGCTTTGAAAATAAAAACACAACACCAGCACTCAGATTTGTGCCATGACTAAAGCCAATGTTCCCCGACCATTCATTTGTCCAGTCAACTTCATTACAGGCATCGGTATGTGTCTCCTGTATCATAGTTACATCTGATTTTTTAAGATGTAAATACTTAAATAAAGTAGTTCTCTTTTGTACATCCCTACAGCCATTTATATTTAAAGATCCAATGTTAAAGGATGCCATCAGGATTAAAAAAGAGAAAAGATACATAATCCAATATTTCCTGTTCATCATGACTCTTTAAGGGTTTTTAAGTCTTTTTCTGACAGCACTCACAAACTTCTTAAGGCGGTAGCGCCTAGGCTGGTCTAATTCCTCCAAAGTGGCTTTCTTCATAGCCATCAGCGAGGACTCAACAAAAAGCCTTAAATCAACAAAGAACATTTCAATTTCTGGCTTTCTCTGATTGTATGTGGCATCTAAAAAGTCATTGAGTTGTTCCACCGTATAATATCGAGACTTTGCAAATCTAACAATACTTCCCTGAGAGTTAGCTTCAGACAGTTCATCAGCAATCGACTCTGAATAATCGCTGTCCGAATCACTATCCATTACTTGCGATTTTGAAGTATCAATGTCAGACACGTTACTGCTTAATGCCTGCGCCTCATTCAAGCCATCACTCACTTTAGGCCGATCTTGATCACTAGATTTCTCTAACTCAACAACAGGCTGCCCACTGTCGTTGGTTTCACTCTGTCCAGCATCAGCTATTTTAGTAACAGTCTCAGTGATAACAACGCTACAATCTTGACGCAACTGTTCTCCAATGTCAGTAAGCGCGGACCTTTCCGCGCTCGGACCGGGCGCTGCGCTTTCACCAGTTACTTCAGCCGGACCGGGCGCTGCGCTTTCACCAGTTACTTCAGCCAGATCGCTACTCTCTGGAGCATTCAAAATCTGCCCTGAATCAGATTCAACTCCATTTCTTGCCGCTTGAGCCTCTTTAACCAGAGGACAGGCTGTTTTAATATGACCGAATTTTCCACAAACAAAACATTTCATGGACTCAGTGCTGATAAAGATCGTATAATCTTTTCCAAGCACCGTTAGTTTAACCGACACTTCAAGCGTTGCAAAATCAGCACTCAGTATCATAACAGCCTGACGTCTGAAAGACATAACAACTCTAGGGCTTTCAAACCCAGAGGAATCATCTTAATCGTCCCAACCAATTTTCCATAACGGGCTAAAATACCCTCAAGTGCTTTATCAGAGATAAACGGGGGTACGTTTGACAACATTACTTTTTTCGAGAGGTTAGACAAGGGTAATACAGGAATAAAAACATCACGAACAGTCAAACCACACTCCACTAAATGATTGACCATTTCAACTTCTTTCAAAAAAACAACCATTGCTTTATTCATTCTAGAAGCAGACATGATGTTTTGAGCACCTATTTCTCTGCCAATTGCAACCAAAACGTTCTCAATTGACACTGATGCGTCTGTCGGCATACACTTGCACGCATGCCGAGCAGACAAACAAGAAAAACCATCGGAGTTTGAGCCCATCTCTATCAGCTATGCTGACAAAAGTCAGCACTCCGACTCTCTGTCCTCTAATCCAAAGCAATATTCAAAAGGAATAAACCCAGAAAAGGAAAAGTTTGAAACTCACTCAAGAACGCCACACACTCTTCCGCTCACACGCTCCCCACAGACACTCTGCACATGCGCACGAGAGAGAGAGAGAGAGAGAGAGAGAGAGAGTGTGTGAGTGAGTGAGAGAGAGAGAGAGAGAGAGAGAGAGAGAGAGAGAGAGAGAGAGAGAGTGTGTGAGTGAGAGAGAGAGAGAGAGAGAGAGAAAGAGAGAGAGAGAGAGAGAGAGAGAGAGAGAGAGAGAGAGAGAGAGAGAGAGAGAGAGAGAGAGAGAGAGAGAGCAGCTCTTCATAACACAGGCCACCAGCGGCTCACAGATAAAGCAGAAAATGATCCAGATCTGTGATCATAAACTTCTCATATTTCTCCTGCTCATCATGTCAGGTAAGAGTTTATTCTGTGTTTCTGGGTCTTTCTAAAACAGCACCTGTTCTCAATCAGGTCCATGTTCGCTCTGAGCTGAGTTTCTCTCTCTTATGTTTTTAGTCTTGTCGTGTGAGACGACGGAGATCTTGACTTTCACTGGTTATGAAGGAGGAAAAGTTGAAATACGCTGTCCCTATGAGTCTGGATATGAAGAGCAGAATAAGTATCTCTGCAGAGGAGAGTGTGAAGTAAGCCTAGTGAAATATAAATTGAAAGACATTCCTGTTGAATCTGGATCTCCAGCAGAAGACAGGAGATTCTCTCTGACCGATGACAGAACGACCCGCATCTTCACCGTCACCATCACTGATCTGAGAACAGAGGATCAAGGCCAATACTGGTGTGGTGTGAGGACAGGACTGGGAAAACTTGATAAATACACAGAGATTAACCTGGAAATTAAACCTGGTAAGTCAGAATATTCTGCATGAGTGAAGTGGACAGTGCACACAGATATGGTGTAAAACACATATAATCATAACTAATATATCAGTAACATCAGAGAGGTCTGTGTGTGTCTGAGAGAGAGCTGTATCACGTGTTGTAAAGATGTAAATAGGCGAGATGACAGAAACCACAGTATCCTCTGTAGATGATGATGAGGGAGTGTTCACACCACAGACACTGACCCGCATCACTTCCTCATGTAGCAGACTTCAAGTGGTAACCACAGGACACCATGGAAACACGACCACACAACGATTGAAGTGATGATACTCTGGGATATTTATTCACCTTAAACAGAGTAGTGAGGCACAATTAGGGACATTCGAGAAGGCCTACTCTCTCATTCCTCCGCTTCCCCGTCTGCATACACCATGCATCTGAGCGCGAACACTTCACAAAGGCATTATATAGCATTTAACATGTAAACAATGGTGCTGAATTACCCCACATAACAGGACAGCACTCACAGGAAAAATAAATGGAGATAAAATAAAACATTTGAGAAGGTTAACATACACACGTTAAATTCACTTAAATGCACATATAAATGTTCTTTAAACTGATTGTTGAACTACTGTGTGTATAGTAAAGTTCCTTTTTTATACAAACAGTCTCATTGCTTGAAGATATACACAAGGCATTTTAGTATGAAATTAGCCCTAGTATATACTGGAGGTAACGTTACACAACTATCAAGTTTAACTCACACTTTACATAGTAAACAATCAAATGAAAGATCACAAATTGGAAAAACATACCTTAAACAGAGTAGTGAGGCACAATTAGGGACATTCGAGAAGGCCTACTCTCTCATTCCTGCATTGAAAGACGCACGTGAAAATGAGGCTCTAACTTTAACACGGTTAAAAGAGCAACTTACAAAGAAAATAATAGAATCACACTGATACACATTATGACATAACCTCTTAACAGTGTTTTGACATCATAAATAAAGTGATTTCATTACCGACAATCAGTCAATACAAGACAAATAGAAGAGAGAAAAACTACCTCAGCTTCCCCGTCTGCATACACCATGCGTCTGAGCGCGAACACTTAAAGGAGAAGCGATATAGTTTCCGTAGGTGTCCCACTAATTAAAGCCCCACATACAACAATTGATAGGAACTCTCGATCGGAACCATTGAGAACAGTACATTGAAAACAAGTTTTGCTGAAGTTAACAGTATATACACATTTCTTATTACACATAAAAAATTAATTAAATAAAAAAACTCAAATGCCTAAATTGACCGGCTACACACTTCCCCCTTAACTTCACAAAACTTGAGCTTACGCCTTTGCATTGAATAAAGGAGCAAATAAGGCAATTAGATTGTCACTTGACAACACCATTCTGTCATACAACATTCATGTTTCCCGACACTCACAGGAAAAAGAACATAAGAAAGTTGATCAGGCTCTCAGATATTCTTTTGCTCAAGAGGTGCCTTATACACCACTCAATGTGACTTAATTTACACTTTTTTTGTTGCCTCACATTCTTATTACTGGGCCCACATAACTTAAAACCTCTTAAAATAAAAGAGACTTAGAGAACAACTCACAACGCAGTTAAAGATGTTTCTGAGTCATATTTTGAATCAGTCTGTTTACCGGTCTAACTAACCTACCAACCCGTGTTCGTACCTGGGTCACTATTTCAGATACATTAGGGGGTGCGCTAGAGATGGACAGGGTGCTGGTGGATCTCAACTGCTCTCTAGCACTGGGCATTGCATCAACTGCACGCACTTGGTCTTGAGAGTCTGTAAGATTTGATGGGATGATTTGGGAGTCGGACTGAGGGAAATTAATTTCAGACCCTGGGTCAGAATCATCTGGTTTACTCTCAGGCTTTCCAGGATCCATTACACTCTCCTGTTCTCCTGCATCTAATCGCCCTTCCACCGAATTATCTGTGTCAGGTAAGGAAGCCACCCACTCAGCAGTACGCTCTGTTTCAGGAAGGTCGCTCCCCAGTGCAGAATTCTGTGTCAAAGCTTCACCTGACTGCTCCTGGCTGGTTAGTGAGTCATAGTGGAGAGACTCATCTTCAATTTCTCCTTCCTCAAGAGGCAGAAAGTTGGCTTGCAGCATAAGGTTACGGTGTACTACCTTCTCGTGGCCCGTACTGATATTCTTAACACGATAAGTGTGGCATCTGGGGTCTTTAGAAACCACCACATAGGGCACTGATTCCCACTTATCAGACAGTTTTCTCCGTCCTCTTTCACCCTTGTTAGCTAACAGTACTCTGTCTCCTTCCTCAATGTCGCATCCCTTTACTCTCTTATTGTAGTATTCGGTCTGTCGTTGCTGACTTGCACTAGCATTAGCCTGAGCAAGGTTAAGAGCCTCCTTGAGATCATCTCTCATTTTTGCAACGTAGCTGCCATAGTCTGTGATGTTGTCATCTCTTCCAACACTACGGAACATAACATCTATTGGCAGACGAGGGATCCTTCCATACATCAGATAGAATGGTGCGTAACCCGTTGATTCGTGAGCGGTGCAATTATAGGTGAATGTCAGCGTTTGTAACATCTGAGGCCACTTTTGCTTAACTCTTGGGGGTAAGGCTCGTATCATACTGCCTAGTGTGCGATTAAACCGCTCAGTGTGACCATTCCCCATAGGATGATAAGCCGTCGTTCTCGACCTCTTGACACCTGCAATCTGCATCAACTCCTGGATCAGTTCACTCTCGAAGTTCGCACCCTGATCTGAATGGATCCTCTCTGGGAATCCATAGATGCAGAAATATCTGTCCCACAGTTGGCGGGCTACTTGCCTGGCTGTTTGGTTTTTGCATGCAAAGGCGTGTGCCATTTTGGTGAAATGGTCTGTAATCACCAACACATCAACACTTCCACCTCTGCGATCTTCTGCAGACCAAAAGTCTATACACACCAGCTCTAGAGGCCTGGTTGTCTTAACACTCTCGAGTGGGGCTCTTGCTTCTGGCTCAGGTGTCTTGCTCACCACGCAGCGCTTACAGCATCTGACATGCTCTCTGACATCTCGCTCCATGTCTACCCAAAAGAATCTTTCCCTGGTCAAGTGAAGTGTTCTGGCCTGGCCCTGATGACCAGCATCGTCATGTACTCCCCGCAGGACTTGTTGGGTGAGTGAAGCTGGGACGACGTACTGCCAACGTTTCTTTCCTGTTAGCTGATCTTTGCCCACACGATACAAAACCCCATCCAACATTTTCAATCTCTCCCACTGTTTAAGAGTCTTCAGGATCTTCAGCGAATCTTTTGTCCTCTCACGTCTTGATGGCCTCCTGCCACGGGAGACATAAGAAAGAACTCGTGCCAAAACAGGATCTTCTGACTGTTTATCCTGAAGCTCTTTCAGTGTAAATACCGGCAGCACACTTTGACCAGCTGGAACCAAATTGTGCACATCCTGAGTCAGCCAATAATGCACTTCTCCCTTTGGCCCTGCACTCCACTCTACCTGGTTCATCAGTATGGCCGACACTTCATCTGAGGAGAACGAGAAACCATTTGCCTCTTGGTCAGAGACAGGGGGTTCAACACTTTGACACTTAGCACTGATTCTGAAAGCGTGCTGTACTACGTCCTCTTTGAAGTGATTGGCCTCCTCCAGCAGTCTCGCGTAAGGTTCTGTTACCAACCTCCGACTTGCACGTCCTTGGACAAAAGGTTGTCGACTCATGGCATCTGCCACCACGTTCTTGCTCCCGGGGATGTACTGGATACTAAAGTCATATGGTGCCAACTTGGCGACCCACCTCTGCTCACACGCATCGAGCTTTGGCTTCGTCAGGATGTAGGTTAGCGGATTATTATCCGTCCAGACGGTGAAGGAATGGCCTTTCAGCCAGTGGCTGAATTTGTCACAGACAGACCACTTTAAAGCCAGGAACTCCAGGCGATGGGCAGGGTAATTGCTTTGTGCACGTGAGAGAGCCTTACTAGCAAAAGCGACAGGACGTGCTCTAGTTTCGCCTTCCAAAACTTGAGAAAGTACAGCGCCCAATCCATCCAGAGAGGCGTCTGTTGACAGGATGAAAGGGCGGTTGAAATCCGGGTGTGCAAGCACTACTGACTCCAAAAGGGCTGACTTTAGATGACTGAAGGAGTCACGCTGTTCCCTCTTCCAATCGCTTGGGTTCAGCCTCCTGAAGGCAGATGGCTTTGTTCCGCTATTCTTTTGTCCCCTCGGTGCAGCGGTCAGTGCGAACAAGGGTTTAGCTATGCTAGAGCAGTTCTGTATGAATCGCTGATAAAACATAACCATGCCCAGGAACGATTTTATCTTTTTTTGAGACGGCGTAACCCCATCTTCCATCATAAGGTCTGTATCGCTGTAATGGCTTGAACCTTGTCGGGGTCGGCCGTTACCCCCCTCTCATCAATCACATGACCTAGGAACCGTACACTCCGACGTAGCAGGTGGCACTTTTTCGGGGCAAGTTTTAGACCATGGGTTCTCAGGCGGCTGAACACCAGTTCGAGCCTTTCCATCATCATACTCTCATTTGGTGCAAATACTAGAAGGTCGTCTAGGTAACAGAGAATGGTAAGAAAGTTCTGGTCCCCGAATATGCCCATCATTAGACGCATAAAACTTGCAGGACTGTTGCACAAACCTTGAGGGAGTCGGTTGAACTCATAGAGTCCCATTGGTGTTGTGAACGCAGTGAATGTTTTATCTTCCTCTGCCATCTCTATATTGTAGAATCCTGAGGTAAGATCCATAGCGCTGAATATGGCATTGCCGCCAAGCGCAGCTAGACAATCTGCCTGGTGTGGCAAAGGATGGGCGTCTTTAGTAGTGCGGGCATTCAGCCATCGATAGTCGACACAGATGCGTAAATCTCCGCTTTTCTTCCAGACGAGCACCAGCGGGGAGGCCCACTCACTTGAGGATTTACGAATTATCTCAAGCTCTTCCATTTCTGAAAGAACATGTCTGAGCTTGTGGTAATGGGCGGGTGGCACACGTCGGTAAGGCAGTCTAAAGGGGCGACTATCTGCAAGATGTATTTGGTGAGAGAAATCCTTCGCTTTGCCGCAGTCTAATTTACTCTTTGAGAACACGTCCTCATATTTACATACTAGCTGCACAAGTTGTTCCTTCCAATGCGATGACACCTCACAAGACTCAACATCAAGGTCGCTTAGACCGAGTTTGCTCAGTCTATCGCAGAAACTTGAATCAGCGGATCTACTGTCAGAGACTGAAACACCTGCAGTTTGGTTCATGACTTTCAGCTCATTACTGGCTAGATGCTGGGGACTGATATCCAGGTCCTCCAAAGCTACACAAGGGTATACATCAGCCAACTTGGTGTTCCTCCGCAATGTTATGGGCTTTTCTGTAGCATTTAGCACCTTGACTGGCACCCATCTGTCACCACTCATGGAGGCTACCACCCGCCCAATGACAATGTTTTTATGTGACTGAGACTTTGCAGGTTCCACAAGGACAGCACTTCCCTCGGAAACAGGTGTGGAAGCAGGTAGGCGTCCCCAGACGAGGTGTTCTTGCTGAGGACACAGCACTACGGCCTGGGTGAGTTTGGCCGTTCCTATCTTGTTGGGCATTTCAGTGCCTTTCCACCGGTGGAGGCCAGACAACATGTCCAGAAACTGCATAATATCTTCATTTCCTGAACTTTCAGGTCGATTTAGGACACGCCAGTACCCATGTGTACTCTTCATCTGGCTGATGATGTACTTGATAACATTAGTGCCCAAGATCATTTCGTCTCGCTGACCAGGTACGACAAGAGTGGGAACACTAACCTCATGTCCATACACTTCCATTTCAAGCTGGTAAATACTCTCTGGTTGAATGCTAACACCACCGCAACCAACAAGGACGATATCGGGGCGCATTTCACTGGGGGTGAGCGCAACTCCTGCACTCTTCAACTTCCGTTCAGCCTCCACATTCATAGTACAGGCCATGGACCCACTATCGAGCAGTGCACGTAATGTAACTTGGGCCCCTGAAACGACAACATCAGTGTAAAACAGGCTGTCAGCTCTTCCCAACTTCATTACGTTTTGATATAGAACACTTTTATCAGGAATTGCTTTGCAGCTTTCTTCATACACCCGAAGGTCATCTTTGCTGTTGAGGGTTTCACTTTTCCCGCTCACATAGTCCCCTCCCCAATGTGAGCAGGATAGTTTTCCTGAGTGTGAGGCACCATGTTCGGCTGGGAGGCTGGTTCTGTAACACTAGGACAGTCTTTACGCTGGTGTCCAACCCTCATGCAGACAAGACACCGTCTCTCTCGCATGCAGTGTGAGCGAGTGGAGTGTGCTGTGTCCCCACAAATGCGGCAAGACAGAAAGCGAGCTCCATGGGTTTGGACGGGCCTTGAAGGACCATACGCCGGCTGACTAGTCCGTTCAAGCACTCTCTCTAACATGCTGAGGACACGTTCTAATGCATCAGGATTGGCTGCATCACCTGTCTTAGGATGGCTACTTGGAGTGCATGCTGCGGCATTGATAGCAGTTATTTCACTTTCCACGACTTCAACGTTAGAGATTGCTGTAGCTGTCGATACTTGAAGGGTGCGAGGCATAACTGTACTGGGTGCTCTGCAAAGCCGACTTTCCCTCTGATGTTCATCAATAGCCTCCTGTATCTCTTCGACTGACCACTTGCTCATAGGCTTACATTTAAACACACTGGACAGTTCTGGGTCAGGGCAGTTTCGTATGAACATCATGGCTACTTCCACACTCATGTTCTCCATGTTACTCCCACTGCGTTCTAAGTGACCATTGGCTCGTTCAGCTGCGGAGTTCAGTCTCACCCAATAATCGACGGGGCTTTCCTTAGCTTTAGGCTGTGTTGCGTAGAAGTCTGCCAATGGCAACAGTGACACTGGGTGATCGCTAAAGTAGTGTCTCAACATGTCATAAATTTTCTCAACACTAGCTGGACTGGAAGAAGCTGTGCTTTTTAGTCCCACTTTGATTATACTTTTAGCCCTTCCTAGGAGGTGACTCATGACGGTATCAGCTTTCTCTGCTTCGGGACAACTGCTTTTCTGCAAGTACAGTTCCATAACATCTATCCACTCTTGTACTGTGTACTTGTCACTCTGGTCTCCCTTGAACATGGGTGGCTCTTTGATGTCAGACCTCACTATAAAGTTGACTTTGGGGGATTCAGGTTGGAGCACATTCTTGGTTAGCTCTGGTGGACTTGTAGGTAACGGGTTGGCTACACTCTGACTGGCTAGCAAATGGCTGATTATGGACTCACCAATCTGACTACCCAGTTCTCCTATTAACTCTTGTAGCTGCTGTGTGACGTTGGGGCTGGGGTCAGATGGAGTGGAACACGTTGGCTGTGCTAACTCTGGATGGGGATTTACTTTTGGCTCTGACAAGGTACTTGGAAATAACAGTTTTGGTATGGCCCCTGTATTAGCTCCTACACTATACAGACCTCTACCCCTCCCAGCCAATGGAGTGAATAAATCAGAAGTGTCTCGACCTCTTCCGGCCATTTTGAATGGTAAGACAAAATTGAAACCCAAATGAATTAACACAAATTTGTGAATTAGGTAAATATGCAGTGGTTACAGATATGCAAAACACTCAATGAAAATATAGGACTTAAGAAGACCTCACAGTCTTCAAAGGAACGTAAATATGAATGTTCAATGTCCCGTATGTGCAAATGTCTGATGTACGCTTGCGTGTAAAGTGTACGGCACAGTCTGGGATTAAGTGGAACTTCACAGTGGACAGGTAAACGCGTGTGAGTGTGTGCAAATGTCCGAATAACTTCACTTGAATATCTGCTGTGTAGATCCTCTGGCCACGCAGAACACGTCACAGCACACTGCTAGACCCCGGCGATCGGCTGCAGCTGACCAAGTGGATCCGGGTCACGGCACCAGTTTTATGTAGCAGACTTCAAGTGGTAACCACAGGACACCATGGAAACACGACCACACAACGATTGAAGTGATGATACTCTGGGATATTTATTCACCTTAAACAGAGTAGTGAGGCACAATTAGGGACATTCGAGAAGGCCTACTCTCTCATTCCTCCGCTTCCCCGTCTGCATACACCATGCGTCTGAGCGCGAACACTTCACAAAGGCATTATATAGCATTTAACATGTAAACAATGGTGCTGAATTACCCCACATAACAGGACAGCACTCACAGGAAAAATAAATGGAGATAAAATAAAACATTTGAGAAGGTTAACATACACACGTTAAATTCACTTAAATGCACATATAAATGTTCTTTAAACTGATTGTTGAACTACTGTGTGTATAGTAAAGTTCCTTTTTTATACAAACAGTCTCATTGCTTGAAGATATACACAAGGCATTTTAGTATGAAATTAGCCCTAGTATATACTGGAGGTAACGTTACACAACTATCAAGTTTAACTCACACTTTACATAGTAAACAATCAAATGAAAGATCACAAATTGGAAAAACATACCTTAAACAGAGTAGTGAGGCACAATTAGGGACATTCGAGAAGGCCTACTCTCTCATTCCTGCATTGAAAGACGCACGTGAAAATGAGGCTCTAACTTTAACACGGTTAAAAGAGCAACTTACAAAGAAAATAATAGAATCACACTGATACACATTATGACATAACCTCTTAACAGTGTTTTGACATCATAAATAAAGTGATTTCATTACCGACAATCAGTCAATACAAGACAAATAGAAGAGAGAAAAACTACCTCCGCTTCCCCGTCTGCATACACCATGCGTCTGAGCGCGAACACTTAAAGGAGAAGCGATATAGTTTCCGTAGGTGTCCCACTAATTAAAGCCCCACATACAACAATTGATAGGAACTCTCGATCGGAACCATTGAGAACAGTACATTGAAAACAAGTTTTGCTGAAGTTAACAGTATATACACATTTCTTATTACACATAAAAAATTAATTAAATAAAAAAACTCAAATGCCTAAATTGACCGGCTACACTCACACACAACACTGTCTCAGTTATGGAGAAATCGCTCATTCAAAACACAAAGTATACATTATCTGTACACAAAAGTTCAGGTCTTTCTGTAGTAAAATACCTTTTCATTTTATATTTTTTCCATTATCAGTCTTTGTCAACAGAGAAGCCGTTCACACCGAAACACAGCTGACATGATTTACATTAGACTAAACAGCCCATACTGTCACTATAACAGAGACTCAAGGATGCAGTGTAGAATTAATGAGACACTTAAATCTCTCATTTATGCCCTGATTTAGTTTTCACATGTTTGCTGTGACTGGACAGAATCTGAACATCAACAGAGAAGCCGTTCACACCAAAACACAGCTGACATGATTTACATTAGATTAGATTGAATCAGATAAAACATCCCATACTGTCACTATAACAGAGACTCAAGGATGCAGTGTAGAATTAATGAGAATTTGGGACACTTAAACCTCTAATTTATGCCCTGATTTAGTGTCTGTCGTGTCTCGTGTGACTGGAGAACATCTGAACATCACCTGCCATTATAACAGTGATTTGAAGAACAAGATCAAGTTCATGTGCAAAGGAAGCGACCCGTCGTTCTGTGAGACATCGGGTATCAATGTTTCATCAGAAACAAACAGTACCGGCAGATTCTCTCTGAGGGATGATGAATCTGCAGGAGTTTTTACTGTGACCATCACTGATCTGACACTAGAGGATTCTGGGATATACTGGTGTGGAGCTGGAGAGACGGGACAAAAGAACAAGAACAAGTGGATTTCAGTGACACATCTGAACATTAATAATGAGGGTAAGATGCTATCAGCCTTTTGAACTTATTTTAAGATCATCATCTGATTGTAAAATTATAATCATTTGTTTGTTGTTTGCAGTCTAGAAGACTGTATTTAACAAGTGTTGCTGGTCACACATACAGTGCTATATTTGCACCACACCCTTGACATCAGTGAAGTGTTAATAACAGCTGTGTCGGGAACGTTCAAAGTGGTCACGTTACTTTGTGCCACAATATAACTTCTTCTTAAATGCATGCTCAATATATGCAAGCAAACAATCTTAAATAGTTGTTATTCTGCAATAACTGCATAAACTGCAGACTGTCATTTAGATTTATACTGTCATCATCTATATATTATGTATCATAAATTAAACCCAACGATCATTTGTGCTTCAGACACATCAGAGAGGAAGTCACGTAAACCAACCAGAACAGCTTCAGATCACATGACTAAACCAGCGACTGAAGACAGTGAATCCATCAGACCCGTCACATCTTCAACCTCATCACTACCATCTTCATCTTCATCTTTAGCACCTTCATCTTCAACTTTACCACCTTCATCATTATCACCAAAATTACAACTAGGTACATATTCTGTTACTTACAACAATCCAACTCTCCAGATTTCCTTAGAAACAGGACATTTGGGATTATTTTCATCTGTTTTTCATGGTTTTTCAACAGTCAACATTATGGCATCGGTTATGGTGATAATGATGGTGTTTGGATTGTCATTGTTCGCTTATTTCGGTTTGAGACAAAAGAGACAAGGTAAAACTGTCTTTCTCTCTGTCAAAAACACATAATTTTACATGCTTAGCTATTTTTCACCTTATATATAACATTTTCATAACTGGACTTTCACAACTTGTCAAATTAAAGTCCTTTACTTCATTTTGTCCCAATCTGGTGTCCCGAAACAGGAGTGTGGATGAAAGGTGTCGCTCATTTCTCGGCTGAAAACCTGCTGACTGAAGAAGTGAGTTTCATTATGTTTGAGTTTGTAACCGTTAATTTGTGGATTCTAATCATCTTTCCTGTTGACCATGTCCTTGCTCATCTCTTTCTTCTCTTGTTTCAGGACACACACACTGTCTGTCATTATGAAGAGATCATGTGCACAAACACTCATGCTGGCTACAGTTTGGGCCTTCCAGTGTTTGGTGAACACGACGCCTCTGATTCTCTCACCTATTCAACGGTCATATTTCAAACTACAGATCATTCAGACAGGACTTCAGTAGCGCAGGAAATAAATGCAACTGTTAGTCCATGATGACCTTGTAAAACTGAGTGACACTGTTTGGTTACATGTCTGAATCCATGAGCATTTTCGCTGTTAAAAACACACAGGCAGTGGAACGGGGGGAAAAACTCAAGATCTAGAGACATATGTTTTATAAGTTGAACTTCTTTTAACTTGAGCTCCACTTTTTTGGAATGCCGTGCCATGAAGTGAGACACGAGCCAGATCAATTATCGATTAAAGATGTCTGTCTTGTGTTTACACTGAAAACCATGGAAAAGCAGCGCGGTGGAATGGAAAAACACGGTCTGTATGAACAAGAAAACTAAGACATATGTCACATCAACAATAACCATAGTGATAGTGACTAAAGTAATATCAAAGATGGCGACGTAAATAAAACTGTAAGTTCTGATCATACTTGACGCGATGCATCCAACAGATCTAGATTCATGTGATGTGTGGCTCCGCCCCATTCTTACTCTGATTGGCTCAGTCGTCTTTCATAAGCATGCATGATGGGAAATGTGTTCAGAGTTGTCTTCACTATAATGCACAGAAAATACAACTTTAGCCTACATCCCACAATGGCAAGAGAATTGAATTGTGAAATCAGGGCTTTCAAGTGTCACGCATTTCGGTCTTTTGTCGCGCACTCCCGCCACACATTGTATTTCTCACGTGGAAAAACTATTTATAATATATTTAATTTGCGTAGCGCCCAAAACTGCTCTGGCCGCGTTGCTCCTACTATGGACCCGGCAGGAATCAAGCGCGTCTCCCCTGGAATTCTTAGTCGAGTCTGCCACTTATCAGCCAATCAAAAAAAAGAAAGGGGCTACACAATACAGGGGTGCAAACAGCGCGCTTTTCGGCGCCTCCCGCTTTTTTCACGTCAGTTTGGGTGACTTGGGTGAATCGTGCAGATCCGAAGAGTTTTTTTTGGGGGGGGGGGGGGGGTTGAGACTGGGTCTGATTATAATTTAACCAACAGTAATTCTGGATTGCGTCCACCAACAAGTAAATAGGAAATAAGCGAATCAGAACACTGCGCGCCAAACCAGCAGTATGTGCGCAAGCGTGAACCACTAGTGTTTCTGTCTCACTCTGGATCTGCCACTGCATCACATTTCTCTCTGCGTGGCGTGGAGTGTCCGTTTTTATGTCGGCTCTCATGTTAACTGTTTAGAGCTTGTGTTAGAGCACAATGCCTGCGTGACACACACACTTCTCGAGCCGCGCCGAAACCGCGTGCTAGAAATAGAACCGCAACCGACGCCTATTTTTCACGCGACACGCAAGAGTGTTGGAAGTTTTCAGACAAAATAGAAGGCGCAAATACATATTCATTAATTACATTTTGATGCTTGAAAGTCTCTCGGTTTTGACAAATGCATATATAATTGTAATTTAAAAAATAGGCCTAATTATCGATTTTCAAATATTGCCCCTGTCAATAGGCCTACAGAACGAAATATTCTGTAGCCTATTTTGCCGTCAATACTGCCGACGTAGTCTTTGCTGTATCAGGCTATATATATTATGTTTAACATCCAAATGTAGATGGTCTGTCGGCGCACAGAGCCACGCAGTCGCAGACAGCACGTGAAGTTCGTGAACACCGAATTCCCTTTTCTTTCTTATCTATTTGTGTTTGAACAGACATGTGCACGAAAAAATAAGCCAGTGTCCGTCTCAACGAGTTTCCCCGTAAACGCAGTCAAAATAAAACGGATGCGTGTCATTACCGGTATTAGATACGTGCATTCGTTTTAAAGGGACAGCACCCAATATAGCTGCAGCTGTTTGTGTAACCAAAGTTAATCAAACAACAAAAGAGAAAGAGAAAAACCACGTTTTGTCAAAAGATAAACTGTATTAATACTTAATACAGTTAATTTACCTGAAAAACATAAAGCACTGCTTTATTTCTCGTGTATTTGTGTTTTATTGTATTTATATTTGTATTTTGTTTATTCGTTTCTATGCAGATGCACTAGACCTACTACACAATTACCCCAATCATCTTAGAATTATTCATTCTTTACAAAAAGAGCTATTCAAATCATCAGGTGAAATTGTTTTCAGGAAGTAGCAGTAAAGCAAGAAGAAGAAGTGCAAGATAGTTTTTCTAAATTTCATTTGACTCTATGTGCCTATAGGGGTGGGTTGGGGATGGTGGCAATGTAGTATCTGAATATTTGCCGCGGGACCAGGGCTTCGATTACCTCTCTCTTTTTTGACCATACATGTGTTTGCACCCCTGACAATAGCCAATCAGAAAATAGCACTATTGTATCTGGGTAAGATTTAACGCAACAACCAATGAAAAAAAAGCATGTCCTGGAATTGTTCATGTGATTCTGCTACAATGTCTTCCGAACATTTCGTTCCCCCAGAGAGGAAACCACTGGAGCTCCGAGCATCACTTTGAGCACAGAGTAAGTCATGATCCCCTGTTTTAATGTTACAATAAATTCACAACTTGTTTGACACAAACAGTGACAACTTGACTGCTGTTAGAGGATGTTTCCCAGATAATCAGCATCAGTTTTTCATGAGTGTCTGTAACTTAGCCAACAGTTTTACAGCCTGTTCACTGACAACACCTGCTCAGAACAAGTAGTCTAGGCCTAGTCATATTTTCGTTATCACACAATGAATGACATATTGTCACATTATAAACATCTCTCTCTCCAAATAGGCTTAATAATTTTATTAGCACTAAATAAATTAAAGTGTATTGCATAGTCGATGTTATAGGTCACTTTTAAAATCATGTCATATTTTATAATTATATCCTGGCCATGGATGCATTAATCATTGCATCTGTCTTTTAAAGATTTCAGGTAAAAAGCAACTAAGCATCCTCTCATTCGCCCTGAGAGGAGAGTCCCCTATAAAGGCCAGGTTAGAGGATGCTGGCCCAGAGAAGGTGGTGAAAAGGGGTAGGCCCATTAGAGGAGGAGACAGAGGAAGAGACAGTGCAGGTGGAAGGCAACAAGTCCAAAAAGGCAACAAACACTTACAATAAACAACACCAGTCATAATCTCTCTCTCTCTCTCTCTCTCTCTCTGCGCATGCGTGAGCGTTTGTTGAGCGAGTGTGAGGTGCGTGAGGTGCGTGTGGTGAGTGCGAATGGTTTATGCCCGCTGTGGCGGAAAATTCCTTTCTCTTTTCAATTCTTTTCTATTCTTTTCGGTTTTGATATCTGCGGTGTATTGGGTGGTGAAGTAAGGCTCCCTTTGGTGTAGGGGTTCGGCCGTTTGCAACCAGTGTATCACTGGGAAGCATGGCAGCCCAAAACACAAACACCTGTTTAGATTCTCTCACGCGGCGCCACGGAGTGAAAGTGGTGTCCGCTGTGAAGGTGGAGGAGTGCATTTTGGCCGTTGGAAATGTTGTTGGTCATGAGTGTATTTTAGCGGCATCTAGGATGAATAATGCAATGGTTTTGTTTTTAAATTCTGTTGAGAAAGCAAATGAAGTAGTGGAAAGAGGTGTAGTTATTAGTGGTTTGTTCACCCCAGTGCTTCCCCTTTCTACCCCCGCTAGGAAAGTCACTTTGTCTAACGTTCCGCCGTTCATAAAAGACGAAATGCTGACAAAAGAACTGTCACGGTTTGGAAAGATAGTCAGCCCCGTGAAAAAGATCGTTCTTGGTAGTAAATCAGACTTGATCAAACACGTGGTATCTTTTCGGAGATTTACTTACATGATCTTGAAAGAAAATCGGACTGAACTCAACCTGAATTTGAAACTCAGAGTTGATGACTTTGATTATACTGTCTTTGTAAGTACTGATGTGATGAAGTGTTTTGGCTGTGGGAAAGTTGGGCATTTAGTACGCACTTGTCCAGATAATAATGGTATAAATACACAAGATGTCTCAGGTGAAACTGGTGGGCAAGTCAGAAATGCAGCCACTGATAATGTTCCTGCTCCAACTCAAACTGAACCCAGGCCATCCACCAGCGGCCAAACTGAATCAATTCCTCATTTACAGACTGAGGTGAATCAGGCCATAACTGAGAATAATGAGGAAAATGATTTAGTTATCCCTGTTGTTGATAAAGGTGAGCCCAAGGCTGATGAGAGCATGGATATTTCACATGTTAATATAGTGTCTGTCTCAAAGTCTACTTCAGAGAGTGTCAATTTGAGTGATGATTTAATGACGGACCTAGATCAGGTAGTTTTCAAAACACCTTTAAAGAGGAAAAAGAATGACAGGGTCTTCGAATCAAAACAAGCTAGAAAAACAGAAAATGAAAAAGAGTCTGATGTTGATGTTGGTAATGAGAGTGATGTCTCTGATTCCGGTGCTTCTAGTTGTTCCCAGACTGAATGGGCATGCCTAGAGTATGATACTGATGAAATCAAGAAGTTTTTAAAATTGTCAAAAAACTTGAGGGGAGTTCAGGTTGCTGACTATTTTCCAGACACAAAACGTTTTGTGGAAAATACGAGGGCTTTCATGGCTGAGGGATGTTTCACTAATAAAGAAGTCTATAGGTTGAAAAAATTTGTGACAAAACTCCAACAACAATTGAATAATTAATGGCGGCAGTAAATCGGCTTAACTTTTTGGTCCTTCTTGGCTGTTTTTTTCTTTATGGCCTAAGTTTATTTTTTTATAATTTTCTCATGGGAGACATTCGCGTTGCATCCTTAAATGTGAATGGAGCAAGAGAATGCATAAAACGCACATTAATATACAATACTATGAATCAGAAAAAACTTGATGTTTTACTTTTACAAGAAACGCATAGCGACACAACAAATGTGGATGAATGGGCGAAAGAATTTAAAGGTCTCTCCTTTTTTAGTCACAAATCCTCACTTAGTGGTGGTGTCGCTATTTTATTTGCTAATAGTTTTACTCCCTGTTCTACTGAGATGGAAGAGGTTGTGAACGGTAGATTGCTAAAGATTCGAGCCCAGGTTGAGAACCACACTTTTATTTTTATATGTGCATATGCTCCAACTCTGCCAGCAGAAAGAATGGTGTTCTTACACACTCTTTGTGAAACGTTGGACAAATGTAATGGTGAGGAGCATTTATTTTTAGGTGGAGACTTTAACTGTGTAGAAAGTAATATGGATAGAAATCATGTAGAGCCACATTTGCTTTCTCGTAAGCGACTTATTCAGATGATTAAAACAAATGATTTATGTGACGTATGGAGGAGTTTAAATGGGAATTTAAAGCAGTACACATGGGCACATGGTCGTGATAACAGGTTGTCTTTAGCACGTCTGGATAGATTTTATTGTTATAAACACCATCTTGGTACTTTTAAAAATAGTTTCATAATTCCAGTTGGTTATTCAGATCATAGTCTTGTTATATGTACAGTAACTTTACACTCTGTCAAGCCGAAAAGTGCGTACTGGCACTTTAACACAAATTTATTAAGTGATGCACATTTTAGAGCAACATTCACATTTTTTTGGGAGAATTTTAGGAAGGAAAAAGATCATTTTCAGTCCTTACAAAAGTGGTGGGAGTTTGGTAAAATACAAACCAAACAACTATGTCAACAGTACACTCACAATGTCACAAAAGATATAATCAAATCCATGAAAGTATTAGAAGATGAAATTCTTAAATTTCAAGAAGCGGCACAGTCAAGTGGAAATCAAACACATATTGAATCCCTTTTTTTAAAGAAATCTGTTTTGTCTGACATACAAAAAGTGAAGGCACAGGGGGCGCTAGTTCGATCACGTTTTAAAGATATAGACCAGATGGATGTACCGTCCAAATTTTTCTTTAGTCTAGAAAAAAAGAACGGTCAGAAACGCTTTATACATTCTTTATTCTCTGAGACCGGTTCTCTTGAATCAGACCCTATTGAAATTCGGAAAAGAGCAAAAGGTTTTTATGAAAAGCTTTATAGTTGTGAGCACAGAGAAGATCGGGTTGTTGAGCAGTGTTTTTATGAAGAGCTACCAAAGGTCTCTGAAGACTCCAATGCAGAACTCAAGAGAGCTATAAGCCTGGGAGAACTGCACAAAGCTCTCCAGAGTATGGAGAATGGCAAGGCTCCTGGGATAGACGGAATCCCAGTTGAGTTTTATAAAGCCTTTTGGCCTGTGATAGGGGAGGACCTGCTGGCAGTTCTCAGTGACAGTCTAGTCGGAGGACTTCTGCCGCTGAGCTGTAGAAGAGCGGTCCTTACTCTTTTGCCAAAAAAAGGTGATGTGAGAGACATAAAAAACTGGCGACCTGTATCTTTATTGTGTTATGACTATAAATTGCTCTCAAAAGTTTTAGCTACTAGACTAGGAAGAGTTTTGGAGGAGGTAATCCATTCTGGTCAGTCTTATTGCGTACCTGGAAGATCAATATTTGATAATATCCATTTTATAAGAGATTTATTTGATGTTTCAAAAATATTGGGAGTCGACATGGGTTTGATTTCCTTAGATCAGGAGAAGGCGTTCGATCGTGTAGAACACGATTATCTGTGGAAAACTTTGCAGGCATTTGGTTTTAATTCTGATTTTATAGGTTATATTAAAATTCTGTACAATGACATTGAGAGTCTACTGAAAGTTAACGGTGGCTTATGTGCTCCTTTTAAAGTGTGTCGTGGGGTAAGACAGGGGTGTTCTCTGTCAGGAATACTTTACACGTTGGCAATAGAACCACTTTTAAATAAATTGAGAAGAGTTTTAGAAGGGGTATCTTTACAAACCTGTAACAGCACTTTATGTTTATCAGCATATGCTGATGATGTTGTCATTATACTTAATAAACAAAATGATGTGGATTTATTATTAGAAACACTGAGAGATTTTGAAACTATATCTTCAGCAAGAATTAATTGGGGTAAAAGCGAAGCAGTGTTAGTAGGAAAATGGGAAAGAGGGGTACCTATACTTCCAAGTGGGTTAAGTTGGAGAAAAGATGGTTTAAGATATTTAGGAGTGTTTTTAGGAGATGAAACGATTGTTCAAAAAAACTGGGAGGGAACAGTTGAAAAAATTAAAGGTCGTCTAATGAAATGGAAATGGATTGTAAAGAGTTTATCATATAGAGGACGTACTCTGATTATTAATAATTTGGTGGCCTCTTCCCTATGGCATCGACTGGCTTGTATTGATCCACCTGCATTGATACTTGCTAAGATTCAGTCCCTTCTAGTAGATTTTTTTTGGGAAAAAATGCATTGGATACCTCATAATGTATTGTATCTACCAAAAGAGGAAGGAGGACAAGGACTTGTGCACTTGCAGAGCAGGACTGCAGCTTTTCGGCTACAATTTATACAGCGATTTCTCACTGGTCCAGAGAACTTAAGCTGGAGGCCAGTGGCCAGTGCGATTCTAAAGACTGCTGAAGGACTATGTTTGGACAAGTCGTTGTTCTTGTTAAATCCCAGGAAAATCAACACATCCAGATTGCCAGAGTTTTACAAGAATCTTTTTAAAGTTTGGGACCTCTTTCAAGTTAAAAGAACTGATTCTACGTCATCATTGTTTTGGCTGTTGAAAGAACCTCTGTTTTATGGGTCATGTTTGGACATTTTAGGAGCATGTGGGACATTGTCTGCAGATTTTATTAAATCTAAGATCATAACACTTGGGTGTTTAATTAAAGTGGCTGGCCCGAGTTTTGAAAAAGTTGAAGATGTAGCTGTTTTGTTGGGAGTTAAATCTATTCGAATTGTGGCACAAGTGTTAAAGAAACTGCATTCAGCCTTTACAACAGAAGAGACAAAAATGCTTCAAGAGTATTGTGAAGGGGAAGTTATCCCTAACGAGAGGGATCTGTTTCCAAATCTGTTTCTTTCACCAAATTTAGGTGAATATGCAGGGATTTTTCTAGAATCTGAAAAGTTGACAGATATGGATTTGTACGAAAGTAATGGAAAAATGTTTTATAAAGCTTGTGTAAAGTCTTTTAACAAAAAGGGACTACATGGAAGAGTTGACACGCCATGGCGTACAGTTTTTCAAATGAATGATAATGTCAGACCAGCGTGGAGAGCATTGTACAAGCCACCGTTAGCTAAAAGAGATGGAGATTTACAATGGAGAATTTTACACTGTATTGTTGCTGTTAATGCTTTTATTTCTGTTTTAAATCCAGATGTTGGCAAAGAATGTCCTTTTTGTTTCCAGAGAGAAACTGTTTTTCACACTTTTTTGTATTGTTCAAGACTAAAGCCTTTATTTGATAGTTTGCAGAATCTTTTTAATTGTTTTGATGAGAATTTTTCTGTGCAAACTTTTATTTTAGGTTTTAAATATGTTCAAAGGCGAAAGTATGAGTGTCATTTGTTGAATTTTATTTTGGGTAAAGCCAAAATGGCCATTTATATTAGTAGAAGAGATCAAATTGAGCAAAAAAGTGAATATAATGTCGAGAGGGTGTTTGCAGCTATGATCAAATCAAGGATTGTAATTGATTTTCGTTTTTATAAAGTAATGGACTCTTTAAATGTTTTTGAAGGAATATGGTGTCACAGAAGGGCTTTGTGTTCTGTCATTGATAATGAACTTATATTTGCACTCTTTTTGTAAAAAAAAAAAAAAAAAAAAAAAAAAAATTGTGTAACAAAATATACTTTGTTTTTATGTAAGTAATCTTTTGTTCAATAAAGATGCTTGAAAAATCAAAAAATCTCTCTCTCTCTCTCTCTCTCTCTCTCTCTCAAACACACACACACACATGCGGAAATGGAATAAATTTGTATTTGGTATTTGAGCAATTATTAACAACAACAAACACACTAATAGACCCCTTTTGCACCGACGTCACAATTACGTCACGGCGCTATCTGGAGGCAAAACAAAGGGAAAATGAGGCGGCCAATACAAACCAGCACAGATTCGGCTACATAATAAGGAGCTTAAATTATTATTTTTATTATTAAATGTCATCTAGTTGTGTTGTTGGGTGCAAGAATCGATGAAAAATTAGTATGCTGTATCTGGAATTTTTATTTCTAGAAAATATTCATATCATTAAAATTGCAGGTGCCGTAATCTCTTTACATTGTCGTCTTCTTGGTGCTGGCTAGGCAGAACTGCGGATCGTACCATACAAGTCTATACATGACCATTCAGCACATAGTTATAGGCATCTAAAGATTTATATGTCCTCAGTTTCTCTTTACCCTCGGTTTCTCTATCGGGTAGGTGTAGAAGTCAGGCCACTCAACCGGAGGTAGCGTTAACGTTAATCCTGTCAGATCGTCCATCCATTGACTGAGCGTGTACGGGTCAGCCAATCTGGTTCTGTCCGTTAAAATTAACTTTTTAATTTAACTTTTTTTTTTTCTCTCGCGAGAGATTTTTGACATACGTCAGCATGACATCAGAGCCAGTCAGACCGCACTCGGACACATTTCTAACCGGCATGCATCTCGCGCTGATCACCGGTGATCGGTTCTGCGCAGATTTTGCTCATCTCAAACAAGCCTACTGACACCTGACTGACACCTGACTGACACCGTCACCGTGTTGCGACACCTCCAGTAGTGACTGACAGATTAATGGAACACCTATAGCCTACTGACGTAATTGTGGCACAAAATCCTGAATAAATAGCCTAATTTTGTGATATTTAAAATATCAATTAAACGAATTAAAGTGCATTAATATTTTTTCAAACGTGTTATTTGTGTCACGTCTGTATTTGATTGGTATGTGCCACTGAATGTTTTGTAATACCAGTGCTGCTACTTTATGTTGTTTATCTCGCAAAGTCACAAACTGCCCATTCTAGAAAAGACACGAAATCAATCAATCATGGGTCACTACGAATAACGTATTAACAGTCGCGTCCGTAAACCTTTATTTTTGCGTGATGCTGCACAGACGCACGCCAGTAGGTGTCAGTAGTGAGTGTAACACTGGCCAGCGCAAGATTCTCATCTGTGGCTTTAATATTTCAAGTCCTTCCAAAAAGTGTAAAAAAATTCATTATTAAAAATCATTTGTTTGTTAGGCTGTATCTGAAAATGAGTATACTGAGCTACTAGCAATATTCTTTATTTATACAAGTGCAAAAAAGTGCTCAGTGCATTTTAAAACTTCAACAAACGTTCGGTCGCGCAGGACCTTCCTCAGTAGCCTACCTTTAACATTTCAAAAATAATTTTATGGAATTATTCAATAAATAAAATATTTTTTTTGTTGTACAAATTAACTATGTGCATATGTTACATAATCTACATTATACTCCGGCAGACAGCTGCAGGTGTCACTACTGGAGGTGCCACAACATAAAGAGACAGTTTTAGTGACACATGCCAACTGGCATGTACCAGTGGATATTGGCATGTGTCACTAAAACGTGAGATGTGCCAATGGATTGCGTCATATGCAATTTGCATAACAATTTTCTTTATGCTGTCAAAAAATATGATTTATAACATCGCTAAGTTAATGTGTAGCCTACAACATATAATTCGATACAATTATTTTTGAAATGTTTAAGCCACAGATGAGAATCTTGCGCTGGCCAGTGTTTCACTCACCATAATGACACCTACTGGCGTGCGTCTGTGCAGCATCACGCAAAAATAAAGGTTTACAGTAACGGGCGCGACTGTTAATACGTTATTCGTAGTGACCCATGATTGATTGATTTCGTGTCTTTTCTAGAATGGGCAGTTTGTGACTTTGCGAGATAAACAACATAAAGTAGCACTGGTATTACAAAACATTCAGTGGCACATACCAATCAAATACAGACGTGACACAAATAACACGTTTGAAAAAATATGAATGCACTTTAATTCGTTTAATTGATATTTTAAATATCACAAAATTAGGCTATTTATTTAGGAATTTGTGCCACAATTACGTCAGTATGCTATAGGTGTTCGATTAATCTGTCAGTCACGACTGGAGGTGTCGCAACACGGTGACATGTTCCGCGACTCGGTGTCAGTCAGGTGTCAGTGTCAGTGTGTCGCTATGTCAGAGACACATGCCACTATCCACCACTGGCACATGCCAATAATGTCAGTGACACATGCCACTATCCACTGGCACATGCCAATGAAGACCGGATGTGCCACCGGATGTGCCAATACGCATAGTGACGTGCCATTGGCTTCTGTGCGTCAGAAGCCATGTCACTTAATGTTAATACCGCCTCTCGATATCCGGTTCGCATTCATACTCAACGAGATCTGGCTATAAAGTACCTACTCTTTTAGCGCTCGTTAAGTAGCCTAAGTACTTATTGAAATTAAGTAGCCTACCTACTCATTAAGTATGCGGTTTTGAACGCAGCCTGGGATTTATAAACTGAATTCTGCGCAGGTTCTGGTGTACGAACGGCTTAATAAGTCTGAATATTTTTTGCGTACGCCATTTTTGGCTTTCGGGCGCATGTATGCTTTTAGTGAGGATCCTACGCACGGCACAGTTTTATAAATGAGACACCTGTCCTTTGGATTTTCATTATATTGACATGTAAAGGGCAGTAATGATTCACTTTTTCACGATTGAAAATCGTTTACTTGTCTAGAATCATTGACAATTATAATATAAAGGTAACTATAATGATATAACATAGTGGAGCTCGTTCTTGGGTTCAAAAACGGCAGACAAAAAAACGCTGCACATGTGAACGCATCAAATCGTTTCTTTGAAATTCAAAATTTCGCCGATTTTTATGTTGATAATCTATGTAGGCTATATTCAACCAATATATGTTAAAGACAGCATGTTTCTAGGAGACATTGATATTCTGAAACCATATTAGGAATATTTTAATAGGTGAAGCTACTCATAAAAAGCTCATTGTGGACCAGTCTATTTAGAAATATAAACTGGAATAAAGCTTGGTGTATTTGTGAAGCATATATATTATTTATAAATAATAAATAAAAGAGGTTACATTTAAAATTGTACATGGTATATATCCATCTAAAAGTGTGTTGGAGGGGTTTAGTTTAGATATTGATTATTCATGTGATCCATTTTGTGATTGTATACACAAAAGATTTTTTGTGTGGATGTGGAAAATTTAATTAGAAGGAAAACAAATGTTATAATTAAATTAAATAATTTTGATATATGTATGTAGACTATTATTCCAATGAAAGTTATAATAATTTAACATATATTACAAAACTCCTACATAGAAATGGTCAGGATTCAAGCCAAATGTTACTCATTTTCTTCAGGAGACCAAGGATCATTGCACCAGTCCGGAGAACATTGTAAATAAGAAATACTTTATGAATATACAGTTTTTTTGATTAATAAATTTGTACACTCTGACATTTATTTATTTATTAATACGTAATTTCTGTATACTATATTGTATACTACTAAAGTTTAATTAGATCAAAAAACTATAAAAAAAAAGGATGGAGACACGTGTCAGTGTTTATTGAAAATCTAGTGGCGCACGTCATCATCACATTCTCGAGTAATGCAACACGTGTGTAAAAGGGACAGTTCACCTAAAATTAAACGTACAGTATGAAAACTTTCGCCACTAGGGGTCGCTAACCTCTTTACAATAACAAAGGCATAGTTTGATGACGCAACATTTGCTAAGAATTATGGATCTTGTCGTCAACGTCAAGCCGACCGATCTAATAATGTTTATGGATGACTGAATACATCCATGCTTTTATCATGACTGTGATATGAAGCAGTTCGGGATTGCTCAGAGACAGCTATCAGCTCCACACGCGACGCGAGTCCCGCGGATATAAAAGGAATATGGACATTTCATTCTACCGAACTACACTCAAGTGCAGAATTACTACTCACAGGTCAGTTTATTAGACAAATTAAACTTGTGAGGTAACGCAGCGCGATTAAAATTTTTAATGTCCACCGACTGCGCTGATAAAAAGCACGATGGGAAACGACTTACTGACGACACAGCTTAATGCTCATTGGTTTAAACAACTGTGATGTAATTGTTCTCTTTTAAAATGTTTGATTCACTCCAATTTTAATTAAAAAAAATTTAATTAAAAAATTCACTTTTGCAAATAACAATCGCTGTCCTGGACAGTGAGTGACCGTGCACATTAAGACAAAATCGGATTTTCTCCAGTCATTGTTAAAAAACAAGCTAACAAAACTTGCAAACTAACGTGAGTGAAGCGGCCGGAGGGATCGTTCTGCCTCCACCTAAGCTCCGCCCACAAAAAAACGTCACCATGTTTACCAACTGAAAAGGGATCTATAATATTATTATTAATGAAACACCCCCATTTGCGCGATGTATGTTGTTTTTTGGTTAGTGTATTTATATTTATGCCAAGTGTTTATGTGTCACATTAATATCAAGTCAATGTTTTCATCACTTTTAGTTGATCTTTGAATAAACTGCACATGAGTTCTCAACTACAACTTGCCTCAGTGGACTACATAACAAACACCTGTGACTAGAAGTTTTGCCATGTTATTCAAATTAAAATGATACTGATGTATCTGTTTTGATTTCCTTTGCCATATTGTGAAGTTATCATATTTACTGAATCATTTCATTCATAATTCATTCCTCTACCTGAAGATCTGACCCTCCAGCTGTGGATAATCAACCAATACATGTTTGTTTAAAGGTAGAGTTGGCAATTTATCATAAACACTATTTGTTATTCTGGTTGAATCACTCTTCACATCCTGATGGCAATCAATAATAAAAGTGGTCTTAATATTTAAAAGAAATATATATATCGTCTGTGGAAATCTCAGGACCAAAACATTTTCTTTCAATCATTGCATTCGGTCCTATATGATGTCCTACCTGCCTGTCAACATGTGTTTCCATACCTCACACAGACATCACACTGTAGACAGACGTCAGTCACAGAGCAGCACAAACGAAACAGCAGCCGCCTTTACAGTTCCTCCAGAACTAAAACAACCAGCTCAATATGGCCTAACTGTAATAATGAGAAGGCTACCCGTGACGTTCTACCAGGAGCTGTTCTCGTCCTCAGACTCAGATTTATGCGTTTCTGTCAACTTTTTCAACGCTGAAATGAATCTGCAGCAGTCAGGTGGTACAACTAGAGCTCTATAAGTTGTTTACGCTCATTCTTATTGTAATTTAATGTGCTTTGTAACATGAGGTAATTTAACACCATCTCTCGTGGCACTTTGCAGACTTTGCTCTGGCTGTTCGTGTTCATGTGTTTTGCAGGAGGCTTTGGAGACGTTCTGAAGGGAGGGTGGGATCTCATGCTTTCAAAGCTAGCTTACTATTGCCTATACCTTACCTTTAAATGTTGCTTGGTTGTTCGTGCCTAAGTCTAAAGACCAGCCTAATTTAGCAAAACTATTATTTTTGGGACATTGCGAGATACAGTTTATTTATTTATTTTTATTATATGATTATGATGAAAGCTTTGTGAAACTGGACAGCAGACATTTACTCCGTCCAGCACCCTACGAACATTTCCTATCATGTGAAAGGCAATCGAGCCAATCAGAGTATGGGGTGGAGTGACAATGCTTACCTGAAATGAATGGATTGCATATTTTAAATCTGGCGGAGCATTTGAGTCGCGTGCAGAACTGAACAGTACAAAACTGACGCAAGCAGCTCCGATGAAGGACAGTGCATCTGAAACCTAGATCACACAAAGACATCCCCGTCTCTGTAAGTTACCAAAATCACACATGAAATGCGCAGAGCTTGTTCACAAAGCACGGTTTCACTGAATAACCTGGTTTATGGGTCTTGAAAATAACTGAACTATGTGAGTAAGTAAATGTAAACGTAAGTGTAACTGTATTAAGGACTCAAATACAGGATTGACAACTGTATTCTAATGCTGTGTGAATGTATGTTATTATATTTGAAAGGATTCATATGAGCTGTTAGTGATGACCCCGATTACCTGCTACTTGTGACTAGTGACTAGTAAATTGTTTACACAAATCTCTTTTGAACAGAGTTTGGTCTTCTAATATCATTATTTTATGAAGGGAAATTACTACTATAAGACTACTATACCCCACTGTGAGCATGTTTGTAGGCCTGTACTGTAGCAAGTGCAGGTGTATCAGTATATACTGTATGTGGAATAACTGCAAAACAGTTTAGCATTTACTGCCACTTTTGTCATTTTTCATTTTTTGCATTTTCTCATTTTTGTCAGACAAACACCACATGAAGACACACTTTGAAAAATGAAAAATGCCAAAATAATATAGAACATTCCATCCTCTCATTATGGACACTAATGTCATTATTAGATCATACTGACACCAAGTGAGCAAATATTAAGGTTAAACACAATATTATATTTTTGAATGGTGCAAGTTGTCTCTTAGTTATGATCAGTGTTGATGAAATATATTATCAGTCATATTTGTTCTTAAAAGTCCTAAATCTCTTCTAAGGTCAAGACTGAATTTATTTGTGTCTGCTAAATGAATAAATGTAAATGTAAGATTGAATTTATTCAATGAAGATGTCAATAGAGGGAGCTCCAGCTGCAAACACTGTATTTCATAGAGAGGAGGAGCGAGAGAGAGAGAGAGAGAGTGTGTGTGTGAGTGAGTGAGAGAGAGAGAGATAGAGAGAGAGTGTGTGTGTGTGTGTGTGAGTGAGTGAGTGTGTGTGAGAGAGAGAGAGAGAGAGAGTGTGAGTGAGTGAGAGTGTGAGCGTGTGAGAGAGAGAGAGTGTGTGTGAGTGAGAGAGAGAGAAAGTGTGTGTGTGAGTGAGTGAGTGAGTGAGTGAGTGAGTGAGTGAGAGAGAGAGTGTGAGTGAGTGAGTGAGTGAGAGAGAGAGAGAGTGTGTGAGCGTGTGAGAGAGAGAGTGTGTGTGAGTGAGAGAGAGAGAGAGAGAGAGAGAGTGTGTGTGTGAGTGAGTGAGTGAGTGAGAGAGAGAGAGAGAGAGAGAGAGAGTGTGAGTGAGTGAGTGAGTGTGTGAGTGAGTGAGAGAGAGAGAGAGAGAGAGCAGCTCTTCATAACACAGGACACCAGCGGCTCACAGATAAAGCAGAAAATGATCCAGATCTGTGATCATAAACTTCTCATATTTCTCCTGCTCATCATGTCAGGTAAGAGTTTATTCTGTGTTTCTGGGTCTTTCTAAAACAGCACCTGTTCTCAATCAGGTCCATGTTCGCTCTGAGCTGAGTTTCTCTCTCTTATGTTTTTAGTCTTGCTGTGTGAGACGACGGAGATCTTGACTTTCACTGGTTATGAAGGAGGAAAAGTTGAAATACGCTGTCCCTATGAGTCTAGATATGAAGAGCAGAATAAGTATCTCTGCAGAGGAGAGTGTCCAGTACTCATTAAAAACATTCCTGTTGAATCTGGATCTCCAGCAGAAGACAGGAGATTCTCTCTGACCGATGACAGAACGACCCACATCTTCACCGTCACCATCACTGATCTGAGAACAGAGGATCAAGGCCAATACTGGTGTGGTGTGAAGATAGGACTGGGAATATTTGATGTCTACACAGAGATTAACCTGGAAATTAAACCTGGTAAATCAGAATATTCTGTATGAGTGAAGTGGACAGTGCACACAGATATGGTGTAAAACACATATAATCATAACTAATATATCAGTAACATCAGAGAGGTCTGTGTGTGTCTGAGAGAGCGCTGTATCACGTGTTGTAAAGATGTAAAGAGGCAAGAGAACAGAAACCACAGTATCCTCTGTAGATGATGATGAGGGAGTGTGTTCACACCACAGACACTGACCCGCATCACTTCCTCACACACAACACTGTCTCAGTTATGGAGAAATCGCTCATTCAAAACACAAAGTATACATTATCTGTACACAAAAGTTCAGGTCTTTCTGTTGTGAAAATACATTTTCATTTTATATTTATTCCATTATCAGTCTTTGTTAACAGAGAAGCCGTTCACACCAAAACACAGCTGACATGATTTACATTAGACTAAACAGCCCATACTGTCACTATAACAGAGACTCAAGGATGCAGTGTAGAATTAATGAGACACTTAAATCTCTCATTTATGCCCTGATTTAGTGTCTGTCGTGTCTGCTGTGACTGGAGAGCATCTGAACATCACCTGCCATTATAACAGTGATTTGAAGAACAAGATCAGGATCAAGTTCATGTGCAAAGGAAGCGACCTGTCGATCTGTGAGACATCGACTATCAAAGTTTCATCAGAAACAAGCAGTACCGGCAGATTCTCTCTGAGGGATGATGAATCTGCAGGAGTTTTTACTGTGACCATCACTGATCTGACACTAGAGGATTCTGGGATATACTGGTGTGGAGCTGGAGAGACGGGACAAAAGAACAAGAACAAGTGGATTTCAGTGACAGATCTGAACATTAATAACGGTAAGATGCCATCAGCCTTTTTACATGGCTGATATCTTTATAACTAGTGAAAACACATGGCTGGTCACACGTACAGCGCTATATTTGCATCACACCCTTGACTCTAATGAAGTGTTACTAACAGCTGTGTCAGGGGAAAGTACAAAGAGATCACGTGATCTTCTGTCATTATTAGACTGTGAAAATTAAACTATACATATTCTGAAAATGCATGCTCAATATATAAAAAGCTTTGCTTAATCTTATAGTTTTGCATTCTCGTCATACCGGCAATAAACATCAGACTGTCATGCATTAAACCTAATGATTATTTGTGCTTCAGTCACATCAGCGAAGACGTCATCGAAACCACCCACAACAGCTTCAGTTTACACCAGTAAACCAGCGACTGAAGATAGTGCATCCATCAGACCCGTCACATCTGTGTTTCCTTTATCATCCTCAACAACATCATCTTCAGTGTTATTGGATTCCTCATCATCTAATAATGCAGTGTCAGGTATGATGAGTTCAGGTGCTTAAAGTTTTGAATGCCTGTCCATGGACGTTTTTTCTCAAGTTTCCTTAAAAATAGGACATTTAAAGTCATATTCACATAGTTTTGTTGTCTGTTTTTCCAGGTTTTACCATGTTCATCATGTTGGTGGTCATAGGGATCATAGGGATCCTGACAGGCTGTGGATTCTCACTCTTCATGTACTTCAGATGGAGACAAACGAAAGAAGGTAACCGTATTTCTCACGAATCATTTATATTACCTCTCATTTTCATAGTCAAACTAGACTTCAGTGTCACAAAGCTAAGGTCATTAATATTAATATATTTTTCCACAAAACAATACATCTGTTGTCACTAAACAGGAAAGCAGCCCAGAGATATCGTTCAAGGCCCGACCGAGCATCTGCCCAACAGAGATATGAAACCAAATAGAGAAGTGAGTTTCATCATGCATCTGTTTGAGTTTGATCTCAATCTGTTTGTAACCGTTAACTTGTGGATTCTAATCATCTTTCAAGTTGACCATGTCCTTGCTCATCTCTTTCTTCTCTTGTTTCAGGACACACACACTGTCTGTCATTATGAAGAGATCATGTGCACAAACACTCATGCTGGCTACAGTTTGGGCCTTCCAGTGTTTGGTGAACACGACGCCTCTGATTCTCTCACCTATTCAACGGTCATATTTCAAACTACAGATCATTCAGACAGGACTTCAGTAGGGCAGGAAATAAATGCAACTGTTTGTCCATGATGACCTTGTAAAACTGAGTGACACTGATTGGTTACATATCTGAATCCATGAGCATTTTCGCTGTTAAAAACACACAGGCAGTGGAACGGGGGGAAAAAACGCAAGATCTAGAGACATATCTTTTATAAGTTGAACTTCTTTTAACTTGAGCTCCACATTTTTGGAATGCCGTGCCATGAAGTGAGACACGAGCCAGATCGATTATCGATTAAAGATGTCTGTCTTGTGTTTACACTGAAAACCATGGAAAAGCAGCGTGGTGGAATGGAAAAACACGGTCTGTATGAACAAGAAAACTAAGACATATGTCAGATCAACTATAACCATAGTGATAGTGACTAAAGTAATATCAAAGATGGCGACGTAAATAAAACTATAAGGTCTGATCATACTTGACACGATGCATCCAACAGATCTAGATTCATGTGATGTGTGGCTCCGCCCCATTCTTACTCTGATTGGCTCAGTCGTCTTTCATAGGCATGCATGATGGGAAATGTGTTCAGAGTTGTCTTCACTATAATGCACAGAAAATACAACTTTAGCCTACATCCCACAATGGCAAGAGAATTGATTTGTGAAATCAGGGCTCTCAAGTGTCACGCATTTCGGTCTTTTGTCGCGCACTCCCGCCACACATTGTATTTCTCACGCGGAAAAAAACTATTTATAATATATTTAATATGCGCAGCGCCCAAAACTGCTCTGGCCGCATCGCTCCTACTATGGACCCGGCAGGAATCAAGCGCGTCTCCCCTGGAGTTCTTAGTCTAGCCTGCCACTTATCAGCCAATCAAAAAATAAAATAAAGAGGCTACACAATAGCCAATCAGAAAATAGCACTATTGTATCTGGGTAAGATTTAACGCAGCAACCAATGAAAAAAAAAGCATATACTGGAATTGTTCATGTGATTCTGCTACAACATCTTCCGTACGTTTCGTTCCCCAGAGAGGAAACCACTGGAGCTCCGAGCATCACTTTGAGCACAGAGTAAGTCATGATGATCTCCTGTTTTAATGTTACAATAAATTCACAACTTGTTTGACACAAACAGTGACAACTTGACTGCTGTTAGAGAATGTTTCCCAGATAATCAGCATCAGTTTTTCATGAGTGTCTGTAACTTAGCCAACAGTTTTACAGCCTGTTCACTGACAACACCTGCTCAGAACAAGTAGTCTAGGCCTAGTCATATTTTCGTTATCACACAATGAATGACATATTGTCACATTATAAACATCTCTCTCTCCAAATAGGCTTAATAATTTTATTAGCACTAAATAAATTAAAGTGTATTGCATAGTCGATGTTATAGGTCACTTTTAAAATCATGTCATATTTTATAATTATATCCTGGCCATGGATGCATTAATCATTGCATCTATCTTTCAAAGATTTCAGGTAAAAAGCAATTAAGCATCCTCTCATTCGCCCCGAGAGGAGAGTCCCCTATAAAGGCCAGGTTAGAGGATGCTGGCCCAGAGAAGGTGGTGAAAAGGGGTAGGCCCATTAGAGGAGGAGACAGAGGAAGAGACAGTGCAGGTGGAAGACAACAAGTCCAAAAAGGCAACAAACACTTACAATAAACAACACCAGTCATAATCTCTCTCTCTCTCTCTCTCTCTCTCTCTCTCTCTCTCTCTCTCTCTCTCTCTCTCTCTCTCTCTCTCTCTCTCTCTCTCTCTCTCAAACACACACACACACACATGTGGAAATGGAATAAATTTGTATTTGGTATTTGAGCAATTATTAACAACAACAAACACACTAATAGACCCCTTTTGCACCGACGTCACAATTACGTCACGGCGCTATCTGGAGGCAAAACAAAGGGAAAACGAGGCGGCCAATACAAACCAGCACAGATTCGGCTACATAATAAGGAGCTTAATTTATTATTTTTATTATTAAATGTCATCTAGTTGTGTTGTTGGGTGCAAGAATCGATGAAAAATTTGTATCCTGTATCTGGAATTTTTATTTCTAGAAAATATTCATATCATTAAAATTGCACCGTAATCTCTTTAAATTGTCGTCTTCTTGGTGCTGGCTAGGCAGAAGTGCTGATCGTACCATACAAGTCTATACATGACCATTCAGCACATAGTTATAGGCATCTAAAGATTTATATGTCCTCAGTTTCTCTTTACCCTCGGTTTCTCTATCGGGTAGGTGTAGAAGTCAGGCCACTCAACCGGAGGTAGCGTTAACGTTAATCCTGTCAGATCGTCCATCCATTGACTGAGCGTGTACGGGTCAGCCAATCTGGTTCCGTCCGTTAAAATTAACTTTTTAATTTAAAAAAAAAATTTTAGTCGCCTTGCGCTCGCGAGAGATTTTTGTCAGCATGACATCAGAGCCAGTCAGACCGCACTCGGACACATTTCTAACCGGCATGCATCTCGCGCTGATAACCGGTGATCGGTTCTGCGCAGATTTTGCTCATCTCAAACAAGCCTACTGACACCTGACTGACACCGAGTTGTGGAACATGTCACCGTGTTGCGACACCTCCAGTCGTGACTGACAGATTAATGGAACACCTATAGCCTACTGACGTAATTGTGGCACAAAATCCTAAATAAATAGCCTAATTTTGTGATATTTAAAATATCAATTAAACGAATTAAAGTGCATTAAAGGTCCCATTCCATGGATTATTTTTATTATTTTATAATGTTTCCAGGGGTGCCCTTATAATGTTAGTATGTTTTTTAGATCAAAAATTGTTATAATTTAGAAATAAAAGGCATATTTCCTAGCCTGATTTCATTCCCTGGTTTGAACACTCTGTTTGAAGGGGCGTGTCTGCTGTGAGACTTCAGTGTAAACGCCCTCTGCTGTGATTGGCTGACATGCTTGCATATGAAATATCTGGCATTACATGTGGAACTATCTGGAAAACTTTTACTATTACAGCTATTATACGTTTTTACTATTACAGCTATCTGGATTAACGAATCATGAGAAGTTTTTTAAGTATTTAGATCTATTACCATCACATAAAAGGTTGCAGTGATGAGCACTGAGCAGATGACAGTCTGTTGATCGCGTGAAAGATCTTATCATTGCAACGCAGTTTCTGCACTATCACTAATGATTTCACCAATGCAAACATGATAAATACAGTAAGAGCATCGTTGTGCAGTGTAACAGCGTCATTGATTTCATAACGAGTTTTGGCAAGTGTCCAGATAAACTCGCGCTGTGTGATTGACAGCTTGGGCGATTGGAAAGGGATTGTTCTTTGATCGCTTTCTGTATATTAATCACAGTTTAAGTAAGATGTTTTTAACTTCCTGCTCAGCTACTGTTTGGACGCTCTTGCTTACTGCTCCGCGCTTTGCTCTATCGCTTTTACATTTTATCTCCTATTTTTTCTATTTTTGATTTCCTTTATTTTATTTCCTTTTATCACCTAATTTTAACTTCAGCAAATCAGCACAGTGCTCATACGACAAAGTTTGGATTACTACAAAAACTGAGAATTCTTTTACCCGACCAGCTTACATACCGGGAAAGGAAAACACAACTGCCTACAAGGATAAGAGAAAATGCCTCTTCTGGAATCTACTTGCTGCACTAACTGCCACAGACTTTTACAAAGGATTGCAGTTCTAGAAACAAAGTTACTTACGGGACCACCAAACCAGACGGAGCACACAACAGAGCTTCGTCATGGACACCCTCAGCATACCGGTGAGTCCCATGAAACTAGTGCTCCTCGACAGGTAGAGAAACAAGCCGATCGACTTACTAATCGATGGCACAAACAGGGAGCTAAACCCAAAGGCACTCGAGACATCAGATTGTCACGAGCATCACATATTACCGCAGTAGCATCCTCTACCCCAGATACAGCTCTGACAAGGATTGCAAACACTGGCCTCCTACCACCGCCTATACATCTTGAGAACAGATTTGAAGTACTAATGAATGTAAATGAGGAATCCACAAATGTGATGAATGTGATCGAACACAGACTGAATAGGCCAGTAGCTAACACTGATGCTAACTGGCGCTCAAGGTCGAGCAGACAGCGGCACTCAGCTCAGAGCGCAGCCGAGCCCAGGACTCTGATAGTGGGGGACTCCATAATCAGAAACATTAGCAGCAGGGATACAACTACGTGCTGCCTTCCACAAGCAACAACTTCTGATATAAACAGGGAACTTCAGAACATTCTGATGAAACATAAGACTGCAAATCGACTCATCATACATTTGGGGAAGAATGATATTCATAAAGAGCAGTCAGAACTCCTTAAGAAGGATTTCAATGAACTTTTTGAAACACTTAAAAGACTGAAAGTTGAAACATTCATCAGTGGACCACTACCAGCAAGAGGAACAAACAGGTTTTCACGGTTGCTTGGGCTAAATACATGGCTGCAAAAAACCTGCAATATAAAAGCAGTGAACTTCATTGACAATTTCAATCTTTTCTGGAGTCAACGACAACTGTTTCATCGGGACGGCCATCACCCAAACAAACTTGGTTCAAGAGTGTTAAAGGACAATATCTACTTCTCCCTAAATCATCCTTCTGCGGTTTGTGCCAATCCACTCAATCTGAATGGCACACACACACCTGGACACAGTATGAATGACCACGGGACTTCACTTCAGCAGCAAAATGGACATGATAACACCACTCCGCCACAACAACCTCTGCTCACGGACACAATCTCAGCTCAACCCTGCACACAGAGCTCACCACAGACAGCCATATCAGAACTGCTTGAAGATTCAGCACCCAAGGACGACTTCCTGGAAAACAGCCAGGGAAGCCAGGACAGCATATTACAGCCTCCTATAACACCGGAGCAACAGCCCCTTTCACCAGACACTTTCTCCCTCTCGCCTGCAACGCCACTACTGTGCTTCTCACAGAAAATGGAAGAACTGGTGCATGCTGGAACCAGACTATCCCACTCTTTTGCTGCAAGCCCCCAGATACCAACTAAAAAAAGACAGGCACCACTGCCACCAAAGCCTGCGGGCCCAGCTCGCCCTCCCCCTCCTCCTGTGAGAGCTCTTCGGCCTCTGCCACAACGCCAGGGCCCACACCCTCCTCCTTCTGCTCGAGGTGAACCAAAAACAACTGATACCAGCTCTCAGTGATATGTGTCGGGTCCCCGTTTTGATAACAGTAACTTTCTCAAATGTTTACAGAACAAGCGGGAACCCAGTGTGCCTGTATCTTTCTCTATTGCTGTTCTATTACATGATAGAAAGTCTAAGGCCTTCAATAGCCATGCAGCAAACCCAACTAATCTGGTGCCTATTACACGTCAAACTAATATTGCTGTGGGGAAAAGTAAGTCTGTTAAGTTAGCTCTTTTAAACATTCGCTCACTTAAAAATAAATCACTTCTAGTCAACGACTTAATAACCACAAACAACCTGGATTTTATGCTTCTAAATGAAACCTGGCTAGAAGACAGCTGCAGTGCAACAATCCTCAATGAAGCAGCCCCTCCTAACTTTACTTTTATGAGTGTCTGCAGAGCTGTTAAGAGAGGTGGGGGTCTAGCTGCTCTTTTTAAAGATATCTATCAATGTAAGCAAATATCATTTGGGAATTACCCGTCTTTCGAATATCTGGGTATTGTGTTAAAAGGTGCTCCACGCATTTTACTTATCATTATTTACAGGCCGCCAAAATACTCTCCAGCCTTCACTGAGGACTTTACAGAACTGTTATCAACAATTACCTCAGAGTTTGACTGTTTTGCCATTGCTGGAGATTTTAACATTCACATAGATAATGCAGAAAACAATATGGCAAAAGAAATCAAAACTGTTTTAAAAACTTTTGATCTGACTCAGCATGTACATGGACCCACACACAATCGTGGACACACTCTAGATTTACTTATCAGTAAGGGTCTAAACATTTCATCGATTGTTATTAAGGATGTAGCACTGTCTGATCATTTCTGTATTTTCTTTGATATATTGATCTCTCCTGCCACTGAAGCTAGATCTGTGTCTGTCAAGAAGAGATGCTTAAATGAGAACACTAGTGTCCTATTTATGAAGGCTATATCCTTAACACCAAGCATATCTGCTGACTCTGTTGATTTTCTCCTTGATTCTTTTAACTCAAAAGTTAAAAGTGTAATTGATGATATTGCTCCTGTTAAAGTCAGGAAGAAGAGTGGCAGACAAAAGGTACCTTGGAGAAACTCAACAGCAGTGCAAAATATGAAAAGACAATGCAGAAAAGCAGAGCGCATGTGGCGGAAGACAAAACTTGTAGTCCATTATAACATCTACAAAGACAGCCTTCATGCTTTCAATATGGAACTAGGCAAAGCTAGACAGACTTTCTTCTCAAATATTATAAACAGCAATTTAAACAACACACACACTCTTTTTGCTACTGTAGAGAGACTGACAAACCCCCCAAGCCAGATTCCCAGTGAAATGCTCTCAGACAGCAAGTGCAGTGAGTTTGCTTCTTTCTTCTCTGAGAAAATCAATAATATCAGAAAGGTGATCAGCACATCCTTGACTTGCGCTGGGGTCAGACAGATCAAACCACCTGAGAAAGTAGTTACTATGTCTGATTTCAAAGAAATTGATGGCAAAATTTTGGAAGACACCGTACAGCACCTTAAAACATCAACCTGCGCTCTTGACACACTTCCCACATCTTTTTTCAAAAGTGTGTTAAACAGTTTAGAAGCAGATCTTCTAGAAGTGGTAAATGCTTCACTTCTCTCTGGGAGTTTTCCAAACTCCCTAAAAACTGCAGTTGTCAAGCCCCTCCTGAAAAAGAGCAATCTGGATAAGACCATATTAAGCAACTATAGACCGATCTCAAATCTTCCTTTCATAGGCAAGATCATTGAAAAAGTTGTCTTCAATCAGCTGAACAAATTCTTATGCTCGAATGGATACTTTGACAATTTTCAATCTGGTTTCCGACCGCACCACAGCACAGAGACAGCGCTCATAAAGATAATAAACGATATTCGCTTAAATACTGACTCAGGCAAATTATCAGTGCTGGTGCTACTCGACCTCAGTGCTGCATTTGACACTGTCGATCACAACATACTTCTGGACAGGCTGGAAAACTGGGTGGGGCTTTCTGGGATAGTCCTAAAATGGTTCAGGTCATACTTAGATGGGAGAGGTTATTATGTGAGTATAGGAGACCATAAGTCTGAGTGGACATCCATGACATGCGGAGTCCCTCAAGGCTCAATTCTTGCACCACTCCTGTTCAACCTGTATATGCTCCCAATGAGCCAAATAATGAGAAAGAACCAAATCTCTTACCACAGCTATGCAGACGACACACAGCTCTACTTAGCCCTATCGCCTAACGATTACAGCCCCATTGACTCCCTGTGCCAATGCATTGATGAAGTCAACAGTTGGATGTGTCAAAACTTTCTTCAGTTAAACAAAGACAAAACTGAAGTCATTGCGTTTGGAAACAAAGATGAAGTTCTCAAGGTGAACGCATACCTTCACTCTAGGGGTCAAACAACTAAACATCAAGTCAGGAATCTTGGTGTGACACTAGAGTCAGACCTTAGTTTCAGTAGTCATGTCAAAGCTATAACTAAATCAGCATGCAAGAATTAGATGCTTTGTTTCCAGACAAGACTTAGAGAAACTTGTGCATGCTTTCATCACCAGCAGGGTGGATTATTGTAATGGACTCCTCACTGGACTTCCCAAAAAGACCACAAGACAGTTGCAGCTCATACAGAACGCTGCCGCCAGGATTCTGAGCAGAACCAGAAAATATGAACATATCACACCAGTCCTCAGGTCTTTACACTGGCTCCCAGTTAAATTTAGGATTGATTTTAAAGTATTATTACTGGTATATAAATCATTCAATGGCCTAGGACCTCAATACATTGCAGATATGCTCACTGAATATAAACCCAACAGATCCCTCAGATCATTAGGATCATATCAGCTAGAAATACCAAGGGTTCACTCTAAGCATGGTGAGTCTGCTTTTAGCTATTATGCCAGCCGCAGCTGGAACCAGCTTCCAGAGGAGATCAGATGTGCTCCTACTGTAGTCACATTCAAATCCAGACTCAAAACACATCTGTTTAGCTATGCATTTACTGAATGAGCACTGTGCCAATGTTCGTCCGACTGTTTGTGCTGTATTTTATTTTGTATTCTTCTAAACTGTTTTAATTATTCTTATTTCTTTTTATTATTTTAATTTCTTCTATGTAAAGCACTTTGAATTGGCATTGTGTATGAAATGTGCTATATAAATAAACTTGCCTTGCCTTGCCTTGCCTAAGATTATTTTCATCCTACTAAGAGAAACGAACGATGTGAAGAGTGATCGCTACTTCCATATTAAATCACTACTTACCGCTTGCTGGAATATAGTTGAAATAGTCCCCTTCGTCAGTATGAAACGCTGAGAGAAGTCTGCTTGATATTATTCCAGGTTAGAAAAACAGTCCGTGGTGAAATGGACAGAGCAAACTAACAACTTCGAATTAAACTTTTGCGGTATCCGATTATAGATAAACATCAACCACGTCTGTTGACATTTCGCCATCAATACGCCTGTGTTCCTGTGGGCGGAGGTTACGGTTCTAGTGACATCATTAAAGCAGGATGTAGAGGGGTGTAATCCAATCCAGCCGTTTTTTGTAGTCAACTTCTGTTAAATAAAATATCTCGCTTGGCATTGAACTTTGAGCTTTATAATTTTACAGATATTATTTATACTCTAACAACAACATTACACACTAACTAAAGTTTGAAACATGGGATCACATAGAACGGGACCTTTAATATTTTTTCAAACGTGTTATTTGTGTCATGTCTGTATTTGATTGGTATGTGCCACTGAATGTTTTGTAATACCAGTGCTGCTACTTTATGTTGTTTATCTCGCAAAGTCACAAACTGCCCATTCTAGAAAAGACACGAAATAAATCTATCATGGGTCACTACGAATAACGTATTAACAGTCGCGCCCGTAAACCTTTATTTTTGCGTGATGCTGCACAGTCGCACGCCAGTAGGTGTCAGTAGTGAGTGTAACACTGGCCAGCGCAAGATTCTCATCTGTGGCTTTAATATTTCAAGTCCTTCCAAAAAGTGTAAAAAAATTCATTATTAAAAATCATGTTTGTTAGGCTGTATCTGAAAATGAGTATACTGAGCTACTAGCAATATTCTTTATTTATACAAGTGCAAAAAAGTGCTCAGTGCATTTTAAAACTTCAACAAACGTTCGGTCGCGCAGGACCTTCCTCAGTAGCCTACCTTTAATATTTCAAAAATAATTTTATGGAATTATTCAATAAATAAAATAATTTTTTGTTGTACAAATTAACTATGTGCATATGTTACATAATCTACATTATACTCCGGCAGACAGCTGCAGGTGTCACTACTGGAGGTGCCACAACATAAAGAGACAGTTTTAGTGACACAGGCCAACTGGCATGTACCAGTGGATATTGGCATTTGTCACTAAAACGTGAGATGTGCCAATGGATTGCGTCATATGCAATTTGCATAACAATTTTCTTTATGCTGTCAAAAAAATATGATTTATAACATCGCTAAGTTAATGTGTAGCCTACAACATATAATTCGATACAATTATTTTTGAAATGTTTAAGCCACAGATGAGAATCTTGCGCTGGCCAGTGTTACACTCACTTATACTGACACCTACTGGCGTGCGTCTGTGCAGCATCACGCAAAAATAAAGGTTTACAGTAACGGACGGACTGTTAATGCGTTATTCGTAGTGACCCATGATAGATTTATTTTGTGTCTTTTCTAGAATGGGCAGTTTGTGACTTTGCGAGATAAACAACATAAAGTAGCAGCACTGGTATTACAAAACATTCAGTGGCACATACCAATCAAATACAGACGTGACACAAATAACACGTTTGAAAAAATATTAATGCACTTTAATTTGTTTAATTGATATTTTAAATATCACAAAATTAGGCTATTTATTTAGGATTGTGTGCCACAATTACGTCAGTAGGCTATAGGTGTTCGATTAATCTGTCAGTCACGACTGGAGGTGTCGCAACACGGTGACATGTTCCGCGACTCGGTGTCAGTCAGGTGTCAGTGTCAGTGTGTCGCTATGTCAGAGACACATGCCACTATCCACCACTGGCACATGCCAATAATGTCAGTGACACATGCCACTATCCACTGGCACATGCCAATGAAGACCGGATGTGCCACCGAATGTGCCAATACGCATAGTGACATGTGCCATTGGCTTCTGTGCGTCAGAAATGTTCAGCCATGTCACTTAATGTTAATACCGCCTCTCGATATCCGGTTCGCATTCATACTGAACGAGATCTGGCTATAAAGTACCTACTCTTTTAGCGCTCGTTAAGTAGCCTAAGTACTTATTGAAATTAAGTAGCCTACCTACTCATTGAGTATGCGGTTTCGAACGCAGCCTGGGATTTATAAACTGAATTCTGCGCAGGTTCTGGTGTACGAACGGCTTAATAAGTCTGAATATTTTTGGCTTTCGGGCGCACGTACGCTTTTAGTGAGGATCCTACGCACGGCACAGTTTTATAAATGAGACACCTGTCCTTTGGATTTTCATTATATTGACATGTAAAGGGCAGTAATGATTCACTTTTTCACGATTGAAAATCGTTTACTTGTCTAGAATCATTGACAATTATAATATAAAGGTAACTATAACGATATAACATAGTGGAGCTCGTTCTTGGGTTCAAAAACGGCAGACAAAAAAAACGCTGCACATGTGAACGCATCAAATCGTTTCTTTGAAATTCAAAATTTCGCCGATTTTTATGTTGATAATCTATGTAGGCTATATTCAACCAATATATGTTAAAGACAGCATGTTTCTAGGAGACATTGATATTCTGAAACCATATTAGGAATATTTTAACAGGTGTAAACAGGCATAAAAAGCTCATTGTGGACCAGTCTATTTAGAAATATAAACTGGAATGCTTTGGTGTATTTGTGAAGCATATTAAATAGGCTAATAAATAAGAGGTTACATTTAAAATTGTACATGGTATATATCCATCTAAAAGTGTGTTGGAGGGGTTTAGTTTAGATATTGATTATTCATGTGATCCATTTTGTAATTGTATATACAAAAGATTTTTTGTGTGGATGTGGAAAATTTCATTAGAAGGAAAACAAATGTTATAATTAAATTAAATAATTTTGATATATGTATGTAGACTATTATTCCAATGAAAGTAATAATAATTTAACATATATTACAAAACTCCTACATAGAAATGGTCAGGATTCAAGCCAAATGTTACTCATTTTCTTCAGGAGACCAAGGATCATTGCACCAGTCCGGAGAACATTGTAAATAAGAAATACTTTATGAATATACAGTTTTTTTGATTAATACATTTGTACACTCTGACATTTATTTATTTATTAATACGTAATTTCTGTAAACTATATTGTATACTACTAAAGTTAGTTAGATCAAAAAACTATAAAAAAAAAAAGGATGGAGACACGTGTCAGTGTTTATTGAACATCTAGTGGCGCACGTCATCATCACATTCTCGAGTAATGCAACACGTGTGTAAAAGGGACAGTTCACCTAAAATTAAACGTACAGTATGAAAACTTTCGCCGCTAGGGGTCGCTAACCTCTTTACAATAACAAAGGCGTAGTTTCATGACGCAACATTTGCTAAGAATTATGGATCTTGTCGTCAACGTCAAGCCGACCGATCTAATAATGTTTATGGATGACTGAATACATCAATGTTTTTATCATGACTGTGAGATGAAGCAGTTCGGGATTGCTCAGAGACAGCTATCAGCTCCACACGCGACGCGAGTCCCGCGGATATAAAAGGAATATGGACATTTCATTCTACCGAACTACACGCAAGTGCAGAATTACTACTCACAGGTCAGTTTATTAGACAAATTAAACTTGTGAGGTAACGCAGCACGATTCAAATTTTTAATGTCCACCGACTGCGCTGATCAAAAGCACGATGGGAAACGACTTACTGACGACACAGCTTAATGCTCATTGGTTTAAACAACTGTGATGTAATTGTTCTCTTTTAAAATGTTTGATTCACTCCAATTTTAATTTTTTTAATTAAAAAATTAACTTTTGCAAATAACAATCGCGGTCCTGGACAGCGAGTGACCTTGCACATTAAGACAAAATCGGATTTTCTCCAGTCATTGTTAAAAAACAAGCTAACAAAACTTGCAAACTAACGTTAGTGAAGCGGCCGGAGGGATCGTTCTGCCTCCACCTAAGCTCCGCCCACAAAAAAAGTCACCATGTTTACCAAGTGAAAAGGGATCTATAATATTATTATTAATGAAACACCCCCATTTGCGCGATGTATGTTGTTTTTTTGGTTAGTGTATTCATATTTATGCCAAGTGTTTTTGTGTCATGTTAATATCAAGTCAATGTTTTCATCACTTTTAGTTGATCTTTGAATAAACTGCACATGGGTTCTCAACTACAACTTGTCTCAGTGGACTACATAACAAACACCTGTGACTAGAAGTTTTGCCATGTTATTTAAATTAAAATGATAATGATGCATCTTTTTTGATTTCCTTTGCCATATTATGAAGTAATCATATTTACTGAATCATTTCATTCATAATTCATTCCTATACCTGAAGATCTGACCCTCCAGCTGTGGATAATCAACCAATACAGGTTTGTTTAAAGGTAGAGTTTGCAATTTATCATAAACACTATTTGTTATTCTGGTTGAATCACTCTTCACATCCTGATAGCAATCAATAATAAAAAAAAAAGATGTATATCTTCTGTGGAAATCTCAGGACCAAAACATTTTCTTTCAATCATTGCATTCGGTCCTATATGATGTCCTACCTGCCTGTCAACACATGTGTTTCCATACCTCGCGCAGACATCACACTGTAGACAGACGTCAGTCACAGAGCAGCACAAACGAAACAGCAGCCGCCTTTACAGTTCCTCCAGAACCAAAACAACCAGCTCAACATGGCCTAACTGTAATAATGAGATGGCTACCCGTGACGTTCTACCAGGAGCTGTTCTCGTCCTCAGACTCAGATTTATGCGTTTCTGTCAACTTTATCAACAGTGAAATGAATCTGCAGCAGTCAGGTGGTACAACTAGAGCTCTATAAGTTGTTTACACTCATTCTTATTGTAATTTAATGTGCTTTGTAACATGAGGTAATTTAACGCCATCTCTCGTGACACTTTGCAGACTTTGCTCTGGCTGTTCGTGTTCATGTGTTTTGCAGGAGGCGTGGCTTTGGAGACGTTCTGAAGGGAGGGTGGGATCTCATGCTTTCAAAGCTAGCTTGCTATTGCCTATACCTTACCTTTAAATGTTGCTGGGTTGTTCGTGCCTAAGTCTAAAGACCAGCCTAATTTAGCAAAACTATTATTTTAGGGACATTACGAGTCGAGATACAGTTTATTTTATTATTTTTATTATATGATTATGATGAAAGCTTTGTGAAACTGGACAGCAGACATTTACTCCGTCTAGCACCGACTATGAACATTTCCTATCATGTGAAAGGCAATCGAGCCAATCAGAGTATGGGGTGGAGTGACAATGCTTACCTGAAATGAATGGACTGCATCTTTTAAATCTGAGTGGAGGCGGAGCATTAGAGTCGCGTGCAGAACTGAACAGTACAAAACTGAGGCAAGCAGCTCCGGTGAAGGACATCCACGCCTCTGTAAGTTACCAAAATCACACATGAAATGCGCAGAGCTTGTTCACAAAGCACGGTTTCACTGAATAACCTGGTTTATGGGTCTTGAAAATAACTGAACTATGTGAGTAAGTAAATGTAAACATAAGTGTAACTGTATTAAGGACTCAAATACAGGATTGACAACTGTATTCTAATGCTGTGTGAATGTATGTTATTATATTTGAAAGGATTCATGGCAGTTGCATTTCCTCATCTAGATGAGCTGTTAGTGATGACCCCGATTACCTGCTACTTGTGACTAGTAAATTGTTTACACAAATCTCTTTTGAACAGAGTTTGGTCTTGTAATATCGTTATTTTATGAAGGGAAATTACTACTATAAGACTACTATACCCCACTGTGAGCATGTTTGTAGGCCTGTACTGTAGCAAGTGCAGGTGTATCAGTATATACTGTATGTGGAATAACTGCAAAACAGTTTAGCATTTACTGGCACTTTTGTCATTTTTCATTTTTTTCATTTTCTCATTTTTGTCAGACAAACACCACATGAAGACACACTTTGAAAAATGACCACTGCCAAAATAATCCATCCTCTCATTATGGACACTAATGTCATTATTAGATCATCTCTTCTAAGGTCAAGACTGAATTTATTTGTGTCTGCTAAATGAATAAATGTAAATGTAAGATTGAATTTATTCAATGAAGAAGTCAATAGAGGGAGCTCCAGCTGCAAACACTGTATTTCATAGAGAGGCGGAGCGAGAGAGAGAGAGAGAGAGAGAGAGAGTGTTTGAGTGAGTGAGAGAGAGAGAGTGTTTGAGTGAGTGAGTGAGTGAGTGAGAGAGAGAGAGAGAGAGAGAGAGAGAGAGAGAGAGAGAGAGAGAGAGAGAGTGAGAGAGAGAGAGAGAGAGAGAGGGAGAGAGGGAGAGAGAGAGAGAGAGCTCTTCATAACACAGGACACCAGCGGCTCACAGATAAAGCAGAAAATGATCCAGATCTGTGATCATAAACTTCTCATATTTCTCCTGCTCATCATGTCAGGTAAGAGTTTATTCTGTGTTTCTGGGTCTTTCTAAAACAGCACCTGTTCTCAATCAGGTCCATGTTCGCTCTGAGCTGAGTTTCTCTCTCTTATATTTTTAGTCTTGGCGTGTGAGACGACGGAGATCTTGACTTTCACTGGTTATGAAGGAGGAAAAGTTGAAATACGCTGTCCCTATGAGTCTGGATATGAAGAGAAGAATAAGTATCTCTGCAGAGGAGAGTGTCCAGTAAACCCACTGAAAGATAAAGACATTCCTGTTGAATCTGGATCTCCAGCAGAAGACAGGAGATTCTCTCTGACCGATGACAGAACGACCCGCATCTTCACCGTCACCGTCACTGATCTGAGAACAGAGGATCAAGGCCAATACTGGTGTTCTGTGAGGACAGGACTGGTAAAACTTGATAAATACACAGAGATTAACCTGGAAATTAAACCTGGTAAGTCAGAATATTCTGCATGAGTGAAGTGGACAGTGCACACAGATATGGTGTAAAACACATATAATCATAACTAATATATCAGTAACATCAGAGAGGTCTGTGTGTGTCTGAGAGAGCGCTGTATCACGTGTTGTAAAGATGTAAATAGGCGAGATGGCAGAAACCACAGTATCCTCTGTAGATGATGATGAGCGAGTGTGTTCACACCACATACACTGACCCGCATCACTTCCTCACACACAACACTGTCTCAGTTATGGAGAAATCGCTCATTCAAAACACAAAGTATACATTATCTGTACACAAAAGTTCAGGTCTTTCTGTAGTGAAAATACATTTTCATTTTATATTTATTCCATTATCAGTCTTTGTTAACAGAGAAGCCGTTCACACCAAAACACAGCTGACATGATTTACACTAGACTAAACAGCCCATACTGTCACTATAACAGAGACTCAAGGATGCAGTGTAGAATTAAGGAGAATTTGGGACACTTAAACCTCTCATTTATGCCCTGATTTAGTGTCTAACGTGTCTCGTGTGACTGGAGAACATCTGAACATCACCTGCCATTATAACAGTGATTTGAAGAACAAGATCAAGTTCATGTGCAAAGGAAGCGACCCGTCGCTCTGTGAGACATCGGGTATCAAAGTTTCATCAGAAACAAACAGTACCGGCAGATTCTCTCTGAGGGATGATGAATCTGCAGGAGTTTTTACTGTGACCATCACTGATCTGACACTAGAGGATTCTGGGATATACTGGTGTGGAGCTGTTGAGACGGGACAAAAGAACAAGAACAAGTGGATTTCAGTGACACGTCTGAACATTAGTAACGGTAAGATGCCATCAGCCTTTTTGCATGGCTGATAAAGATATCTTTATAACTAGTGAAAATGCTAAACACACATGGCTGGTCACACGTACAGCGCTATATTTGCACCACACCCTTGACTCTAATGAAGTGTTACTAACAGCTGTGTCAGGGGAAAGTACAAAGAGATCACGTGATCTTCTGTCATTATTAGACTGTGAAAATTAAACTGTATATATATTCTGAAAATGCATGCTCAATATATAAAAAAGCTTTGTTTAATCTTATAATTTTGCATTCTCGTCATACCGGCAATAAACATCAGACTGTCATGCATTAAACCTAATGATTATTTGTGTTTCAGGCACATCAGCGAGGACGTCATCGAAACCAACCACGACAGCTTCAGTTTACACCAGTAAACCAGCGACTGAAGATAGTGCATCCATCAGACCCGTCACATCTGTGTTTCCTTTATCATCCTCAACAACATCATCTTCAGTGTTATTGGATTTCTCATCATCTAATAATGCATTGTCATCTCAAACTATATCAGGTATGATGAGTTCAGGTGCTTAAAGATTTGAATGCCTGTCCATGGACGTTTTTTCTCAAGTTCCCTTAAAAATAGGACATTTAAAGTCATATTCACATAGTTTTGTTGTCTGTTTTTCCAGATATTGCCATGCCCATCATGTTGGTGGTCATAGGGATCCTGACAGGCTGTGGATTCTCACTCTTCATGTACTTCAGATGGAGACGAACAAAAGAAGGTAACCGTATTTCTCACGAATCATTTATATTACCTCTCATTTTCATAGTCAAACTAGACTTCAGTGTCACAAAACAAAGGTCATTAATAAATCTTTCCACAAAACAATACATCTGTTGTCACTAAACAGGAAAGCAGCCCAGAGATGTCGTTCAAGGCCCGACCGAGCATCTGCCCAACAGAGATATGAAACCAAATAGAGAAGTGAGTTTCATTATGCATCTGTTTGAGTTTGATCTTTATCTTTTATTTGTGGGTTCTTATCTAACCATTTGTTTGTGCTCTTCTCTTCTCTTCTCTTCTCTTCTCTTCTCTTCTCTTCTCTTCTCTTCTCTTCTCTTCTCTTCTCTTCTCTTCTCTTCTCTTCTCTTCTCTTCTCTTCTCTTCTCTTCTCTTCTCTTCTCTTCTGTCAGGCCACTCATACTGTCTCTGATTATGATGAGATCGGGAACACACTTGATCATCCTGACTACAGTTCGGTCTTTCCTGTGTTTGATGAGCACGACACCTCCGTTTATGCTTTAGCACAATTACCCAGCAGCCCCTCTGATAATCTCAACTACTCCACCGTCAAGTTTACAGCTTCACGTCTCTCAGACAGGACTTCTGACGGCCAGGACACATCTGACTACGCCACCGTTAGACCATAAAAACCTGGACATTCATGGACATCAGTCAAACCTGAATCATGCCAAATTTAAAGGTGCAGTCTGTAAGAATTACAACTAGTGGTTGAAATAGGTACTGCAGTCGAATTCATAATATCTGAGATCGTGGTTTCTCCCGCCTCCACAGAGGCCCTGTCCCAAATGGCACACTCCGGACTTGTGGACTTCCTCAGAGTCCACACTTTGGTGACGTCATGTAGTGCAGACCTATAGAGCCCTTGGCGCGAGTCCACGAGGGCGCATTGAGAGGTATTTTTGGGACAGACTCGATCGTCACACCGGAAATAACGGCCTGGTTGTTGTTGGACAGGAGAAATCACATTTTTGCGCTCCGACGTCTAATCTCCATGTCCACTACACAGCCTAATTTTACAGTTCTGTATTTTGATATTATGCATGCCACCTGGGCATTACACAATAGATACATCATGCTTATTTAAATGATTTATACAGTTGTACATAATAATACATAATGTTCCATTTGAACTAAGATTGCAGTTTTAACACATAATGAAAATGTGCATGAGTTTCAGATGAATTTACAGGTTTCAATATTCATACTATGTTTACATATGACTCAGTAAAGCCCTGACATTCTGTTCTATTTATTTAATGAATCATAATGCGATCGTATTATTCAATGCACTATTATAATGTTTGAGACATCAACCACTGGTCGATGACCATAATGTTTGTATAAACTGTAGGTAACAACTGGTAAAATGTACATCTAGGTCTTAAAAAAATTAATATTTTCTTCTCAGCCATGTCAACAATTGTCCGTGAGCGAAATCTCCTCCCATCCGTTGTCTGATTGGCCTTTCGCAAGGATTCCTGGGTAGTTAAAGTGTGTGGAGCCTGCATCTATGCAGAAGACCGCTTCAAGGGTACAAAGGGGGCGCTGCTGAGCACACTTCAGCGCGTTAAAATGCTGAATGGGACGGCCTACGGACTCGTAGACTCCAAAACACTGTGGACATTCCTGGACATCAGGTTGATTAACAGTCAAACCTGAATCACGCCAAAATTAAAGGTGCAGTCTGTAAGAATTACAACTAGTGGTCGAAATAAGTACTGCAGTCGAATTCATAATAACGGAGATCGTTGTTTCTCCCGCCTCCACAGACTCGACGGCGCTCACACGGGTTGCCAGATTGAGCACACGCAACAGGAACGAGCGCAATGGAAACTGGCAAATTGGCCACGTAAAGTTTCACAGACCAAAACAAAAACAAACATTCCAGCCTGGAAACACACATTTCTAAGTATAATAACTGGCTGTAGAAGTGTTTTTCAGAGAAACGAGTATGTGAACTTAGCATGTTTCCTCAATATATGCAAACATATGATGGTGTTGTTATGCTTTAGTATAGATTGAAAAAAAAGTTACAGCACCTCTTAGAATGAAACTCCTTGAAATCTGTTTCCTTGGCATTATTTTGGATAAATCATCAGAGATATAAGATTGTTTGACATATGCTTGGTTACATTTATTTATTTATTTATTTATTTTTTCATATTTATAAGTCCTTATAGACCAATTTCGAGCCGACGTCACAGTTACGTCACGGCGCTAGCTGGAGGCAAAACAAAGGGAAAATTGGAGGCGGCCAATACAAACCAGCACAGATTCGGCTACATAATAAGGAGCTTAAATTATTATTATTGTTATAAAATGTCATCTTGTTGTGTTGTTGGGTTCTAGAATCGACGGAGTACAGGCTCCAATTTGAAATTGTATCGCATAATGTTTTCTAAATGATTGTGATTATTTGTGAATCATCTATGATTGTATACATTATTTTGATTGATTGTGACTAGACTTATTGAAGAACCTGGTAAGAAAGTGTAATCAAATACATAGTTAAAAAATGAATATGCTGTATCTGGAATTTTTATTTCTAGAAAATATTCACATCATTAAAATTGCACCGTAACGTCACTCTTTACACTGTCGTCTTCTGTCTGGCCTTGGCACTGGCTAGGCAGAACTGCGGATCTGCGGACCAACTGAAAAGGGGTCTTATTACAGAACAATAAACCAAACAAAATACATAGTGAAGGATTAAATAAGTGCAGAAAGGAAATGTTGTAGTGCATTAATGAAAGTAAAAATAAAAATCATAACAAAAAGCTTTGTCGTTCAAGAGTTTAATAAACTTGCTTAATGGTTACTTGCATGATGTTCTGATTGTGCATGCTTTGACAGGTTTTACAAGAAAGACCCAAATACTGTTGACTGCTGTGTTTTTGCATGGTTTCAGGGCTTCAAACTGTATGTGCCGCACAATGTAACTTTGCATATTGTGTATTTGTGTTGCAGTAAGATGACAGCCAAAACTGCTCCTGGCACATGGGTGCTACTGAAAAACAAGGCTGGATATAAAGAAGTCTGCTAAAGTTGGGACTGCTAAAGTGTCAAACCCTTAATAACCTCATGCTTCTCTTTTTTTTTTTTTTTTGGATATCCCCCAACAGATTGGTGGTATAGACTGTGGAGTCTGCATGTTGATGGTGAGACATTATGTTTTGATATAAGTAAACCAATGATTGTGAGGTGGGGTTTTTTAGTTTTTTTTTTAAGTTGTTAAATAAGGAACAAGGAAGCATTTTTTTTTTATTTGACGTTTACAGAGATAATGTTCCAAATTTTTTGCTGTTTTCCAGTATGCTCTACATCTTGTCTTGGGAGCACCCTTTGATTTTACATCTGTAAGTGATTTCCAGTTCAAGTAATTGACCTTTATGATATTGCAGCAGTTGATATAACAAGATTTCTCTATTTTAGTCTTCCAGTGCGACTTTCCAAACATACAGAGATGGTGGGCTCTTATTCTTCATGGAGAACTTTGGGGTTTTCTCTGAAAGGTAGATCCTGGACATTTACTCCAGCACACCGTTACATTTGCACCCTCTTCTGATCAATTTTAAATTAACCAAGATATGTATATTCCAGTGCAGAAACCCTACAAGAGTCCCTTCCAAGTGAAGAACAAGTTACGCTTAGCAACAGTGAGGCATGTCTCAAATATAAACACACGAATATCTGAGTGTGTGTGTGTATATATATATATGGGGCATGATTTCCCGAGTTAAATGGTTGGGCTGGGCATTTTAATGTCATCAGTTGTGCGGGCTATAAAAGCCATTGTCGAATGCATCTTGGCAGAGCGTCATTTCCCGGATGTGGTGTGGTTTCCGCTGTTGCGATCGAATGTGACTCTGGTCAGAGAATGTCTAATAGGAAGAGAATTGGCATTCTCTGGTTACTTCTGGTTTCTGGACTGGTTGCAGTAACACGTCTCTGTCCATGCGGGGGCGCTCACAGGACGAGTGCAGAATGAATGGAGGTCTATGGCAGTATACAACAACAACTCAACCTGTAAGAAATCGAAAGGACATAAGTACTCGTTCATTCAACTTTCGACCTAGCCTGGTTAAAACCAGACCATTCTCAGTAGTAACTGAGTTATGGTCTGGCAAAGCTTCTTTAATAACTCATTTCCAAAGGGACGTCGCTCAAATGCCTCTGGGCACAATTGGATAGACCTAAAACTCCTAAAACCAATCAGAGCGATCGGCATCGTGTAAAGCCATATGCTGTGTCCCAATTCGCCTAAGTTACATTACGCCATAAAAGTATGAACTCTTTTTGTGAAGAAAAGGTATTTACTTATGAATGTGTAGCAAAAAAGTAGGCAAGCTTTGGGACATACTACTTCGTCATGTTTATCGGACGGATCTGTCGCGTGCATCCTGTCACGTAAACTGCCCTGTCAATCATCTTGTCACAGGTAAAATCCTCTATTAAATCTAATTTAATTTCCTACCGTTTCGGAGAGAAATGTAGTAGCACGTTCATCTGCCAGTGGGTCTTTCATGGAGACTGTCCTCATGTGTTTGCAATTTGAATATAATAATGCATTTAAAAGTTGGTGCGCTTCACCAACGGACGTCGCTCAAATGCCTCTGGGCGCAATTGGATAGACCTAAAACCAATCAGAGCGATCGTCATCGTGTAAAGCCCGCCTCAACGTTTCTGATTGGTGCCGCGATTTTGACGGCATGGAAATGGGCTTGAATGAGCTCTTTGCCAGACTACTTGCAGAGCACATCTAAATTTGCCGGAAGTTGTCTGGGTTTTCCCAGGCTACTTTCGACCTATAACCCATGTTGAACTTGCAAAACCTACAATCAAATCTGAGATTTCTCAACGGCAATCGGGTGAAAAAACAAATTTAGCCTTCTAGCCTCTCAGACTCCCATTCATTTTGCACTCATGGGCGATTGCCCCCAGTGGAACTCTGGTGGAACTACAACCAAAATTTGGTACAATAGGACTTAATAGGGAGTGCGAAGGCTCTCCGTAGACGGGCTCTGCTCTGGTTTGGTTCGGTAAAGGAGAGCGGCTGTGTTTATGGTCGTTTCCGCGTTTGCCGTTTTGTCACAGCTGCTCTAATCGGCTGATGGCTATGAGTTTGTATCTGTCCTCCTCCAGGTAGGCTATGCATTTAACTTATTATATCCGCTTATCAGCCGTGGAAGTGGTGCGAGTCGCAATTTGTGTTTTATTTCAGTTGATGTGTTGTGTACGGGTGACGGCTGTTGCAAATAGGCTGAGTAATTACACCTACAGCTACATCCCGGTTCCCACAGCTGTCATTTGGTAAGTTTATAGTTTTTCTTGTTTTCTTTATAGATTATTGGATGTTAAAGGTGCATTGCGCAACATTTCATGTTAAAAATACCCGTTTTTCTAACCCATACATGCTTAAACAATTGCCTGATGGGCTGAATGAGCCCTTCTCTGATCAATGCGATTGCCTCTATAATCCTGTACAGTAAAATAAATAAGAGGGATTCGTTTCGGAATTTGAGACTGGGCGTGACGTCATGCGCATTCAGTTGCAGTGTTGCAGTTTCGCTTGTCGCCAGAGGGGGCATAGTTCTGCAAAAACTCAGAGACTTGCGCAATGCACCTTTAATTGTATGTTTCTTGCGCCGATTGCAGGGTGAATAACATCCTTACAGTGGCAGCACCGCTGTCTCTTCCTATGGTCGATTCGCATTGAGTCTGTGTTTGTTCTGGGTCGCGGTGGTGTTTGACCCGTGCCAACGAACTGTGTCTTTGTGTATATGTTTTGTTTCAACAAAAGGCCTTGAGTGTCTTTATTTTGTGTGGTACTTAGTTGTGTTAAATTTGTTGGATTCTTTGTCTATTTAATTCAAATCAGGTATTTTCCGTATCAGTTATTTTGCTTTTATTTGTTTTTTGCTATCATTTTTGTTTGATCGTGGTTTTGTAAATCTTTACTATTGATTTCTTCTTGTGTGTTGTAATTTAGTTTCCATAATAATGTGAAATTGGGTTATTTTAATTTATTTAAGCTGATTTAATTTTTCCTTCTTTGTCTCAATTTAAATTGAGTTTACTGTTTTCGTTAATTGATTTATTTTGGTTGATAATATTGTGAAACATTTGTTTGTACATTTGTTGTAGTTCATTTTGAGTTAATGTATTGTGTTTAAGCTTTTCTTTACAGTTGTGTAATTGGTACAATATATTGTATTAACGTGTGTGTGTGTGTGTATTGAGTTATTTTTGTCTAGGAGCTGCAGGCCTTCTTGACCAGGGCGACCATTCCTCTATAGATGGTGGTGGTGTTTCTTCATTGTGTGCTGTAGTCTGTGGCGTGCACTGGGGTTCTTTAATTGGTGTGTGCTGTGCAGATTGTGAGATCCCTTATTATTGGAGCATCTTCCCTGTAGTTTGGCCGCAGCTCCATGACATTTGAAGTGACTTATGTAAGTCCGTATTAAAGTTGATGTGTGAGGTTGTCTAATTTATGCTTTTATGTCATTATAATAAAACTTTTGTATTTGACTGATACCTGTGTCTCCATGTTTTGCTTGCCTCTGTGTAGGGAACCTGTGTAAAGCCTTTTAGTTGGGTTCTTTGGGTGAAATTCCCAAGGTGGCGTAGTTAGGCATTATTCCTTAATTTGATCATCTCAAATCTATTTGCTAAATTTACCTGGGCCACACTGGGCCTCGGTTACATACATACATACATACATACATATATATATATATATATATATATATATATATATATATATAAAATGTATATATCTTACATATAATACATTTATAAGAAATATTAAAGTCACATTTTCCTTTAATATTCTGTAATGAAGGTCCAGTGGAAGAGCCCCTTTTCATTAGAATGGATGAAGAAGACAAGGAAAAGGCCCTCAACAATCTCCTGGAACAATCAGAAGCTTCCAGAGAACCCTTCGCATTTAATTGTGTGTTTTACAGGAATGTAAGGACAAAATGGGCCTAAGAATGAATTTTTTTTTGTTTTATTTTTTTTATATATTTTAAGTTTAATTTATGCAGGATTGCCATGATAAAATGGGCTTAGGAGTGAATTGTTCAATAGATACATTTTAATTTAATTATTTGTTGAATTATTTTGTATTTATTTTTTTTAAGTCCGAGTGAACCGGAAGTTGCAAATGACTTTTCTCCAGTGTTGTGACGTACTTCCAAGTGAAACGGAATATTGAACAGAGGGCAGGGTTTTAGTGTCAGCGCTCCTCCTCTCCATCTCTCGCTCATAACAGACTAACGGTTTGAGGGGAGTGGTTAAGCGTTTTTCAACCCAAGCCGTCAAGCATACGTCATCAGAAAAAGACGCCATTTCAGACCGGAAGTAACTTTTCAGACTTTGATTAAAGATTACCACGGCAAACTATTTTTTTCTGTGTATTAACTTGCACGGATTAATTGTTCACCACAAGACTAGTAATATGCGCTAACAAAGTAAATAGGGTCAATTTTGATTTCATGTCAACTTTAAAACCATGCTGCTTTTTTTCTTTCTCTCTTTTTTAGATTTTTATTGAAATGTGTTAGTGTACATATAGAAAATTAAAGCTGCACATGTTCTCACCTTTGGAGTAAATGTTTATTTTGAGTCTTGTGAATAAAGTATATTTCATATAAAATGCCCATAAGTTTCAAGCATTATTTTTCACCATCATGATCAGGAAGTAACTCTCATAACGCCTCCTTCAGGTCGAACGCGGAATAAAAATAGTCCAGTCATTTTTAGCCGAACAAATTGCAACAGAAGCAAACTCAGCTGATTTTGTATCCTCAATATGTCCTGAGTAAGGAAAAAAAAAAGTCCCGAAGAATCCCATTAGGGGAAAGTTTCGAAAAAGACCCAAATATAGCCTATTCATACGCCTATTAATTCCTTGTCTTACGTGAATTGGGTAAAATTTTTAACCTTTAGATATCACCATGAAAATTACTGAGTTGATTACTTACATCAAGACAAACACAAAATGTTTAAAAAAAATTTTTTTTTAAGTGTTTGTTAACGTGGACAAACGGTGCATAATCTAATTACGTATGTGCTAATTTGCATAACAACAGATCTAAACATTGGGTATAGCCAGGTGAAAATGTCTTGTTGAATCTTGCTGACACATAACAGTAAAATACTTGATGTTAAGGTCTGAATGGAGGCCATTTAGGCGACCCATGAGCATTAATACATAGAGGCAGGAAGAAGTACTTTATACCAGCCTTTATTCATTTTTAAGAGATTGGGTTTGGGGCTGGGTCTGTGGGACTGTTGCATAATCAGTGCCCATCCGACTGAATGGCCCAATGTGAAATACCCTGATATCTACAACTATTTGATCGAATCACCAGGTAACAGCATCATTTCTCCTATGATCAAAACACACACTGTTACTAAAATAATGGGACAAGTTAGCTTTTAGAAAGCTATATTAGCTATATATATATTAGTAGCTGTAGCATGGGCCAATTGGTAGCCTATTCATCCAAAAGATGAATAGATAAATGCTATTATTTTGAACGATGGTTTGTTGTAAAAAGAAAAGAAGTGTATGACATTAAAAGTATTTTTAGAATTAAACATAAATAGGTTAACCAAAACAAATGTGTTTATGTCTGAGAACATAGAAATGACATACACTGTTTTGTCTCCTTAAAGGCTGGCTTTTACGGTTCGGAAGCTTATAAAAATTTATTTCTGGGTTATTTAGCTTGTTTGCTGTACACCTTGTCACACAGCAGCTTTTAGCCATTTTTCTGTCTTTTGTTATAAGTCACAAATGACAAGTAGGCAGCCTCTCGCAATGCAAAGTCAATGGAGACGGATTGAACTGCTTCTGTTCTTATTTAACGGGTATTAATTATAACTTGTGTTTTATTTGAAATTCACATAAAATCCTAATTTTCCTGCTACATGTGTATGTAAGAAAAGAAAAGAAAATTAATTTTGTATGTCTTTATGAGTTTTGCGTTCGTCGCAGTTGTGACGTCATTGGAAGCTCCAGTTGCTCTCGCGAGAGTTGGCGACTCTGGTCATTAAATTAAGGTGTTTAAAAGATTAACTGATCATTTATCGGTATATGCAGCAGAAATGATGGCAATTTTGTTTGCATTACAGTGGACAGAGGAAGTCAAACCCATGACAATGCTAATTTGTTCAGATTCAAGTGCTGCTCTGATTAGTCTCAAAAGTGCAACGTCAAAATGTAGGGAGGATATTATGTACGAAATTTTGTTATCTTTATGTGGAGTAAGTAGTCTGGGGATTGATGTTCAGTTTTTATGGGTCCCAGCACACATTGGCATACAAGGGAATGAGATGGCAGATCATTTAGCTAAAAATCGGGTTGAAAGTAAATCAGGTAGAGTTAGGATCTAACATCTTTTTCATTGAAAAGAATGATTGGGAAAAGCTGAAGAAGCACAGACAGAAAAGAAGCTCCAGTGGACAAATGTAATTTCCAAAGGTCTGAGGACCACACACCCGTACTGTTCCATTGCCTTTAAAAGGCACAGACTGAAGGTTATGGGTTCGATACAAGCGAGCCCTGGATGCTCCTGCCTTGGTTACTGTAGATTTGAGGATTGCCCTGTCACAGTAACAGTTACTGTGGACAGTGAAGAGGACCTCAAGGCAACAGTAGAGTACCAAGGGGGGCAGAGCATTCACAATCTAACAGAATTAAAAAGAAGACCTGTTAGAGTACATGACAGGAACACACTGGGCCAAGACTGACAAAGACAGCTCCCACGAGCCATGTACCTTGACAAAATAACAAAAATACCCGAAGATGTTATGGAGTCTGGCTGTCGGGATGAGGCTCCAAGTTACAATGTCCTGAAAAATATATCGTGGGAAGCACGTTAGAGAAGCCGGCAGCACAGTAACGAAGTAATAAGTCTTCAAATAATGCTTGACAAGAAAAAAGACAGTCCTGATGAGGTCCTCCAGAAAGTAATGCTACACCCAAAAGGGGTTCTTCTTTGGTCACGCAGGGGGATTGAGATAAATCAGGAGCGAAGCCAGGAGGACATTGTGTATCTAGATGCGACTGGCAGCATCATGCGAAAGTTGGTGGTCAGGAATCCCCACAAAAACTCGTCCCCACTACCTGTTGCCACATACCTTACCTGTGATCACACCACGGCCTCAGTTAACTACTTTCTAGAGGCGTTTCAGACTGATGTGGCAAGGTGTTTTGAGAGAAAAGGTATGCGGTCATCCATCATGATCCTGTGTGCTGGGTCAATGGTGTTAATGCAGGCAATATGCCTGTCATTTGCCCCAAAAAAACTGAAAGACACCATTAACCACTACTACAATATAGCATGTGGTAAAGGAAAAAAAGAAAATTTTGAGGTGCCCATTCTTCATCGTTGTCTTAGCCATGTGAGGAATAATGCAAAGGAAATGTGTAGAAAGTAGTAAGTAGTGTACATAAAAAAAAAAAAAACTGTTTGTGACAATCCTCTTTTAGTGTCAGTTGCTAAGTGTCCAATACACTTTATACAGAAAAAAAACACAACAGCAACATCTCTTTTCCTCATACCAAAAAATAATAATGTTACTGCCAATGTGAACTGAACTATCCAAAATGGAGCAGTGTGGCCTCTGAATTCCCCTACATCGGCTTTGCCTGTGAAATGCATGGAATAATGATATATTCAATAAATGTACAAAAGACCAGCAAGTATTACATAAAGTGCAGATTTGGATATAATACACACAAGTTGTACAATTTATCATCTAAACCAAGTCCAAAAGTGACAGCTTGAAGGTAAATGTCAAATCCAAGTTTACATTTTAACATTTATGGTTTTTATTTGAACAAAGGAATACTGTTGTTATCAAGTAAATGTACTATAAAGAAAAGGTAATGAAGTGAAATATATTGAGTGAAAATGTACTTAGATAAATGCCATAGAGTGCAGCTAGTTTACAATGAGATTAAAGTAGGTTATGATGATACATATTTGATATTACTACCATTTAACAGAACAAATTTATGGTACAATTGCATTACATGTAAATATAGTACAACAACAGTAGGACATAGAAACAACAAGGCAGTAACTTTTGTCAGTACAGAAAGTAACTTGAGTGTGTTTTGTAAGTGTGTGTTGTCTGTAAATACTTACTACATTTAAACAAAAAAACTAAATTAATTACCTGCCACTCGAACACCACAACACAGCATCATTGTATTATAACAAGACAGAAATGTTTAATAAATATAAAGTCCACAGCATCTGCAGCCTCAAACATATGTAACAGTATGATTGTCAATTGGTGGCTGTATTAAAGCGCATGACGAAGGATATCTATTCAAGAAAATCACATATAAGATAATAATCAAAAAAATAAACAGGAGAATCACGGAGGAAAAACTTACCATGATCATTTGTGACATTAAACAAAGCTTGCCAACTAACAGACACAGAAAAACAAGGGAGCTAATTAACTAGACACACCTGAAATTAGGACACTTATTAATCAGTAACCAAGGAGACAAACAGGTGAATGAGATGAACCAGAGAAACACATGGCAGGGTTCTCAAGTTTTATCAAAAGCTTGGAGTGAGATCACATGCGGTTAGGGGAGGAGCCCTAATGGAGCCCCGCCCCCACCCCACCCCCCAATTTTACCCATTGTTCATAATTAACCAGCACAAATTTAAATTATAACAATTGGTAAATCTGATAAATGACAGAGCAATTCATCACATCAAATATACTCTTTAATGTTATATTTCAAAATTACAAATATACAAAAATTACAAATATATAACAAATTGCTCCAAACAGTTTGGAAAAACAAATCTTTTTGCATTTTGAATGTGTCTAGTCGAAATTGAAATAGAAATGCAATACAAATGCAATGGCAATGATTAATGTATGTTTTGACAGGTTATAAAATATTACCCAGAGCACTCTGCTTTAATAAGTTACATGTAGCCTTAATGGAACTAGAAAGACTATTAATACAGTATAATATATCATTTAAAATAAAATGAAGAAATACATCTTCATTCCTTCCCATACCCACTAACATTTCCCTTAGTTTCAGATAACGTAAGCTAGCCAAACTGAGCCAAAGCTTCTGGCCTGGTTGCAAAGTAGTTGTAGAGTTTTTGACTGCATCAATAATAATGTATACGATGGGCTATATATTAAATGTTCTAGCCTAAAAATGTTAGACGAGCTTTCTTCCAACTTACCTTCTCCATCACGACGTGTGTTTGCGCGATGTTGTTGGTTACCTAGTAACGAACGTACGGTGGCCGAGAATGTTCCATCAACTTCTGTGTGTTCGCGCATCTATGTTGCCTAGTAACGAACGCAATCTGGCTGAGATACGTGCTGGCGGCAGGAACCTTCACTTTGTGTGCCTGCGCCTTGTATACAACGTTATATACAGATGGTGGACAACCAGAATGAGACTTTTACCGCCGCCGTTCCCGCGGCGGCAAAATTGGGATGTGTATTTGCTGCCTTTTACCGCTGAGTGGCGCTGTAATCACAGACTTTGAAAAGTGTCAGTTTATTCTCTTTATGACGTAATCTGCCGCGGCAGTAATCTGAGCTGAGAGGCCACAGATAAATTCAAGATAAATATTGTGGTTAAACGAATTCAAATTCATTAAATTTAAACAAAGTAGACACGTTAACCCTCTGGGCTTCTTCGTATTATGGTCACACTTAGCTTCCTCCCGCCCGAAAACGGGCGAAGCCTTAAAATCTTACTTTACTTTTTCCCAGGATAACCAATCAAATATATTTTTGTTCTATAATGTTTTCTGATTATTATTTAGAATATTTGGAATTTTTTATGATATTTTGCATTAATTATATAATTTTTATGAGCTATTTTTTCCATTGGAATTAATATATTATTTTTTATTTTTTTTATTTTTTTTTATTTTTCAATAAATGCAACATTTCACATCAAAATAGAGTGCAGGCCTAAAAAAAAAAATGTTCAACTGAGAAGAGCGCCATCTAGTGGCTTCAAAATGTATTAATTTGTGTCATGTCCTATAACCGCCTATAGGCGGCCTATAGCTTTTTTATTTATTTATTTGATTTATTCCCATTCGGAAAGAAAAAAGTATTACTAAGCAACCACTGAATGGAACAACACAAATTATATATAATTTTAAAGCTTAGGATCTCAGCTTTTTAATGCATCTAATTACATTTATTAACTCCTAACGAGTGCTGAGTAATCCCTCTAAAACCGAGTGTACCGCCAGCAGGCGCCACCTAGCTGCGAAAATATTCTTTACCATATTTTTAAAAAATCTTGCCTTGATTAACACAAAGTTGATGTCATTTGAAAGCTTAGAGTCTGAACTTTACAGTGAATGTATCCACTTTGAAAAACTCTTAAGTATTGCTGAGTTATTTGCTGATAAATAGAATTTCTTTTTTTTTCATAATCTATAAAATAATGTACTGCAATGTGTCAAAAACATCATACAGCTCATGAAACATTCTCAGATAATTGAAAATGGCACTTCATTTTTTACAGCATATTATTACAATTAAAATGAGCCCAAAATTAACATAATCTATTGCTTTTATGACAAGATATTCTTCATGGAGAAACAATTGCCCATGAGGGGGTGTCAAAGACTGTACAAAAAGGCTATCTCTTTTCCAAATGCTGTAACTTTTGATTCCTTTGTCCAAAAATTATTATTTTTTTATCCAGAAGAATTTTCCTCCTACCTTATTTCCTTCCTGAGTTATTCCATGACAAATAAGAAAGATATGCAAAATCATAATAAAAATTATATATATATATTGTCTTTTATCCGCTGTTTCTTGGCAGGACAATGTCCAAATGTAATGTAATTTATATTTTCAAAAAATTTAAAAAGAGTTCTTTCAAACGATACCTACCTTTTGACTCTCCTTGCTATAGTTTTGGAGTTATTATGATTATATCATTTTTATATAGTTTGGGGCAAAATTTGCTGTTTCAGTCTTACCAGTTCATTTCTCTCTCTGTGTGTGTGTGTTTGTGTGTGTAGGTGTGTGTGTGTGGGGGGGAGGGTGTCTTATTTGCACTCTTGATGTTCTAGAGTGTCACCCCTTCATTGCTGTACACTTTTTTTCAGCACAGTGGCTGATCTGTAGCTTGTACCACCAAAAGTTTCTCTGAGTTTTCCTATTTTTTCGTATTTCCCATTCATTTCCTATGTCGCCCGTTTTCGGGCGGGAGGAAGCTAAGTGTGACTTTTTTTTTTACGACCCTTTAACATATCAGAATCATCTCCTTGATTTTTTTGTGTGTTCATATAGGTAATAAAACAAAAGTCACCAAGTTTCACCCCCATCCGATGAAGCAAAAAAATTAAACAATTCGAAACGTTCAAGTTTTCGCCCGTTTTCGGGCGAAGAAGCCCAGAGGGTTAAAATTGTGTGCCCAGTTTTTCTATAATTTAGAAAGGCTATGTCAATAAGTTACTTGTCATTTACTTACATAAAATTAAAACATTTTCAGGACTTGCAGTTACTAACCGATGTTAGTCGGTTTAAGCATTCTTTGTTATATTCAGAATTAAATAGGCTTACATGTTGTTATGATTATCAATTGAATTATTTAATAAATAATCAACCACAATGCCTATTAGCCTACTGCCGCAGCAAAAATAAACCAGTCGAATTTCAAAGTCGTTCGCGAAATGACTAGGCTATACCGGGTGGCGCAAGTGACAGGGCAAAACAGCAGCAACTGCGGCATTTTAAAAGGTAAGTTTCCTATCTGTTTATTTAAAAAAAAAAATTGAAAAAAAAGAAACATGGCGCAATCTTGTAAAAAAAAAAAAAAAAAAAACGTTTTTCATTATTTGAACAAAAATGAGACTGATTGAATATGTAAAAATATAAACAAACAAAGCAGAGAATAAAACAAACTTTTAGGGAAAAAATATAGGCCTATTATGCTACAACAGAATTGGTTAACATTAACGAAAGCAAAATATGTAAAAATACATTTAAAACAAAATAAAAAAAAACAAATTCGTGGCCGAATTCAAATCGGTTCAAATCCCGAACAAACAGTAGTAGACCTAGGCTATTCAGACGATAGCTCTGTGGTCAATGCATTAACTATAGCCTCTCGGAGCTTCAAACGATCTGAGATCGAATCTCAGTGTAGCTGACAGTGTTTATGTTTTTCCGTTCTTGATGCTTAAATATGCATCTGTTTATTAAAGTCAATCGTCTTGTTTAATTATCAATTGTACATTACAACATAAATTTGCAACATTCCAGTTGTGCCGCTGCAAAGACGACACATCTGATGAAGGAAGACTGTCAGCCGATTGCACCAGAAAATGAAGAACACACACTGGAACGTTAGGCCATGTCGCAACGAGTGAATCGTGGCCGAGTGGTTGAACTTACGTTACGATCATTTAGATGACACGGGTTCGAATCCCGAACTAACTTGGACTACTTATATTTTTATATTAGCCTATTAATGCGTTTAAACGACAAACAATAAAATCAGAACCAGTATTCTGTTGCGTTCATGGTTTCAGTGGCAGTAACAAATAGCTTTTGTTCCTTCAAAGATACAACATGCCTTGCTGAATTCACCTTACAATAAAACGAGGTGGGTCGCGAATTAAAGAGCTCTGTATCTGCTAAATTGAAATTGTGTGTGGAAAACCTTTAAATACAATCAATAAAACTACAATATATAATTTAATAAGATATAGGGCCTACTGTACATAGGCTATGGACTTTTGGAGATTTTGAGATTAATCCTTAAAAGAATTTAGCCTTTGCCTGCTCATCAGGCTGGCTCCGACACTCTCCATATGAAAGACGGAACATTAACACCTCTGTCCTGCACCCCCACGATAAAGCAACTATTGCCTTCTCCAAACCCCCCACAGGCTAGCTGAGTTTGCAAAACAAAACAAAGAGTTTGCCACTCGTTGTGGTGTGCCAAAACACTTAATTATAAACTTAAATATTTCATTCAAAACAATCTCAAAACGCTTTGTGACATTTTGAAAAGCCGTGGATGCATTACTGCCACTGAAACCATGAACGCAACAGAATACTGGTTCTGATTTTATTGTTTGTTGTTTAAACGCATTAATGCATTAATAGGCTAATATAAAAATATCAGTAGTCCAAGTTAGTTCGGGATTCGAACCCGTGTCATCTAAATGATCGTAACGTAAGTTCAACCACTCGGCCACGATTCACTCGTTGCGACATGGCCTAACGTTCCAGTGTGTGTTCGCTCAAACGCTCTTCATTCAAATGAACGCGCCGCCGCGTTTGTCCAACACTAATTCAACATGCCAGAATAAAACCTGGCTTTAGAACAATGCATAGCGCCACTCGTCGTGGTGTGCCAAAAAATTTACAATAATTTAGTTTCATTTATTTCAGTGTTAATGTTTGAGTTAAAAAAAATCCTCTACAAATTAAATTAACACAAAGTCGGCTATAAGAGTCCTTTATAGGCTACGTAAAAAAGCAAAGGGCTTACAGTCTTAACATTTAGGCTACTTTGCTTAAATTCGATACATTTATTTTCAGTAGGGCCTAATAAATTTGTAGGGATGTAATTTCAGTATGCTTTACCAACGCTATGTATTCAGTTAAAGTTCCAAGAGGTCTGGTCTCTATATTTCCTTCCCAGCTGACACTAATATGCAAGTGCACAGCAAAATTCTATTCTAAAAAAAAAAAGTCTATAGGCCTACTATACTGTTGTAGCCATTAAATAATCTCATTTAGTATCATATTTGTTAAAATATTATAATGTTATTTTTTTCCATCTATGTTGAATATGAAAAGTGAACAGCACGAGTAAGATAGGATGCATTATATCGAGAGATGGATATGGAGTGGGTCAGACATGATTTTGACCACTTCATTACGTTTTGTTTAGTAGAAAACCTTTCTTTAAAGTGAATTTCGTTTTCTATAAATTGTATCTTAATTTTAATCAATTTTTCATCAACCAATTGCCTGTATTTAAATAAGTAAGAGAAGCAAATATAACAGACACTAATCATGGAGGCGCCCGCGCGGTCACTTGCGTTGCACGTCAGCTGGAGCGCATCTCATCCTCCTAACTTAACGAAACTCAGCGTATGCCTCACACAGACATGATAAATACATCAAATACACAAAGCTTGAAATGTCTTCAAACGAAATAATTCAAAACGAAAAGAAAAAGGCTACTCTCTGATTATGTCTATATGTGCATTTCTCTCTAGGTGCGTTCACTACAAATATGGCGATCGTCAACTTCATCTTTGTAGTCGACACTGTCAGAAAACACTAGTTTATTGATAAAAATCAATGCACGCATCACCGGATTTACAAATAGGCTACACATCTTGCTTGTTGCACGCACACATTATGTCGAAAAAACGAAATATTATGTTGAAATAACATTATTATTAATAATACATCTTTTAGAATATTTGATTAAATGCTGATTGTTGCGCTTGTTCAATTTAATAAAATTAAAACTTTAATTGTGATAATTAAAATAATTGAAAATTAAATATTTAGTGGCCAAGTTTTGCTAATTTATTATATAGGCTATTATATGCCTATTGCCTATATTAAGTAGGTCATATTAAGACAAGGCATATATTAGTTATTTTAGCTGTTATGAGAAAAATAAATCTAACGAAATCTAAAATCTAAATCTAATAAATCAAAATATATATATATATATAACGCCAGTTCAACATGCCAGAATAAAACCTGATTTTTGAACAATGCGTAACGCCACTCGGCCTGGTGTGCCAAAACACTACATTTTAAACTTCAATGTTTAATTCAAAACAATCTCAAAACGCGTTGTGACATTTTTTTAAAGCAGTAGCCAAGCCTATATACATTAAGGGCATTGAAACCAGGATCTTAACTAAAACGCGTTCCGAGTAATCTCTCAAAAATTATGCCACACTACTCCATGTATTTTTTTTTTTAAGGACTGCTTTTGAAATCACTATAAATTACTATGCAATTGTATCGCTCACGAGAGCTCTTCATTTATCTAATTCCTCAATAGAATAGTAAAAATATTCCGCGTCATTGCTCCTAATATCGTCTCTATTTTTAACTTTTGATTCTATTTTTTCAGTTCTAAAATTTATTCTATATTTGGTTCTATTCTGTTGTAGCCTAATAGGCCTATTTATATATATGAAAAATATGCCTATTAGGCTTAGGGTTTTATATTTAACCCACTTACATTTTAAAATGCGGCAATTGCTGCTGTTTTGCACAATGTCCCTTTGCGCCACCTGGCGGTCATTTCGGGAACGACTTTGAAATGCGGCTGGTTTATTTTCGCCGCGGTGATTTCGCCGCGGCAGCTGGCGCGGCGGTAATAGGCATTTTGGTTGTCCACCATCTGTATAAAGCTTGCAGGACAACTTGGTTGGCATTGCCTTTTCAGCGTGAGAAATACACGGTGTGGCGTGTGAGCGTGTGAACTGGTTGAATTGCGTGTGTCTCACGGCCAATGCGTGAGACTTGAGAACCCTGCATGGGAAATCTGGGTACACTGAAGATTAACAGAGTGAACACAGTGAAAAAAAAGAAAAAGTTTTAGCAGTATTTTTAATAAATGTTAATTTTATGTGTCATGTGGTTCTTTTATGTGCATTGTGTGGTCTATATGTGCTGTGTTGTATTGCTCACCAAAAATTGTAACTACTGATCAAAAAATTTGGGACAAAACTCCACGACATCAACAACACATGGCACCAAGTACATGTCCGGCAGGACTTGTGTATTGCTGAGGTGTATTCCTGCCCAGGTATTATCAAAAAGGTCAAAGCTGAAACTTGTTAAAGTTTTGTCAGACATTTTTTCATTTTCAAACCTGTAATAATAACACATTGTTACATTACATTTAGGACATCGATGGAGTCAACAGATTTGCAACACGTTGCAAAGGAAGTTATTTCCAGTGCTCCACTGGACAGGTATGGAGAGCACAATGTTTACTTCTGCAGAGGCCTTATCGAGCACCTCAACAAATACCTTCTACTATATGCTGGATTGTGGACCGAGATAATGCTAGGTTTGCCATCATTAATCAACATATCCCTTTTGGATATAAAAATCTTGCTTTGTTTTCTGAAAATTAAACACATGGCTTTAGTCACGTACTTTTGTTCAAAGGTGACCTTGGACGACATGGGACGGGACCACAATATGAGCAGTGCTCTAGGAAATACAATACCCTCAGAAAGCTTCCAAGACAAGTAATTATAATATATTTTACTTTACATGACCTTATTACTCAGTGCTTTATGTGTTTAACAGGTAAATTATTTTACGAATGTACCTGTTTTTTATACGTTTCTCAGAACATAACAGAGGAGAACAAAACGCAGGGCATAATGGAAAAGACACATTCGATTTCCCTCTGGCCGCTTGACTAGGCTTGATGACTTTGTGGCCCGCTATCAGACTAGTCACACTGCTCTCCTGAAGGAGTATGAAGATTCCCAAAGAGTTTTCAGAAGAAAGGTTTGAATACTTTAATTAAGGTTTCATTGATGGTGGCATGGGTAACAATTTTTAAGTAATAGTAAATATAAAGAAAATTACATCCTGTATGTCATCACATTATATGTATTGGTATCTAAAACAGTTCTCCAAAGTTATTGTGTCTGTCGCTTTAAGAAATGCGCGTGCATGATCGTTTTTTTCATGATGCACTTGGGAGAGGGGCGAGCTAACTTGGTTTGTTTGGGATCTCGCTTCAAACACAAACAGAAGTGACGTCACCCACAATCGCTGATACAACCTTTAATGTTTGACTGGGCATATTTTTAGATGCTCAACCACACAATAATATGAATCGAGTATCAGCGCCTCCTTCAGGTCGAACGCGGAATAAAAAGGCTGATGGAGGGAAACGGCGTTCTAAAGTGAAAGTAACAGAAGCCTTTAAGAACTGCAGGACAGGTATCGTGTGTGTTATATATTTAACAACTTTTATGTTACTTTTATCTATCTATCTATCTATCTATCTATCTATCTATCTATCTATCTATCTATCTATCTATCTATCTATCTATCTATCTATCTATATTTTTTTGTGCTTTCTGTTGTTCAGCCTTGGTTGTTTTTTTAAATGTGCTTCATAAATAAATATGGCAAGTGCATTGTATTATGCTGATTATATCCAAAGAAACCTTTCGTCTAAAAAAAAAAAAAGAAAAAACACTCTTTGCATCCACCCAGCGTTATGTCTTAAGTCTAAACGTACTAAAACGTTATATTATGTGTAAAACATTAAATGACTAATAAATTGTCGTTCACCCAAGTCGGTTTTGCATGCGTTTGATCTTCGAACTTCCTTGAATTTAACCGTTCACGGCTCGTTCACACCAATGATAACTATAAAGTTTATCTCTAAGAAGTAGCAAAGTCCAAACCACAGCTATGAGAAGAATGACATCGTTGGAATCACTTCAGAACGAGCTGTTTTCCAGCTGATTAATGAAAAAATAACTTACTGCGAGCTGCAGATATCGTCACAGACAGACCATAACGGAAACGCGCATGGAGAACAAACAAAACATTATTGTCCGGTGGAGGGGAGGATGCAAATAAAGTTATTTATAGAAATCGTTCTTGGTGTGAATGGGCCTTTAGGTGAGACTTTGAACTCTCCGTAAACACGAGAATGTCTGTACAGTAACATTAGCAAAACTGCTTCTGTTCTTACATCCTTATAACTTGTTGATTGTGGCTATTCATCAGTGAAGTTAAGGGCTTTGTTTGGTATTATTAAAAGTGGGTAGGGGAGAGCGGGGCACAACCTAACACATTTTGGCTTTGGCTCAATTATTGAAAATATAATTAAATTAGATTAATCTTTTCTTTTCTTTTCTTTTCTTTTTTTTACAAGCAACATACACATCTCTGCTACAAATGAACACCATTTTCGTACAGTTGCACTGAAAGTGACAGAAGTGCATGTTACAACTTACCCCATATGCGGGGTTAGTTGTAACACTTGTGTGTAACACACATAATTCAGTACTATTTTATCTGTATATTTTGATATTGTTTGTGCATCTGTATAGATAGATATCCATACATCCATCCCGCATCCAATCATCCTTCTATTATATTATATTTATTTCACATTATTATAGATCAATATCAGATATAGAAAAAGGCTGCACATTTTTGCAATAAATAAATAAATCAAATCTTCAAATATTGTAATTGCAATTGAGTTATATTTGTGTGTGGCAGCTGCATGCAAAATTATTATAACAATAATAACAATAACAGTAATAATAATAATAACAAACTTAAAATAAAAATGTAAAGGGTTTATTGCATGAAAAACAGGCTATATTCTTAATAAATAAACAAGTGATCAATGCATAGTAAACAATTGTGGGGGAAAAAAATCATACTTTGACATTTAAATTCCAACATTATTTGTGAAAGTCCAACAAAGTTAAATGTGGCAAAATAAATATATAAATAAATACTCAAACCTGAAAAGTTGTGTGGCTCGCTGTTTTCATTTCATTTTTGTCGTACACTTGGCGGCTTAGCTGTAACACTGTGCTACAACTAACCCCGCTGTGTAAAAAATATTTTAAGCTTAGCCAACAGTTGCTAGGAGTTATTGACATGTTTCAAAACGGTGCTGTTTTAGCCAACAAGACGGTGATTAAGGTAATATACAGTTAGATTTGGTGACGTACACACCCAACTCTGAAACCCCCAAAAAAACTTGTGATGAAAAAATTTACTTGCATGGTGTCAAAACACTCTTTGTCCACAATCTTCATGAAATCTTATCAAAACTTTCCACAAATCCGCGGGACACCGTCTTCTGGCAGCCAGAGAAAATAAGCAGAAACACAACCTGCTTGACCCTGACTAACTATGTAAAAGGTCAGAGTTACATTTAACCCCGTGTTAGGTTGTGCCCCGCGCTCCCCTACTCCATGAGTTTATCAAATTATTATAATTAATTTTAAGATGCCAGTGATTTAATTATTCTCTTGTAAATTTGGAGCACACTACCAAGCAAGTCTCTGGTCATATGTCTCGTCTGATCTTATACAAGACCAGAGTAGACAAGATGGCGTCCGCTCCAGAGCAGCTTCAGGAAGCAGTGGTTGAGCTGGACAATAACGAAGCAAAGAGGCTGAAAAGAGCAGTTACGGCTGATGAACTGAAGAGGGAAGACACCAGTGACGCTGTAGATGATCTGAAGAAGTGTCGTGGATCAGATGAAGCTGTGAAGATAGACCTCCAGAGGAACCAAGCTGAACAGAGGAATGGTAATGAAGTAAAATGTCATTAATGTTAAAGCTGTAATGTAAGAAAGTGTGTAAATCTCTCAGTTTTTATCCCAGTGCAGACAATCAGCCCCCCTCACACTGCAGTCAATGTTGATCTGAAAGCTGAATCAGGTGCAACTGCAATTTCGCCAGTACTCGTTGGAAGCATCGTCCATGGCTCAATAATCATCAACTCGAACTCAGCTACTGGTGTTATTGGTAAGATTATAGCACTAATGCAGTTAACATAAATATGCTTTGTAGGGGTGTAAAGAGACCCTCATGTCATGTTTCGATACATATCACGATACTGAACTCATGATACGATATTATTGCGATTCTCCAAGACATGATAAAAGGTTAACAAAAAATGTACTGTTGATTAAAATGCTAAATTTGGTTTTACATTGTGTGTGTAAATGAATAGGCTTGGACTTGGTGCTGGAAACCCAAAGCATGGACAATAGAGACACCAGAATAACAATATTCATGATTCTGAAGCTGAAAATACAGAATTATTTTAGACAAATATACTTGCACTCTTTCACTGGCAAGATTTGGCATTATCAGGACCCACAAATATCCCCCATTGCATTATTATACATTATATTCAACATTATATATAGTAGTTTAATTTTACTGACACTAAAACAGTCATTCTTATTGTGGGTGAACTGTCCACAATACACATTGTCACTATCCACGATACATATTGTTGCATTTTTGTATTGCGATATATTGTGACATGATATATTGTTACACCCCTAATGCTTTGTTACCACTTTAATAGCTAAACGATTTGTGTAATGGATGTGCATTTTTTTCTGGCGTTGTTTCTGATGCTTGCTGCCATCCTCAAAGGACAACAAAATCCAGCAGAGGGAAAGATCTCTGAAAAACAAGGTACAAAAACAATAGCCACATTTTTATTCTGGTTATAAATTTGACTTGCATTTACAGTAGATGGATTGCTGAACCTTTACAAGTTACGATTCCCAACATATTAATGATTTTAGGCAGAACTGATGTTGATTAACAACAATTGTTGTGTTTTTTTATTTGATCTAGAGGACGAAGTCTTGCAAAAAATCCTGGAAAGTCACAAAAACAACATGAAGGCCAAAACAGGACGTGTTTTTGAGGGCAAAAAAGACAACAAAACACATCTCAACAGAGTCTACACGGAACTCTTCATCACTGAAGGGGACATTACAGACGTCTATGGTGAACATGAAGTTCTCAAGATTGACCGAGTCTTAAAAACACCCAAATTTGAGGAAACACCGATCGACTGCAATGACATATTCTGTTTATTGAGGCAAAAGCAGGAGGGAAACATTGTGTTGACCAAAGGCATCGCTGGCATCGGAAAGACGTTCTCCGTGCACAAGTTCATCCTGGACTGGGCCGAAGAAAAAGCCAATCAGGATGTGGACTGTATGTTTCTGCTTCCATTCAGAGAGATTAACTTGATTAAAGATGATAAAGAGGTCAGTTTCCATGAGCTTCTGCTGGAATTTTATCCTGAATTGGAAGACGTGGAAAACACTAAGTTTTATAAAAAATGCAAGCTGGCATTCATCTTTGACGGACTTGACGAGAGTCGTCTGGATTTGAACTTTAACTGTAAGTCAGTGAACTGTGTGAATGAACGATCATCTGCTGATGCTTTGTTTACAAGCCTTGTTAAAGGAAAACTGCTTCCGTCAGCTCTCGTCTGGGTGACATCACGACCAGCGGCGGCCAATCAGATCTCTCCGGAGTACATAGGATTATGTACAGAAGTGCGTGGATTCACCGACCAGCAGAAGGAGGAGTACTTCAGAAAAAGGATCAAAGATGAAGCGCAGGCCTCCAGAATAATCTTGCACATTAGGACGTCTCGTAGTCTCTACATCATGTGCCACATTCCAGTGTTCTGCTGGATCACGGCCACCGTTCTTCAGGATATTCTCGTCAAGAACAAAGGACAGGACATTCCCTCAACACTCACCGAAATGTACATCCACTTCCTGCTGATACAGATGAACATAAAGAACCAGAAGTACGAGGAGAAACTCGAAAGAGACCGCACAAAAGTCTTGAGTTTAAACAAAGAAATGATCTCCAAGTTTGCTAAATTGGCGTTTGAACAGCTGAAGAAGGAGAGCGTCATGTTTTACGAGGAGGATCTGGAAGCGTGCGACATCAACGCAAGTGATGAGACCACAGGATTGTGTGCTGAAATCTTCAAGAAAGACTCTGTCCTGCATGAGATGAAGGTTTATTACTTCATACATTTGAGTGTGCAGGAGTTTCTCGCTGCGTTGCACGTGTTCCTCTGCTATCTGAAGCTGAACATGGAGGAGCTGAAGTTCTTCCTGGAGGATTCACGCCCCAAGAAAGACCAAATGCTATACATTTTGCTGAAAAAGGCGATTGATAAAGCCAAGAACAGCGAGCGAGGGCATTTTGATCTCTTTCTGCGTTTTTTGCTGGGCATTTCTCTCGAGTCCAATCAGAAACTCCTGATCGGCTTGCTGGACGAAACGCTTGACAATAGAAAATGCATCAATAAAACCATCCAATACATCAAGCAATTGCAAAACAATGACAAGTGCCCGGATAAATCCATCAACCACTTCTTCTGCATACTGGAACTGCAGGACAGAACCCTGTACCAACAAATCATGAAATATCTGAGGTCAGAGAGCGGCCAGCTGAGAACGATGTCCAACTCGAACTGCTCAGCGCTGGTCTATGTGCTTCTGATGTCAGAAGAGGTGCTGGATGTCTTTGACCCGAAGACATTCAACAGCACATATCCCGGATGCAGGAGACTCGTGCCAGCTGTGAGATGCTGCAGAAAAGCCCTGTAAGTAGAGTCAAATGAAGGGTGTTGTATTACTCTCTGTTTTATTTTTCAACATATTGTTTTAGGGCTGCTGCTACTAACAGTGGTATTCAGATAAGTGATAGCCAACAACAAAAATTAAATAACCAAATGTAAAATAACACTGCATATAAGTCTGCATAGTTACTGAATACATTAAATACAGAGCAATATGTATTTAAGCTACTTAAGTTATTCAGTCAAGGTCAGTAAGTGATTTTCCTTCGTCATTTGTTGTTTGATTATGATTAATGACGGACTACAGCAGGTTTATTAGGCTGTTGTCACTTTAAGAGCTAATGCACAGATCCAATGTACTGTTAAACATGTTTTCTTCCTCAACTGTTTCATCCCACAGTGTAGTAACAGTTGACTGCATTTTACAACACTCACTAATTTGGCTGATTTGGAAGTTAATTTTGTTTTTGGGGGGCAAATGAAAGTGCACCGCTGTGAAGAAATGGAAGGAGAGCTGAACGGAATGCGGCAGCGGCACAATATTCATTTTACCTCAATTATCTCGTTTTTATAATTGTTGGAAGCCAAAATCGAAAATGAAGATTAATCGCATAGCCCTATATTATTTTATATTTCTTAATGTTTAGCTTAATTTTTTTTCTCCCAAATTCGGTTGTTTTTTTATTTCCCTAAATTTGTTTTATTTTTTTCCCTAAAATAATTTTTTTCAACATATTCTTTTTTGTTGTTTTTTTCCTTAGATTTCCTTAAATTTTTTCAGCATCATTTTATTTTTAAAAATATAATATATTAATATTAAATCCCCCCCCCCCGCCAAAACAAAAATTCTGTCTTAATTTTAATATTCTGTTTCATTTCTTTCCCAAATTCTATTGAATCCCCCCCATTTATTTATTTTCAAAGTATTCTGTTTAATATTTTCCTAATTTCAGTTTTATTTTACCCCATAATTTCTGTTTTCAAAATCAATAGAATTCATAAAATCTTATTAGCTTTATATTAAAGACGACCCCCCCCCCCCCCCCCTTCTATATTTCTAATTTATTTGTGCAGCGTATTCGATTTTAGGTTAAATTTATTGTGATCTGTATTTTTTTTATGTAAAGGTAAACTCTTCATGACAAGTAAACACCTTGCCATGTTTACAGGTTTTCAGACTGTGGACTGACAGAAACGTGCTGTGAAACGGTGGCTTTGGCTCTCCAACTAGAAGATGGTCCTCTGAGAGAGCTGGACCTTAGTCACAATTACAGTATCGAGGCAGGAGTGAAGGTGCTTTCTGCTGGACTCAAGAGCCCACACTGTCATGTGGAGACACTGAGGTCATTACCGTTTCCATTGCTGTGTAAACATTTACTGACTAGGCTGAAATGTAATTCTCATATTGTACTCATTCAGGTTGGCCCAGTGTCATTTTGGCCAGGACAGCTGTATGGAGCTGGTCTCTGCGATCCAGACGATCTCACATCGTCTACAAGAGCTCGATCTCAGCGGCAGTGACCTGCAGGACTCTGGACTCCATCATCTCCTACATGGGATGGAAAATACAGACAGAAAACTTCAAGTTTTGAGGAAAGTATTTTTGATATTTAGCATTACAGAAGTTTGAAGCAATTTGATCAAATAAACAAGCAAGATCATAAAATAATTTATATTTTAGGGCAAAATATCCTTTTGAAACTATCCATATTTTTTTGTAATACAGTATATTAAGCACACTGTATCAGGCTGTAAAGACCACCCATTGGCCCAAAGACGGAATCCAATGGTGTGGGCGAAGTTATAATGCGTGTATGTCTTTTCAGCGCTCCAGTGAAGTAGCTCTACGCTTAATCTGACTCCAATTTCAAATGATATCCAAAATTAGATTGTGTTTCTTATTATAAAATAATCATAAATATATGACTTAATTTAGATCTTTGATTATTCTGACTGAGTAACCCATACTTTCAATTATTATTTATTCATTAATGCAGTGGTTCCCAAACCTGTCCTTAAGGACCCCCAACACTGCACGTTTTCTTTGTCTCCCTAATCAAACACACCTGATTAAACTCATCTGCTCATTAACCCATGTGTTTAATTACATTAATTTACTAGAAATAATGATTTCAGAATAATGCAGAATAATTCAAATATAACATTTTATTTGTTGGGTAAAAATGTATCATGCCAATTACACAAGTAAATCATTAAAAGCCAATTCAGAAATAATAAATACATGACATCAATTACTCAAAGATGACTTTAAGATTAAGCAATGCATTCCTGACAGAGACACACAGGGGTGTGTGAGTGTGTTCCAAGTGTAAGACTGGAGAAAACACTGAAACAGCACTGTGAGGGGTTTTTCCTGGTTACAGGTTCCCAAAGACTGCTCTGCCACTTACCATTGTATACCCAGACCAGAACAAAAGGCTTGTACAAATTGTACAGTTATTTTGGTTCAATTTATGTACCCCAGGGGGGTAACACCTGGTTTCGGGGGAGAGGGGAGATCTTGAAGAGACACCACCCAAAGAGGAGATCAGAGTTCTCCTAAGTTTTCAATCTTTCTCATAATACCAATGACTGGAATGAAATTAAGACCGTTTTACCAATTGCACTGAGACATTTAAAATGATACTAAACATGAAAAGGAAAAACAATAGATTCACAAGATGCATCATATGTGATATATAGACAATATCAGTGAACTTTTAGTGACTTGCCTCAGGGGGAGAGGAAGGGAGGAGAGAGGGGGATGCAGAGATAAGGAAGGAGAAAAGTTTGGACAAGACAATGTCCTGTGCTCTTTCTTTGCGATCTTCTGTCCAGCGTGCGTTTAATTGCTTTATTGTAGAGTGAGTTTGATCTCAGCTTTTGTCTTAGCAGGAAAATCAATTCTTAAAAGGCAGATGAAGACCATTTTGAAATGTTTTCCTGCAGGTTGAGCTGGTGTAACCTCACTGAGAAGAGTTGTGAGTGCCTTTCCTTGATTCTCAGCTCAGATTCACCCCTGAGAGATTTGGACCTGAATAACAATGACCTGCAGGATTCAGGACTGAAGCTGCTCTCTGATGGACTGAAGAACTGTCAGCTGGAGATACTGAAGTAAAACTGGGATTTTTGCTTTTATTTATTTATTTGAGAAATGCAGGGTTGCTTATTTGTTTTATTTATCTATAGGTTGTCTGGCTGTATGGTGACAGAGGAAGGCTGTGGTTATGTGTCTTCAGCTCTGAGTTCAAACCCTTCACACCTGAGAGAGCTGGATCTGAGCTACAATCACCCAGGAGAATCAGGAGCCAAGCTGCTCAACGATAAACTGAAGGATCCAAACTCCAAACTGCAGATGCTCAAGTGTGTCATGGGTCAATGATGTGACATTAATTTGTTCTCTAAGATCTATTAAAGTAATTCAAGACGCCTCTTCTGCCCACCAAGGCTGCATTTATTTGATCAGAAATACATTACAAAACAGTGAAATAGTATTACAATTTAACATAGCTGTTTTCTATGTGAATATATTGTAAAATGTAATTTATTCCTGTGATCAAAGCTGAATTTTCAGCATCATTACTCCAGTCTTCAGTGTCACATGATCCTTCAGATATCATTCTAATATGCTGATTTGATGCTCAGAAAACATTTATAATTATTATATAAGTTGAGAACTTATATATTTATAAGTTATTATTAGTAAATAATATCAAATTATTATTATTATAAGTTGAGAACTTTTGTAACATTATTAATGCCTTTACTGTCAATCTTGACTGATTTAAAGGGATACTCCACTTTTTTTGGAAATAGGCTCATTTTACAACTCCCCTAGAGTTAAACAGTTGAGGTTTACCGTTTTCGAATCCATTCAGCCGATCTCCGGGTCTGGGGGTCCCACTTTTAGCATAGCTTAACATAATGAATAGAACCGGACAAGACCATTAGCATCTCTCTCAAAAAAATGACCAAAGAGTTTCGATATTTTTCCTATTTAAAACTTGACTCTTCTGTAGTTACATCGTGTACTAAGACCGACGGAAAATGTAAAGTTGCGATTTTCTAGGCTGATATGGCTAGGAACTATACTCTCATTCCTGCGTAATAATCAAGAAACTTTGCTGCCGTACCATGAGTGCAGCAGGCGTAATGATATGACGCAGCGCCTGATAATAGTCCCCAGCTCGGTAGCCTATTATCAGACGGCAGGCGCTGCGTCATAACATTATGCCTGCTGCACACATGGTACGGCAGCAAAGTTTCTTGATTATTACGCAGGAATGAGAGTTAATAATTAATCAATACTGACTGAGCCCTAATTTAATCTTATATATTCAGACAATGACTTACAGAATCACTTACTATGATGTCTGAATATCTGAATTAAAATTTGTCAGTGTTTTGTGGTTAAAGAAGAATGGATCATTAAAAAGCTTCTTTTTTTTTTAAATGATTTTTATTATAAATCTTGCTCTATAGCTGTTTGGAAACAGAACAAAACATTAGTCTAACAATTTAAGTTCAATTTTGTTAACTGACATGCAGGAAGTGATTACACATTTATGTATTTGGCAGCTAACTTTGTCCAGATCGACATTTAATTAATGGTTCATTCATTCAGTTCATTCATTCCTTGTAAATCAAACCCATGACCTTTTCTTATTATTTGCTCTCATTCTTATAAGCTTTTCTTACTTCTTACTTCTTCTTCATTGACTTCTTCTGCAGAACTGATCCTGTGGGTGAACACTTCATCAAACCAGGGATAAGAAAGTGTAAGTGTATCTCATTCTCCATCTGTCTGTGTTTCTCTCTGAGATTCTAATTTAAGTGTTTTCTGTTTTACAGATTCCTGCGATCTCAAGCTGGATCCAAACACAGCTCACAATCGGTTGTGTCTATCCGATGAAGGCAGAACAGCGACGCTAGTAGAACAGGTACAGCCGTATCCTGATCATCCAGAAAGATTTGAACCTGTTGAACAAGTTCTGTCTATAGAGAGTCTGTCCGGCCGCTGTTACTGGGAGGCTGAATGGACGGGTTCGAATGGGACGGTCGGAGTGACGTACAAGACCATTGAGAGGAAAAGCGATGATCTTAGTTTTTTTGAGGCCAGCGGTCAGCTTGGAAACAATGATTTATCATGGAAAATTACATGTGGATCTCATCCATATGTTTCTCATTCTGGAGAGGACATTAAAATAAAGACTCTGACCTCTCATTCATTTAAGAGAGTAGGGGTTTATGTGGACACGACGGCTGGAGTTTTGTCCTTTTACGGTGTCTCTGACACACTCACGCACTTGTACACCTTCCTCGCGTCTTTTAAAGATACTCTATATGCAGCATTTAAGGTGGAAAGCGACTCTGTTTCCTTCTGTAAGATGTTGTAACCTGAAAGCCAATTTATCTTATCATCTGTGCACATTTATTGCCATCTTGTTTTGTGCTGTGCGACTGAGTAGAACATCAAATCTAATTTGATAAGATTTTATTCAGGTAAATGCAAAGGTTTCACATGTTTTACTGTAATTGTTTAACAACTGAACATTTTCAGAAATTATTACTGCTTTTTGGATTTGCCTTTTTAGACATGCAAAAGCTGACTTTTTTTAATGCTTTATTTTTGTTATTAAAACATTCTCTGAGCTTGAAGTTTTTTTCAAGACTCATTTGTTCACTTTGTTAACCTAACGTGCAAAAAAAGCTCATTTACTGCCTTTGTTGTTTTATTTATTGAGATCTGAAAATTTGCATGAAATCTGCAGCTGACTTGACTTGTTTGCTCAACAAATTAAAATTGGTAAAATTTTTGTTATTGATGACATTTAATACAACATATTGGACGTTCTATGGACATCTGAGCGATGGCTCATCTGATTGACACACACCGTGTGATGATCCTCCAACAAAAACCATGCTGTTGAATAATTGTGATTGAGATGTTGCCAAATTTCACTTTCTGTGCTCTCATTGTAATCCAACTTGCAAAATGTTCTTCTTACTAATGTAAAAAGTAGCTTGAACAAGGTTTTTTTAGGAGTCAGTTTATTATTTTGTGCACTGAAAAAGAAAACTCTATTACTATACTAAAAATTTTATTGTCCTTCGGATGAGACGTTAAACCGAGGTCCTGACTCTCTGTGGTCATTCAAAATCCCAGGATGTCCTTCGAAAAAGAGTAGGGGTGTAACCCCGGCATCCTGGCCAAATTTGCCCCTTGGCCTCTGTCCATCATGGCCTCCTAATCATCCCCATATATACTGATTGGCTTCATCACTGTCTCCTCTCCACCAGTAAGCTGGTGTGTGGTGGGCGTTCTGGCGCAATATGGCTGCCGTCGCATCATCACATTGGTGGTGGTTGAGGAGATTCCCCCATCTATGTAAAGCGCTTTGAGGTCTCAGAAAAAGCGCTATATAAATGTAACGAATTATTATTATTATTAATTATTATTGACCTTACGTAAATATTACAAAGTTTTTTTTTTTTTTTTAATTGAGTCATCTCAACTAGTTCTATGTTGTAAATTGAATTCAACAAGGTTGTAAATTCTATAATCTCTTTTTAAACACTTTTTAGAACATTATAGGATTCAGTTTGCAATTAGATAGTTTTAATATCGTTTGGATATAACATTAATACATTAAAATTGGGTGGGGCTTTCTGGGATAGTCCTAAAATGGTTCAGGTCATACTTAGATGGGAGAGGTTATTATGTGAGTATAGGAGACCATAAGTCTGAGTGGACATCCATGACATGCAGAGTCCCTCAAGGCTTAATTCTTGCACCACTCCTGTTCAACCTGTATATGTGATGCGATCTGGGAAAACCCACCACATGATGAAATTTTACCTATTACAGGTTTTGATATCATATGGAAGCTGGTATCAAGCCCTTTCCAAATCTGTTTTTATTTTTATCATAGCTTGTTGGTAGCAAAAGTTATGTTTATCTGAATTCAGCCGATCGCTATGATTTTCTGGAACGGAATTTTGAGAAAACAGGTTTAAATAACTATCACCGTCGGGACGCGATTGTTATAAAACTGCGTGACGTTATAGTTTAAACAGGCTTGGCGCGAAATGCGCACTAATACACATTCACTGTACATGTTATCTGGTTTATTTTATAGGTAAACTATCTTTGTAGTGTTAAGAGACGGACAAGTGGATATACGGTGATTGTTTTTTTTTTTTTTTTTCACCTCTGCCTAGAGAAAATGGTCGCATAGAATGCATTAGAGAAAGAGAGTATTTTCAGCTTGACACTATAAATCGCTGTTTTTCTGCACTAAACAAGGGAATTTTGCCAAGATATTTTCAGAGATAAGAGAAAAGATGTTATAGAATAATAATTTAATGGAAAAAAAAATTTGACAAAAAAACTGACATTCAAATTATTTTTGAATTTACTGAAAACGGCCCAGCGCGACATCTGACGGGTTTTCCTAGATCGCATCACATATGCTCCCAATGAGCCAAATAATGACAAAGAACCAGATCTCTTACCACAGCTATGCAGACGACACACAGATCTACTTAGCCCTATCACCTAACGATTACAGCCCCATTGACTCCCTGTGCCAATGCATTGATGAAGTCAACAGTTGGATGTGCCAAAACTTTCTTGAGTTAACAAAGACAAAACTGAAGTCATTGCGTTTGGATACAAAGATGAAGTTCTCAAGGTGAACGCATACCTTCACTCTAGGGGTCAAACAACTAAACATCAAGTCAGGAATCTTGGTGTGATACTAGAGTCAGACCTTAGTTTCAGTAGTCATGTCAAAGCGATAAATCAGCATACTATCATATTGCAATCTTTTGTTGAGGTTAGAAGACAGATAATGTCGGAATCCATATTTTATTTCCTGAGGAACATTAGATTGGAACATGTGATACTAATACTGTGTTTGACCCCCTTTCGCCTTCAGAACTGCCTTAATTCTACGTGGCATTGATTCAACAAGGTGCTGAAATAAAAAACAGCTATAATACAGATGAGCAAATGATAAAGCTTGGGTTGCTGAATATTCGATCGCTTACTTCAAAAGCACTCATTGTTAATGATATGATTTCAGATAATAACCTAGATGTGCTGTGTTTGACAGAAACCTGGCTAAAACCAAACGATTACATTACTTTAAATGAGTCCACCCCGCAAGATTACTGTTATAAACATGAACCCCGTCTGAAACGCAAAGGGGGTGGTGTTGCTGTAATTTATAGTAATATTTTCAAAACCACTAAGAAATCAAGTTTCGAATATAATTCTTTTGAAGTGTTAGTGCTTAATGTAAAAATATATAGTAAAAATGATAAATCACGTTTGAGATTTGTGCTGGCTACTGTATACAGGCCACCAGGGCACCATACAGACTTTATCAAAGAATTTGCGGACTTTCTATCAGAGTTAGTATTGGCTGCAGATAAAGTACTAATTGTTGGTGATTTTAATATACACATCGATAATGAAAAAGATGCATTGGGATTGGCATTTAAAGACATTGTAAACTCAATTGGAGTTAGACAACACGTGTCAGGACCTACTCATCGTCGTAATCATACTCTAGATCTAATAATATCACATGGAATAGATGTTGATGCCGTTGAAATTCTGCAGCAGAGCGATGACATCTCAGATCATTATCTAGTCTCGTGTAAATTACATTTAGCCAAGGCTGCAAAGCCGACTCCGTGTTACAAATATGTTAGACCCATCACTTCTGCTACTAAAGATTGTTTTATTAATAATCTTCCTGATCAGTTTCATCATTTTAGCATCCCGGATAGCTTAGAAAAACTTGATATTGCAACAGAAACTTTTAACTCTCTCTTTTCCAGCACTTTAGACACAGTTGCTCCTTTGCGCTTAAAGAAGATTAAAGAAAATAATCCAACGCCGTGGTACAACGAGCACACTCGGGCCCTTAAGAGAGCAGCCAGAAAAATGGAGCGCAACTGGAAGAAAACAAAATTAGAGGTATTTCGCATTTCATGGAAAGAGAGCTCGATTGCTTACAGAGAGGCTTTAAAAGCTGCTAGATCTGCTTATTTTTCAAACCTATTAGAAGAAAATAAACATAATCCTAGGTATTTATTTGAAACAGTGGCTAAACTAACGAAAAAGAAAGCTTCAAACACAGAAGGTTCCAAGCAGCACAGCAGTAATGACTTTATGAACTTCTTCACTTATAAGATTGATAATATCAGGGATAAAATTATAACTATGCAACCGTCTACTACAGTATCGCATCAGGCAGTGCATTGTAGTCTCCCTGAGGAAAAATTTGATTCATTCATTGCTATAGGAGAGGAAGAATTTACTAAACTCGTTAAATCATCTAAATCTACAACATGTATGTTAGACCCTATACCGACTAAGCTACTGAAAGAGATGCTTCCAGAGGTCATAGATCCTCTTCTTAATATCATTAATTCCTCTTTGTCTCTAGGATACGTACCAAAAAACTTTAAGCTGGCTATGATTAAACCGCTTGTTAAAAAAATGCAACTTGATCCTTCAGAATTAGTCAATTACAGGCCGATCTCGAATCTACCCTTTCTGTCAAAGATACTAGAAAAGGCAGTATCTTCACAACTATGTTCCTTTCTAGAAAGAAATGATATCTGCGAGGATTTTCAGTCCGGATTTAGACCATACCATAGTACTGAGACTGCTCTCGTTAGAGTAACAAATGATTTGCTCTTATCATCCGATCGTGGTTGTGTCTCTCTATTAGTGTTACTCGATCTTAGTGCTGCGTTTGACACCATTGACCACGACATTCTTTTAAATAGACTAGAAAACTATGTTGGCATTAGTGGAATTGCACTAGCATGGTTTAAATCATACTTATCTGACCGTTATCAGTTTGTAGCAGTAAATGAAGAGATGTCTTATCAATCACAAGTTCAGTATGGCGTACCACAGGGCTCAGTACTAGGACCGCTGCTGTTCACTCTGTACATGCTGCCATTAGGAGATATTATTAGGAAACATGGAATTAGCTTCCACTGTTATGCCGACGATACTCAGCTCTATATTTCTTCAAAACCTAACGAAACTTACCAATTCACTAAATTAACAGAATGCATAGCTGATATAAAAAACTGGATGACTCGTAATTTCCTACTTCTAAATTCTGAAAAAACAGAGATTCTAATTATTGGACAAAAAACTTCCTCACGTAATAACCTAGAATACTGTCTAACACTTGATGGCTGCTCTGTTAAGTCTTCGTCGTCGGTTAGGAACCTGGGTGTGCTCTTTGATACCAATCTTTCATTTGAAAGTCACGTGTCTAGTATCTGTAAAACCGCATTTTTCCATCTTAAAAATATATCTAAATTACGTCATATGCTCTCATTGACAAATGCGGAACAATTAGTCCATGCGTTCATGACCTCAAGGCTAGATTATTGTAATGCTCTACTGGGTGGTTGCCCTGCACGCTTAATAAACAAACTACAGCTGGTCCAAAACGCAGCAGCTCGAGTTCTTACCAGAACCAGGAAGTATGACCATATTAGCCCGGTTCTGTCAAAACTGCACTGGCTCCCTATTAAACATCGCATCAATTTTAAAATATTGCTGATTACTTACAAAGCACTAAATGGTTTAGCTCCGCGGTACTTGAGCGAGCTCTTAACGCATTATACTCCTTCACGTCTATTGCGATCTCAAAATTCCGGCCAGTTGATAATACCTAGAATATCTAAATCAACTGCTGGCGGTAGATCCTTTTCCTATTTAGCACCAAAACTTTGGAACAGCCTTCCTACCATTGTCCGGGAAGCAGACACACTCTGTCAGTTCAAATCTAGATTAAAGACACATCTCTTTGACATAGCGTTCACATAATACATTATAGACTTCTATAATTCAATATTAGGCTGCATAGATTAGGTCAGCTGGAACCGGGAACACTTCCCATAAATCCTGATGTACTTGTTACATCATGAGAAGAATGGCATCTACGCTAATTTTAGTGTCTTTGTTTATCCCAAGGTTTTCCCGCAGCCTGCCGGATCCAGGCCGTTTCCAGATCTGATGAAGGACCTTCGCCTGGACCCGATGTCAATGCAGTGCTGAAGGGCCAACTAGTCTCTCCCTATGGAGGATCCCTTTCCCACTCTACAGATAACGCGTCGTCGGGAAAACTCAATTTGCGTATCTACCCCGAATTGATAAAATAAAATAAAATTCTGAATCAAAACTATAAGGAAACACCAGTAATTTGTTTAGGTTTGGTTTGTAGGGAATTCCAAACCTGCACACATATATTCAAACGCACATAACTATAGAACTCGTTCTTAATGTGCATCTGAACGCCATCAGCGTTTCTCACAGGTTCGCGTTTAAAGTCTGTGTAGAGAGAATGGTGTCGTCTTGGCGGCCCTAATTTAAAAACAAATGATCGTTGCGACGGAAGCGAATCAATCAAAACTAACTTTAGCTGGAAAATAACTTTATTAAAGAACCGCTATAAAGCCAAAACAATCTTACGTTATATTATACATTTATCTCTGTGAAGCTGCTTTGAGACAATCTACATTGTTAAAAGCGCTATATAAATGAAGATGACTTGACTTGACTTGAAAGCATTCTTTAGAAATGTTGGCCCATATTGATAAGATGGTAGATGGTAAATTGACTGCGTTTATATAGCGCTTTCACAGACCTATGGCCACCAAAGCGCTGTACATATAGCCTCACATTCACCCATTCACTCACTCATTCATACACCGACAGCGGTGTCAGCCATGCAAAGCACTTAGTCAGGTGGAACCGGGGATTGAACCACCAACCTTTCGGTTTGTAGACAACCTACATGAATCATTAAGCCACTGAGATTTGTGGGATGCACATCCAGGGCACGAAGCTCCCATTCCACCACATCCCAAAGATGCTCTATTGGGTTGAGATCTGGTGACTGTGGGGGCCATTTTAGTACAGTGAACTCATTGTCATGTTCAAGAAACCAATTTGAAATGATTCAAGCTTTGTGACATGGTGCATTATTCTGCTGGAAGTAGCCATCGGAGGACCACACACCCGTACTGTTCCATTGCCTTTAAAAGGCACAGACTGAAGGTTATGGGTTCGATACAAGCGAGCCCTGAATTATCCTGCCTTGGTTACTGTAGATTTGAGGATTGCCCTGTCACAGTAACAGTTACTGTGGACAGTGAAGAGGACCTCAAGGCAACAGTAGAGTACCAAGGGGAGCAGAGCATTCACAATTGAACAGAATTAAAAAGACCTGTTAGAGCACATGACAGAAACACACTGGGCCAAGACTGACAAAGACAGCTCCCACGAGCCATGTACCTTGACAAAATAACAAAAATACCCGAAGATGTTATGGAGTCTGGCTGTCGGGATGAGGCTCCAAGTTGCAATGTCCTGAAAACTATATCGTGGGAAGCACGTAAGAGAAGCCGGCAGCACAGTAACGAAGTCTTCAAATAATGCTTGACAAGAAAAAAGACAATCCTAATGAGGTCCTCCAGAAAGTAATGCTACACCCAAAAGGGGTTCTTCTTTGGTCACGCAGGGGGATTGAGATATATCAGGAGCGATGCAAGGAGGACATTGTGTATCTAGATGCGACTGGCAGCATCATGCGAAAGCAGAAAGGATCTCCTCCTTTCTATGTCTATGAGTTGGTGGTCAGGAATCTCCACAAAAACTCGTCTCCACTACCTGTTGCCACATACCTTACCTGTGATCACACCACGGCCTCAGTTAACTACTTTCTAGAGGCGTTTCAGACTGATGTGGCAAGGTGTTTTGGGAGAAAAGGTATGCAGTCACCCATCATGATCCTGTGTGATGGGTCAATGGTGTTAATGCAGGCAATATGCCTGTCATTTGCCCCCAAAAAACCCTGAAAGACACTATTAACCACTACTACAATATAGCAAGTGGTAAAGGAAAAAAAGAAGATTTTGAGGTGCCCATTCTTTATCGTTGTCTTAGTCATATCATGTGATGAAGAATGCAAAGGAAATGTGCAGAAAGTAGTAAGTACTGTACATTTTAAAAATACTGTTTGTGACAATCCTCTTTTAGTGTCAGTTTCTAAGTGTCCAATACACTACAGATTCTGTAATGAATTACCTTTCATTAATGTGCTAGGCCGAAAAACAAAACACAACAGCAACATCTCTTTTCCTCATACCAAAAAAAGAATGATGTTACTGCCAATGTGAACTGAACTATCCAAAATGCACATATTTTAAAAGTATGTTAGCAGTGTGGCCTCTGAATTCCCCTACATCGGCCTGTGAAATGCATGGATTAATGGTATATTCAATAAATATACAAAAGACCAGCAAGTATTACATAAAGTGCAGATTTGGATATAATACACACGAGTTGTACAATTTATCATCTATCAACATATAAACTTGAAGACCATAGTTATATTCTTGAACCTAATTATTTTGTTACATTCCACAGTGCACCAAACCACTACCATCTGGCCTTGCATGTCTTTGGTTCCCTCACAACTGCAAGCACTTTAATAGAACGAGACAACATGGTTCAAAGTGCTGCTGTTGTATTCTCAAGTCCATCCTGTGGGCCCAATGTAGAGAAACCCTTCAAAAACCTGCAGTCGTGGCTGCAGAGAACTGTGACTACATTGGATGAGACAACCACGTCCAAAAGTGAGAGCTTGAAGGTAAATGTCAAATTCAAGTTTACATTTTAACATTTATGGTTTTAATTTGAACAAAGATGCGAAGGAATACTGTTGTTATCAAGTAAATGTACTATAAAGAAAAGGTAATGAAGTGGAATTTCTTGAGTGAAAATGTACTTCGATAAATGCAGCTAGTTTACAATGAGATTAAAGTAGGTTACGATGATACATATTTGATATTACTACCATTTAACAGAACAAATTTATGGAACAATTGCATTACATGTAAATATAGTACAACAACAGTAGGACATAGAAACAACAAGGCCTTTTGGCAGTACAGAAAGTAACTTGAGTGTGTTTTGTAAGTGTGTGTTGTCTGTAAATACTTACTACATTTAAACCAAAAAATAATTAAATTAATTACCTGCCACTCGAACACAATATAACAAGCCAAAAATGTATAATAAATATAAAGTCCACAGCATCTGCAGCCTCAAACACATGTAACAGTATGATTTTCAATTGGTGGCTGTATTAAAGCGCACCACGATCATTCGTGACATTAAACAAAGCTTGCCAACTAACAGACACAGAAAAACAAAGAAGCTAATAAACTAGACACACCTGAAATAAGGGACACTTATTAATCAGTAACCAGGGAGACAAACAGGTGAATGAGATGAAACAAAGAAACACATGGGACAGCTGGGTACACTGAAGATTAACAGGAGAGTGAACACAGTGAAACAAATGAAATAAATTTAGCAGTATTTTTAAGAAATGTTCATTTTATGTGTCATTGATGTGGTTCTTTTATGTGCATTGTGTGGTCTATATGTGCTGTGTTGTATTGCTCACCAAAAATTTTAACTACTTATCAAAAAATTTGGGACAAAACTACACGACATCAACAACACATGGCACCAAGTACATGTCCGGCAGGACTTGTGTATTTCTGCCCAGGCATTATCAAAAAGGTCAAAGCTGAAACTTTTTTTGTCAGTCATTTTTTTCATTTTCAAAAACACCTATAATAATAACACATTGTTACATTACATTTAGGACATGCAAAGGAATGTATTTCCAATGCTCCACTGGACAGGTATGGCGAGCAGAATGTTTACTTTTGCTGAGGCCTTATCGAGCACTTCAACAAATACCTTCTACCATATGCTGGATTGTGGACCGAGATAATGATAGGTTTGCCATCATTAATCAATATATCCCTTTTGAATATAAAAATCTTGCTTTGTTTTCTGAAAATTAAACACATGGCTTTACTTACGTACTTGGACGACATGGGACTGGACCACAATATGAGCAGTGCTCTAGGAAATACAATACCCTCAGAAAGCTTCCAAGACAAGTAATTATAATATATTTTACTTTACATGACCTTATTACTCAGTGCTTTATGTGTTTCACAGATAAATTATTTTACGAATTTACCTGTTTTTTATACCTTTGTAACACCTGCTTTGCAGAACTTGTGATAAACTAGATCAATGGGCCGATCAGAAGACACAGGAGTCGAAGGAGGCAGAGGTACACACACATGGACTTTTTTTCCTTTTATATCAAAAATGAAAGTATCAACAAACAAATCAAATAATGGATTTGAATCAACAATGTTTGAAAGAAAATAAATTGTACACAATTCAAAAGTGAATTTACCTTAGTTGCAGATGAAAACAATTACCCAAATTAAATACAAGAAAATATCAACCAAAAGAAAAGTAACAAACGTTTAGTTCCTTTCTTTTCCCTTTTCAGCTAGTTGATTTCTATTTTGAGTTTCCTTATAATCTAGAATTTATTTTATTGCTTTTTAACCTAATTTTAGTTACACCTAATTGGCAGATTTATTAGTTATTTACTAGTTTAGATGTATCTCTTTCGTTTCCTAATTTCAGTGTAATTTTTGTGAAACAATCTTTTCACAATCCAAAATACATGACAATTTCTCAACAAAATGTTCACCAACAAAGTAAATTTACAATTGTGCTTTGTTACCCACAATAATAACGAAAGAAAATATGTAGGGGATATAGATCTCTTATCAGATCAAACGATTATTTTCAGTTCAAAGATTCTCAGTCCAAACAACACAAAAAATAGAAATTTCCCCTTTAGTTTTCAGAAAATGTCACTCCCAAAAGGAAATAAAAGATACCTCAATCCTTAAAGTCAAAAAAGGGAAGAACTCCTACAGATAGTCGACCTGCAGAAATGACGCAAATCCAAGGAAAGATGAGAAAAGTAGATCCAAGTTCGGTTTTCACGGGTGGCTCGCCATCTATTTCCTTCACTTGTCACACGTCTCGATGCATCCACACCAAAGAACGCAGTCCACAATACGAAAATCCAACTTCAAAACACATACATGCAAAATCTGGCCTGCACACAACAGGGCAATGTCCTTAGTGATTTCTCTTCACATTAGCATCTCTTAGCACATTTCTGAACAACAATTGACATTGTAATCACTCATTAAACATAGTAAATCATCATAGTTTTTACTATGTAGTCTCATATTAATACTGTACATAAACACTGTTAGCCATATTTATCAAAATAAACATTCAACTCACCGATTCCTCTGTGAATTAACTGTTTTTTGTTTGTTTGTCTCTCTTTCCAGGTTTCACCAGATGAACCACGCTAGTTTCGTTAGTGTTAGCTTAGCCTAACATCTACAGAATCAACAGGAACTCTACTCAGGTAAGTATCTAAACAAACTTCTCAATCAGTGTAGTTGTAACAATAAACTGATTCTCAATGAAATTCTAGGTTTTCTTTCAGGTATTTCACCATTAATTCTCCTAATCACTGTTTCTCCTCTCTGTATTGTTTCTCTGTTTTTCCGATCTGCGCTGCACACAGGGAGGCGGAGTCAGCGCTGCTTCCTGTTCTTTCCTGATTGGATGCCTAACATCTGCAGCGCTACAGTATACACACTTTCCAATCGTTGCGATTTGCTGCAATAATTTACATATTATAATAAACATTATAATAAACTAGACATTGTCACGAAGTTTTATTCTATTTGGTGTTCAGTCATTGTTAAATATTTTGGACAAATTAACTTGAGCAAAGACTGCAAATATGCTAATTTGAGTCTGGGTTACACCCGCCCCTCTTAGAACTATGCAAGTCCCTTTGCATATCACCAATGGGTGCATACCCACGAGTTAGGAGGTGTCCTATTTGAGAGGAATCTTGCAGGGACTCTGAGAGAGCAACATTTAGACCTTGAAGGAGGGATTGAACTATGGTCACAAGGGGATTTCCCAGTTCAGGGTAAGTTAGAATTTTGGGTCTCTCTCTATGTCGGGCAGACCTTCTCAGTTCAATCTCATCCTTCTCTGCATCATTTGTTTCTTCTTCATCAATTAGCTTTTCTTCAGTCGAACTGGATTCCAGGATGGATGATTCTCCATTATGATTCGGATCCTGCAGCTCCAAGGTAGGTGAACGACTCATATCAGCATCTTTTTCTCTTTCAGGTTGGACCTCAGGATTTTCAGGTAAGTCAGCTTTAGGATTCACAGGTAAGTCAGCTTTAGGATTCACAGGTTCACTCACAGGTAATTCATCAATGACCTGAAATTCCCTTTCAGGTAATTCACTTTGAGCTCCTCGGTTGATCTCTGAGCTTGCTTCAAGTGATGGAATTACAGCACTTTCCTTGTTTGGGTAAGTCACTCCAGAAGTATGAACCACAAAAGACTCATTCACAATATCAAGTTGAGGCATTGAACAATATTCTTCCTCTTCCTCAGAATTGGAGATTTCCTCTGTTTCCTCAGAATTTCTGCAAGCTGTCCTACTACGAGTCTTGCGCTTGGGAACTGAACTCTGGGACTCACATTCCCGCATTTCAGATGGAAGAGTTCCACAAGGAAGTAACAAATCCCGGTGTAGTGTCCGGGTGGGTCCTGTTTGTGTCTCAGGGCATACTTTATACACTGGTAAATCACCATGTTGGTCTATGACTACATAGACTACTCCTTCCCATTTGTCAGCGAGTTTGTTCTTTCCCCTGAGTCGAACACTCCTAACCAAAACTCTGTCTCCCTTGTGCAATGTTGACGCTCTCACAGATTTGTCATAGCGGGTTTTATTCCTTTCAGCCATTTTCTTGGAATTTTCACTTGCAATACGGAAACTTTCTTCAAGATGTGACTTGAGATTCTTTACATACTGTGAATGTGTTATTTCTTCTTTGCTCTTCAAGGGTAATCCAAAAGCCAGATCTACAGGAAGCCTAGGTTGCCGCCCGAACATCAACTCGTAAGGGCTGAACCCAGTGGTCTCATTGCGGGTACAATTGTAAGCATGTACAAGAGGTTTTACGTACTCTTTCCAGTAGCTTTTCTTTTTGTTCTCTAGAGTTCCAAGCATGCTCAACAATGTTCTGTTGAATCTCTCAACAGGATTTCCTCTCGGGTGGTATGGTGTTGTCCTGACCTTTTGCACTCCAGCTATTTCACACAACTCTTTGATTAGATGTGATTCAAAGTCAGGCCCTTGGTCACTGTGAAGGCGTTCAGGATAACCATAATGGCAAATGAACTGCTCCCATAAACACCTTGCAACAGTTTTGGCCTTTTGGTTAGGGGTGGGAATAGCTAGTGCATATTTAGTAAAGTGGTCAGTGATTACTAACACATCCTTGGTGTTGCTTTGATCAGGTTCTAGACTCAGAAAATCCATGCACACAAGTTGCAAAGGACGAGTGGTAGAGATATTCACAAGAGGTGCAGCTTTTTCGGGTAAAACCTTTCTTCGTATACACCGACCACAGGTCCTAACTTTGTGCTCAACGTCTGATGCCATCTTGGGCCAATAGAACCTGTTTCGAACCAGGTCTAAAGTACGATCAACACCCATATGTCCGAGGTCATCATGCAGAGATTTGAGAACATCTAGATGGAACTTCTCAGGTAAGACAAGTTGGTAAATAGTTTTCCCAGCAAAGTTCCTTCTTCTGTATAGGACTCCATCAAGTAACTCAAGGCGGTCTTTCTCCCTGAGGAGGTAAGGCAATCTGGGAAGAGCATTCCTTACAGTACTCGAAGGGGATTCTCCAGTTTGAAATTGGGCAATAACCTCTCGGATGCAAGGATCGGCTAATTGAGCGCTTTGAACTTCAGCCTGAGAAAGATGAGGAATGATTGGTAGTCCTCCACATTGATCCTCTAGTACATAAGCGTTAGGTACAGCGGTTTCCTGCATTGCCAAAGAACTGACAAATGCAGGAGGGAAGTCATTCGGACACTCTGGCCATTGGATAAGACGACTTTCACAGATGGCTTTTACCACATCATCACTAAGTTCATGCTCATTCGAATTCTTGGTAAGTTGTTCAGTGAAATTAAGGATGCGGTTTTGTTCCTTCAGAGAGTTATCATCAGTCGGAAGCTTCTCGTTGGGTCGACGAGACAACCCATCAGCGTCAATATTCTGCTTTCCGGATCTATATTGCAGGGTGAAATTGTAAGTCGACAGTGCAGCCAACCACCTGTACCCAGTTGCATCAAGTTTAGCAGTAGAAAGAACATAGGTAAGGGGGTTACTGTCTGTCACCACTGTGAAAGTGCCTCCATAAAGGTAATCATGGAACTTTTCTACCACTGCCCATTTAAGTGCCAGGAATTCTAATTTATGGGCAGGGTATTTGGACTCACTGCTCGAAAGCCCCCGACTCGCATAAGCGATAACTCTAATTTGTCCATCCTGCTCCTGATACAGAGCGGCACCCAGACCTGATCCGCTTGCATCGGTATGCAGGATGTATGATAACCTGGGGTTTGCAAAAGCCAGAACCGGTGCAGATGTGAGCTCCTCAATGATTAATTCAAACGCATCCTGACAAGCAGTTGTCCATCTGCCATTAAAGATATCTTTAGGGTTCCGGTACTGGACATTACTCACTGACTTAAAGTTCCGCCGAGTAGGGGGGTACCCTGAAGTTAACTCATTTAAAGGCTTCACCTTCTTGGAAAAATCTTTGATGAAACGTCGGTAATATCCAACAAATCCGAGAAAGGAACGAAGTTCTTTTAAATTTTTAGGAACCGGCCAGGTTTTGACAGCTGCTACTTTATCGGGATCGGTTTTCACTCCTTGGTCTGACACTATATGGCCGAGGTACTTAACCGAGGTTTGTGCAAAGACGCATTTCTCTGGAGCAAGTTTAAGACCATACTCTTTAAGTCTATTTAGGACTCTAGACAGTCTTTCCTCGTGTTCTTCCAAATCCTTGGAGAATACTATGATGTCATCTATGAACACCAAGACCTCGCGAAGGTTTATGTCTGCCATACACTTTTCCATAATCCGCTGGAAGGTGCTTGGGGCGTTAGTGACCCCTTGTGGCATCCGATTAAATTCATAAAATCCTAGCGGGCATACAAAAGCTGTTTTTGCCTTGTCAGCCTCTTCGACCTCAATTTGGTAATAACCAGATTTTAGGTCAAGTACTGAAAACCACTTAGATCCCGTTAAAGCCATGAATGTGTCCTCAAGTTTGGGGAGTGCATACGCATCCTTGATGGTCTTTTGATTTAATTTCCGATAGTCAATGCATAACCGGATGTCGCCACTCTTCTTTCTGACAACCACAATGGGAGAAGAGTAAGGAGATTGAGATTCTCGTATGACTCCCACATTGAGTAATTCCTGAAGGTGTTTCTTAACTGCTTCAAAATCCTCCGGATGTATGGGCCTTGCCCGATGTTTGAAGGGCATTTCATCCACAAGATTGATCCGATGCTTGACCTTATCGGTGCACCCAAAGTCTTGAGGATGCAAGGAGAATACCTCTGGCATTTCTTGTAGCCGCCTTGTAAGTCTGCTTTTCCATTCTGGCGAAATGGGTGAATCACCAAAGTTGAACTCGAGAACAGATGTTGGAATGGGTTCTACTACACTCCCATGGTCGGACTGCTCAGAGCACACAGACTGGATCGCCTTCAATTCAGCAACCACACATCTAGGAGGAATTGTAATGTCGTGTGTGGTAGAATTGGCAACTACAACAGGCACATAACAATGTCTGTTGTCTCCAAGTGTGACCATGCATGTCTTGACGATCAGACCACAAGGTAGAGGGGAACAAGACGGGTGTTCCACAACTGCCCACTTGTCTAAATGTGAACCGGCAACAGAGGCTGCTCCACAGAGAACTGCACTTTGGCCGGCTGGAATCACCTGTGAATGATTCTCAGATACGCGCACTAATCCAACGTTTCCTTCTACATTCTGCTTCAGGCGCATCTCCAACATCTTAAGCACTTGCTTATATCCATAAGTGGGAGAAAAGTATTGAGTCTCTTGTTGTGAAAAGTCCTTATACAGGTTGTCCAAAGTGTTCGTGCCGATCAACACTGAAGGCTGAGAAGTGGAGGGAAGATCAGGGACAATCAAGGCTAAGGTAAGTACCTCTGTGTCAACTCCCACAAAGTCCTTGGGAAAAGTGATGATCAGCTCAACATAACCGAGGTAAGGGACGTTTTGACCATTTGCTCCCTCAACTTCCAAAAAATCATTTAAGGAATTTATCGGCTTATTGTACAGATTATCATTGTAGAAGGATTTTGTTATGGTAGTGACCTGTGAACCAGTGTCAAGCAAGCAGTCACACATCACACCTGCAACATCTACTTGTGCAGTGCATTTTGCTCCAATTAACCCCCTAGGTAAAACAGATTGGCGTGGTTTCACTTGTGCTCGGGCTGACAGTGCCCTAACAGACTTGGGACACCCTGAATCAATCCCAGTTCCCATTCGTCCCGCAACAGGAACTGCAGTCAGTTTAACTGGGGCTTAGTACTGCCATTCCGAAAGTCCCATTCACGCTGTCTCTTTGCAAGTTCATTCCGCTTCTCTGACACCAAGGCTGGATTCGGGTCATTGGAACAAGAACTGACAATGTGCCCATCCTCTCCACACCTAAAGCAATAACCTGGCTTTGGTCTAGCTGTCTGGGATGTGTCTGGAACTTTGGTTTTTCCTTTAGGACTGATGGTACTCTGCTTATTTGAGGACTTGACCATGTTTGACTTGGGGTTTGGTTTGTCTTTAGACTGCTTCGAAGTTAATAATGCAAGCTGATTTTGGAGTTCTGCTATCTGACTTGCCAACTGAGCAGTAACAGAATTAAATTGAGCCACATCATCTCTAGTGGTCGTTTGAGATTGCATCACGGCACGCTGCTTAACACTTCCCAGATGTTGTTTCATTCGTACACTTTTGGAAGCATGCTTGCTCTCCTCAGTTCGCAATAAGGTCATTAGCTCTGCAAAGGATGGGGGTGAATGCTTTTTCTGCTCTAGTTGCAACTCTAGAATCAAGGAATTTTCCCAACATCCTCTGCAAAACTGCTTAAGTAGATGCTTGTCAACCTCTGAGCCAAGGACTCCACCACGGCGCATAGTGGTCTGTAACGCAACATGCAATCGTTGCAAGTAAGCAGATGGGTTTTCTCCCGGGTTCTGGAATATATTCAGGAACTTGGCGAATAACTCATCACCATCTTCAATGGGCGCGAAAGCAGAATCAAGAAGCTGAATGTAAGTTGAAGGTGATGCTGACGGGCCAACAGATTTTACTATGTCTGCTGCCGGGGAAAGAAGGCTCTCACAGATTCTGCGCACTCTGTGGAAATCGGAGACTGTTGGATCTTGGAAAAGTAGTTCAGCGCTAGTGCGCCAAGTTTCATAATCAACCTCGTTGGGTGGATGGGGAGTTCGCCCAGAGAAAACACGGAGTCGTAACGGTGAGTTTCCAGGTATGACTAAGTCACTGGTGCGTACAAGATGCTCCACTACAACTTTCTGCACACTAGGTGGGTTTAAATCACTGACAGTGATTGATGGGGATTCTGGGCTTGTGGCTGACACTTGTGGAACAGAGTGATGTCGTGCAGCATTTATTGGCGTCTGAGACGGCTTAAGAGAGAACTCAGTCAAAGATGGATCTGCTGAATGAGCAGGTAAGGTATCACCAGCAGAAGAAACAGGTACAGGACATGGGTTTGGCACCACGCTCTCGTGAATATGAGCCAACATGCCCTTCAATACATCCTCGAAATTCTCTCCACTGCGACTTGCCAGCTCTTTCAGCTCATTGAGGTAAGTTTGAGTTGTGTTACGTCCCAGCCTCTCAACATAGACATTTGATAAAGCGGTCACATGGAACGAGACATCAGGATTATTCTTTGCTTGCTGGATATATGGTAGCACTGTCTGAAGGGTTTGCACTGCCAGTCCAGAGTTGAACTCAACTATCAAGGACCTCTTTGACTCTAAGCTGGGATCACTTAATGGGATGATTCTGTTAATTGACCCGTACTGTTTTACAAAGTCCAATATTTCCTCATCCACTTCAGTCTCAGTTAGGCCACTGATTAGGACTGCATTTGGGACTTTTACACCCTTTTCCTCTATAACCTCCATCTCTTTGAGCTTTTTTTTCAGTTTGGTTGATTTCTACACTTATGTCTTGTCTTTAGTCCTTATTTTCGTTTTCTTTCTTTCTGTCTGTCTTTCTTTTTTTTCTTTTTAAAGGGAACTCTAGAATTGAAGGTATTTGTTAATGTGTGTGTCTCTCTCTGTCTCCTGGCTGCTGGCTCGCCATAAATATATGTAACACCTGCTTTGCAGAACTTGTGATAAACTAGATCAATGGGCCGATCAGAAGACACAGGAGTCGAAGGAGGCAGAGGTACACACACATGGACTTTTTTTCCTTTTATATCAAAAATGAAAGTATCAACAAACAAATCAAATAATGGATTTGAATCAACAATGTTTGAAAGAAAATAAATTGTACACAATTCAAAAGTGAATTTACCTTAGTTGCAGATGAAAACAATTACCCAAATTAAATACAAGAAAATATCAACCAAAAGAAAAGTAACAAACGTTTAGTTCCTTTCTTTTCCCTTTTCAGCTAGTTGATTTCTATTTTGAGTTTCCTTATAATCTAGAATTTATTTTATTGCTTTTTAACCTAATTTTAGTTACACCTAATTGGCAGATTTATTAGTTATTTACTAGTTTAGATGTATCTCTTTCGTTTCCTAATTTCAGTGTAATTTTTGTGAAACAATCTTTTCACAATCCAAAATACATGACAATTTCTCAACAAAATGTTCACCAACAAAGTAAATTTACAATTGTGCTTTGTTACCCACAATAATAACGAAAGAAAATATGTAGGGGATATAGATCTCTTATCAGATCAAACGATTATTTTCAGTTCAAAGATTCTCAGTCCAAACAACACAAAAAATAGAAATTTCCCCTTTAGTTTTCAGAAAATGTCACTCCCAAAAGGAAATAAAAGATACCTCAATCCTTAAAGTCAAAAAAGGGAAGAACTCCTACAGATAGTCGACCTGCAGAAATGACGCAAATCCAAGGAAAGATGAGAAAAGTAGATCCAAGTTCGGTTTTCACGGGTGGCTCGCCATCTATTTCCTTCACTTGTCACACGTCTCGATGCATCCACACCAAAGAACGCAGTCCACAATACGAAAATCCAACTTCAAAACACATACATGCAAAATCTGGCCTGCACACAACAGGGCAATGTCCTTAGTGATTTCTCTTCACATTAGCATCTCTTAGCACATTTCTGAACAACAATTGACATTGTAATCACTCATTAAACATAGTAAATCATCATAGTTTTTACTATGTAGTCTCATATTAATACTGTACATAAACACTGTTAGCCATATTTATCAAAATAAACATTCAACTCACCGATTCCTCTGTGAATTAACTGTTTTTTGTTTGTTTGTCTCTCTTTCCAGGTTTCACCAGATGAACCACGCTAGTTTCGTTAGTGTTAGCTTAGCCTAACATCTACAGAATCAACAGGAACTCTACTCAGGTAAGTATCTAAACAAACTTCTCAATCAGTGTAGTTGTAACAATAAACTGATTCTCAATGAAATTCTAGGTTTTCTTTCAGGTATTTCACCATTAATTCTCCTAATCACTGTTTCTCCTCTCTGTATTGTTTCTCTGTTTTTCCGATCTGCGCTGCGCACAGGGAGGCGGAGTCAGCGCTGCTTCCTGTTCTTTCCTGATTGGATGCCTAACATCTGCAGCGCTACAGTATACACACTTTCCAATCGTTGCGATTTGCTGCAATAATTTACATATTATAATAAACATTATAATAAACTAGACATTGTCACGAAGTTTTATTCTATTTGGTGTTCAGTCATTGTTAAATATTTTGGACAAATTAACTTGAGCAAAGACTGCAAATATGCTAATTTGAGTCTGGGTTACACCTTTCTCAGAACATAACAGAGGAGAACAAAACGCAGGGCATAATGGAAAAGAGCCAGTGGGATTTAAAACACATTTGATTTCCCTCTGGCCGCCTGACTAGGCTTGGTGACTTTGTGGCCCGCTATCAGACTAGTCACACTGCTCTCCTGAAGGAGCATGAAGATTCCCAAAGAGTTTTCAGAAGAAAGGTTTGAATACTTTAATAAAGGTTTCATTGAAGGTGGCATGGGCAACAATTTTTAAGTAAAAGTAAATATAAAGAAAATTACATTCTGTATGTCATCATCACATTATATGCATTGGTATCTAAAACAGTTCTCCAAAGTTATTGAAATTATAAATGACTGCTTCCATCAATACCTTACTTTATGCAGACATACAGAGTGGACCAAGAAAAATGGAAAGAACGCCAGCAGAAAAAGAGGGGGAGATGTGTTACACCACTCCGGAAGCCGTTTCATTTCAAGACATCGAACAAGAAGGTATACTGTAAATATAAAGTATTGTAAGTTTAGTAGTAATAACCCTAATCTAAACATAACATGTTTTAGCATTACTGCAGCCAAGGTCATTACAGCCAATCCGAAATAGTTTACTATTCATAGATATATAACAGCAAAACCCCTTTTCCATCACTTTATTTTCTGTTATTTCACTACACACTACACAATCTTTACTTAATATTAATTTTATATGTGGTATATTATTTTGTGTGTGGTACATCTTTTTTAGAATAACTATTCATGTAAATTAAAACTGAAACTTCTACAAACAATTGAAATATTGTAAAAGATTTTATTTTATATTTGTTTTAAATGTATTTAAAACAGGAAATTAAGAGACAAACGGAAGCACTGTTACATGAGGATCCTTAGTAACGTGATCTGTTTTTAAATACACTGTTGATAGGTTGACTCCTCAGTGCCTGACGGTGCCATTGGGAAACAGAAGTCTTCACCACAGCCTAGTTCATCTCTGCTGGGGGACCATGAAGAAACTTTGGATGGAAAGGATACATGGGGATATCTCAAACAAACCTCAGAAACCATCCAAGACATCAATAACCACAGCATCACGTAAGAAGGCTTTCTAGTATCACAAGTTCTTACTAGTAACTTTTAAAGGTTATTATTAGAATGAACATTAAAAAGAAAGGATATAATTGTTTAAAAAAAGAGAGACAAGAAGTTGAAACACATTCTACTTATGTTTAACAACGTGTAATTTTTTATTTAAATGTATGGCATGCAGCTCACCTCCTGGTGGAAAAGAATAGACACAGAGGTTGTGGTTTCTGTGATCCCCACCCAGAACAGTGCGAGAGAGTGTGTGAGTGAGTGAGAGAGAGAGAGAGAGAGAGAGGGAGAGAGAGAGAGAGAGAGAGAGAGAGAGAGAGCTCTTCATAACACAGGACACCAGCGGCTCACAGATAAAGAAGAAAATGATCCAGATCTGTGATCATAAACTTCTCATATTTCTCCTGCTCATCATGTCAGGTAAGAGTTTATTCTGTGTTTCTGGGTCTTTCTAAAACAGCACCTGCTCTCAATCAGGTCCATGTTCGCTCTGAGCTGAGTTTCTCTCTCTTATGTTTTTAGTCTTGGCGTGTGAGACGACGGAGATCTTGACTTTCACTGGTTATGAAGGAGGAAAAGTTGAAATACGCTGTCCCTATGAGTCTGGATATGAAGAGAAGAATAAGTATCTCTGCAGAGGAGAGTGTTTAGTACACCCACTGAAAGATATTTTTAAAGACATTCCTGTTGAATCTGGATCTCCAGCTAAAGACAGGAGATTCTCTCTGACCGATGACAGAACGACCCGCATCTTCACCGTCACCATCACTGATCTGAGAACAGAGGATCAAGGCAAATACTGGTGTTCTGTGAGGACAGGACAACTACAACTTGATGACTACACAGAGATTAACCTGGAAATTAAACCTGGTAAGTCAGAATATTCTGTATGAGTGAAGTGGACAGTGCACACAGATATGGTGTAAAGCACATATAATCATAACTAATATATCAGTAACATCAGAGAGGTCTGTGTGTGTCTGAGAGAGCGCTGTATCACGTGTTGGAAAGATGTAAAGAGGCGAGATAACAGAAACCACAGTATTCTCTGCAGATGATGATGAGCGAGTGTGTTCACACCACATACACTGACCCGCATCACTTCCTCACACACAACACTGTCTCAGTTATGGAGAAATCGCTCATTCAAAACACAAAGTATACATTATCTGTACACAAAAGTTCAGGTCTTTCTGTTGTAAAATACCTTTTCATTTTATATTTATTCCATTATCAGTCTTTGTTAACAGAGAAGCCGTTCACACCGAAACACAGCTGACATGATTTACATTAGACTAAACAGCCCATACTGTCACTATAACAGAGACTCAAGGATGCAGTGTAGAATTAATGAGACATTTAAATCTCTCATTTATGCCCTGATTTAGTGTCTGTCGTGTCTCGTGTGACTGGAGAACATCTGAACATCACCTGCCATTATAAAAGTGATTTGAAGAACAAGATCAAGTTCATCTGCAAAGGAAGCGACCCGTCGCTCTGTGAGACATCGGGTATCAAAGTTTCATCAGAAACAAACAGTACCGGTAGATTCTCTCTGAGGGATGATGAATCTGCAGGAGTTTTTACTGTGACCATCACTGATCTGACACTAGAGGATTCTGGGATATACTGGTGTGGAGCTGAAGAGACGGGACAAAAGAACAAGAACAAGTGGATTTCAGTGACAGATCTGAACATTAGTAATGAGGGTAAGATGCTATCAGCCTTTTGAACTTATTTTAAGATCATCATCTGATTGTAAAATTATAATGATTTGTTAGTTGTTTGCAGTCTAGAAGACTGTATTTAACAAGTGTTGCTGGTCACACATACAGTGCTATATTTGCACCACACCCTTGACATCAGTGAAGTGTTAATAAAAGCTGTGTTGGGAACGTTCAAAGTAGTCACATGACTTTGTGCCACAATATGACTTCTTCTGAAACGCAGGCTCAATATATGCAAGCAAACAATCTTAAATAGTTTTTATTCTGCAATAACTGCATAAACTGCAGACTCATTTAGATTTCTACTGTCATCATCTATATATTATGTATCATAAATTAAACCCAACGATCATTTGTGCTTCAGACATATCAGAGAGGAAGTCACGTAAACCAACCACAACAGCTTCAGATCACATGACTAAACCAGCGAATGAAGACAGTGAATCCATCAGACCCGTCACATCTTCAACCTCATCACTACCACCTTCATCTTCATCTTTATCACCTTCATCATTATCACCAAAATTACAACTAGGTACACATTATGTTACTTACAACAATCCAACTCTCCAGATTTCCTTAAAAACAGGACATTTGGGATTATTTTCACCTGTTTTTCATGTTTTTTCAACAGTCATCATTATGGCATCGGTTATGGTGATAATGATGGTGTTTGGATTGTCATTGTTTGCTTATTTCAGTTTGAGACAAAAGAGACAAGGTAAAACTGTCTTTCTCTCTGTCAAAACACATCATTTTACATGCTTAGCTATTTTTCACCTTATATATAACATTTTCATAACTGGACTTTCACATCCCATTTTGTCCCAATCTGGTGTCCTGAAACAGGAGTGTGGATGAAAGGTGTCGTTCATTTCTCGGCTGAAAACCTGCTGACTGAAGAAGTGAGTTTCATTATGTTTGAGTTTGTAACCGTTAACTTGTGGATGCTAATCATCTTTCAAGTTGACCATGTCCTTGCACATCTCTTTCTTCTCTTGTTTCAGGACACACACACTGTCTGTCATTATGAAGAGATCATGTGCACAAACACTCATGCTGGCTACAGTTTGGGCCTTCCAGTGTTTGGTGAACACGACGCCTCTGATTCTCTCACCTATTCAACGGTCATATTTCAATCTACAGATCATTCAGACAGGACTTCAGTAGGACAGGAAATAAATGCAACTGTTAGTCCATGATGACCTTGTAAAACTGAGTGACACTGTTTGGTTACATATCTGAATCCATGAGCATTTACGCTGTTAAAAACACACAGGCAGTGGAACGGGGGGAAAAAAACGCAAGATCTAGAGACATATCTTTTATAAGTTGAACTTCTTTTAACTTGAGCTCCACGTTTTTGGAAAGCCGTGCCATGAAGTGAGACACTAGCGAGATCGATTATCGATTAAAGATGTCTGTCTTGTGTTTACACTGAAAACCATGGAAAAGCAGCGCGGTGGAATGGAAAAACACAGTCTGTATGAACAAGAAAACTAAGACATGTCAGATCAACAATAACCATAGTGATAGTGACTAAAGTAATATCAAAGATGGCGACGTGAATAAAACTGTAAAGTCTGATCATACTTGAAGCGATGCATCCAACAGATCTAGATTCATGTGATGTGTGGCTCCGCCCCATTCTTACTCTGATTGGCTCAGTCGTCTTTCATAAGCATGCATGAAAGTTGTCTTCACTATAATGCACAGAAAATACAACTTTAGCCTACATCCCACAATGGCAAGAGAATTGAATTGTGAAAGTCCTGACAGAAAGCATTGCATAAGGATGTAGTGTAATGACGAATTCTTTTTTTTTTTCGAAGTGTTGACAACTTAGTGTTAACTAATAATTGTTATAAACTGGTACTACTAATAAAATATTAGTGCATTTCTGGAACTGGGCGTCGTTACACTTCATCCTTATGCATCGCTTTCTGCCAGGACTTTTACGTGTTTTTTTAAATCACTGAAGTGACGTCGGTGTCTGCGTTAGCGGTAGCATTAGCCGTCAGGAAAGTGTTATTTAAATAAACTCCTGATGTACTTACAAACTTTCCAATGCCTCGTTTGATGAGTACAGAAAATATTTGTACTACTGTAGACTTTTGGTACCATTCTGGGCATTATTAGTGGGATAATTTATGAGATACAAATTTGGAGCCGAATAGCGCCTGCACTAAGCCATTCGGCTGATTTCTCTAAATAAGCTCTAACTTTAATAATGTTCAACCAAAAAAGGCTTCTGGGGGGGTGTTTGGCTCAAGGTCATGGCGCAAAGGTGTGGATAATCAACCAATACATGTTTGTTTGAAGGTAGAGTCAGCAATTTTTTATCATAAACACTATTTGTTATTCTGGTTGAAACTCTCTTCACATCCTGATAGCAATCAATAATAAAAGTGGTCTTAATATTTAAAAAATGTACATATATCTTCTCAGGACCAAAAAATGTTCTTTCAATCATTGCATTCGGTCCTATATGATGTCCTACCTGCCTGTCAACATGTGTTTCCATACCTCGCACAGACATCACACTGTAGACAGACGTCAGTCACAGAGCAGCACAAACGAAACAGCAGCCGCCTTTACAGTTCCTCCAGAACCAAAACAACCAGCTCAACATGACAACAACGGTACAACTAGAGCTCTATAAGTTGTTTACGCTCATTCTTGTTGCAATTTAATGTGCTTTGTAACATGAGGTAATTTAACACCATCTCTCGTGACACTTTGCAGACTTTGCTCTGGCTGTTCGTGTTCATGTGTTTTGCAGGAGGCTTTGGAGACGTTCTGAAGGGAGGGTGGGATCTCATGCTTTCAAAGCTAGCTTACTATTCCTAGCCGCTCCGATAATTGCCTACCTTACCTTTAAATGTTGCTGGGTTGTTCGTGTGTAAGCCTAAAGACCAGCTTAATTTAGCAAAACTATTAGTTTCGGTTTATTGCTGGAGTTTTTTTTTTTTTTCATGCATTATAATGAAAGCTTTGTGAAACTGCACAGCAGACATATACTCCGTCCAGCACCAACTACGAACATTTCTTATCATTTGAAAGGCAATCGAGCCAATCAGAGTATGGGGTGGAGCGACACGTTCTGTATATGTTTACCTGAAATTAATGGATTGCATATTTTAAATCTGGCGGCGCATGCAGCACTGAACAGTACAAAACTGAGGCAAGCAGCTTCGGTGAAGGACATCCACACCTCTGTAAGTTACCGAAATCACAGATGAAATGCGCAGAGCTCATTCAGTGTAACTCTATTAAGGACTCAAATACAGGATTGACAACTGTATTCTAATGCTGTGTGAATGTACACTATTATATTTGAAAGGATTCATGGCAGTTGCGTATCCTCATCTAGATGAGCTGTTAGTGATGACCCCGATTACCTGCTACTTGTGACTAGTAAATTGTTATCACAAATCTCTTTTGAACAGAGTTTGGTCTCCTAATTTCATTCTTCAATGAAGGAAAATGACAGTTTTAGACAAGACTACTAAACCCCACTGTGAGCATGTTTGTAGGCCTGTACTGTAGTAACTGCAGGTACATGCATCAGTATATACTGTATGTGGAATAACTGCAAAACAGTTTAGCATTTGCTACCGCCTTTGTATATTTTATACAATATAAGTGTTATTTTATAAGTGTTTGTATAATTTTTCTTTTTTGCATTTAAAAAAAAAAAAAAAAAATCAAACAAACACCACATGAGGACATAATTTGCAAATTGAACAATACCAAAGTAATATTGAAATTGCAATCCTCTCATTATGGACACTAATTTAATTATTAGATCATACTGACACCAAGTGGTCAAATATTTCAGTTAAACACAGTACAATAGTTTTGAATGGTGTGCTGTGTCTTAGTTATGATCAGCGATGAAATATACTTTCCAGTCATAAATCTACTTAAAATTCCTAGCCTAAATCTTTTCTAAGGTCAAGACTGAATTTATTTCAGTCTGCTAAATGAATAAATGTAAATTTAAGTTTTAATTTATTCAATGAAGAAGTCAATACTTAACAAGAGGGAGCTCTAACTGCAAACACTGTATTTCATAGAGAGGAGGAGGAGGAGGAGGAGGAGGAAGAGAGAGAGAGAGAGAGAGAGAGAGAGAGAGAGAGAGAGAGAGAGAGAGAGAGAGAGAGAGAGAGAGAGAGAGAGAGAGAGAGAGAGAGAGAGAGAGAGTGTGTGTGTGTGTGTCAAGCCCCTGCCCCTTTTGTCTCAAAATGTATTGTGCCCCTGTCTGATAATTGTAAATAATATTAATAATTAGTTGTTCTGTCCCTCTATGTTTCAATAGTATTGCATTAATTATCTAGTGCATTTCTTTATTTTCCCACTAGGGGTCAGTATCTCTTTTAGAGTTTTGGGGTTCTTCTTCTGTTTTACATTGCGTGCACGAGACGGCGCTCAGTGTTGAGGGGGCAGGCAAAAAAAGTTTGTCACACGCGGTGAGAATGTCCAGAGGTGTTGATATGCCATAATCTGTAAGTAATTAGTTGTCGATATTGTTCTCATTCTTTAAGAGGTTATTTTAATTCTTACTAACAAAAGTTGTTTGTGATCTAAGTCTAATTAATGTTGCTAGCTTCCATGTGGGTGTATGTGGATGCACAATATCATATATAAGCCTATGTTAGCACTTTTTTCTCACTATCCAGATCGTCAGGTTGTACATACAGGTTATAAATGTAAAATCAGAGGTTTTGGGTTTCAGTGTAACTTTGAACCAAGGCTTGTTGAGTTTGTTAATTAAAGAGTAAGAGCTGTTATACTTTTGCAGAATAGTGAGAAGATAAATAAATCTACAGCTTTATTCTACAGTTATCAGTAAAAAATGTTGGGATCACAGATATGTTGAACAGTTTTGCATTGCCTATAAACGTGTGCTCTGAAACTGTAATTAGCTGCAGTATATTCTGCTACCACATGGTGGCATACGATACAACCTGAATTATTTGTAAACTGTAATTTTGTGATTCTTATTTTGAATTCTCGTCACTTGCAGTATTAATATTTGCATCTATACAATTTGTTTGTATGTTCACAGTTTTACAAAAAAGTCAGAAAAGAGAGAGGTCTTCAGTAAAGACACTTAAGAGGAAAACTGTGTCTTGTCGTTCCTGGAACCACCTTCTTTACTGCATGTTTAGCTCGCTGCATAGGCTGAGTAGACACACACTCAACCGAGGGCAGAAGATTAGTATAGATAACAATACACTTATACACTTTTGCCACTAACATATTAGAAATATTATATATATTTTTCTGGCGTTTGGCGGAAGCATTTGTGGTAGGGGGAGTTCCCTTTGCAGCGCTAGTATGTACTGTAAGCAGCAGTTCGCCGCCAGTCTTCACACTACACTAGCAGAAGGTAACATTAAAGGGGTCATGACATGGTTTTTTCTTTTCTTTTATTATGTTCCCTTAGGTGCAATTATAGTATTACTATAGTTTTTTGGACAAAAAAAAAAACGTTTAAAATTGAGTGATTTATGACCTTTTCCCACCCTGTATCTCATCCTCTGATTCAAACAGTCTGTTTGGGGGGTGTTTCCCCTTTAAGAGTTCAGTGTTAACGCCCACTGTTATGATTGGCTAACGTCAGTGCCTATGCATCAATTGTTAACGCCCCCTTGTCAAAAAAGTGCGGATTTTGCGGAGCTGTTTACCGTTTCCATAGTAACGGGTGATGCATGCCAGGCGATGGCGATTGCAATGACGTTTGAGTCGGAATCAGAGGAAATGAACCATCAACACAACTAAGAATGCATCAGCCCGTCCACATAGAAAGTGTGAAACTATTTTGTCAGTTTGACAGCTTACATCTTTTAATAGCCTACGGGGGATGAAAACAATAAGTAGGCTAAACTAAGTAAAAACACGGTGATTATTCATAATGAATTAAACTGCAATTAACGTTTTAAAAAAGTTTTAAGTTTTAAATAGCCTACATTACTTACAGTTTGCGTCGTCGTTGTTGAGCCCAGAATAGTCCACACGGCCTTATCTTATACAAAGGTTTTCTGGCAAAGCCAGCATCATACTGCGATTGTTCTCAACTGTCACTCATCCTTGAAATGTGGAGAACACACGCTTAAATTAAAGCCCCATTATGTAGGATTTCCGTTTTGGTCAAACAACGACCCCTAGTCGCTGTGGACTACTTGTATTTAACATTACTGTCGTAAATACCACTCACGCAGAACAGTCTCTTCACTCACGGCCTGATCCCCTCCCCCCTGTATACCGGTCCCTGTTCAGTCGGATAGAAGCTGTAACGAGTGGAAATAAGGTGTGTCCCCTTTAAGAGCTGCGCACGCCCTGTTTAACTGTCGGCAGTCTGTATTGTATGTGCGCCTCGAACGCGTAAGCGGATTGTTTCTGTTTGATGCTCATTCTTGTCCTATTTTTGTCTATCAAGTAATGCTGTGGACGGTAGAACGTGTGACAGACAGTTACACGAGTTCGATTGGGGAATAAACACAACGCGTTACAATCGTCGGACATCGAACAAGCACAGCTAGCCTCCGAAGATGTCTAAGTTACTAATCCATCAACAAGAACGCCAGGTGCTTTTTAGCTCACACCAACGAGTGAAAGCTTGTCCGAATGATATACAGTATAAGCAATATACTTACAAGTCCAACAGCATGTGAGGACGTGTTGGGGGAAGTGAGGTATCCTATGCCGTAAAGCAGTCGAATTTTGTAGTTCTTTTTGTTCTCGCGGGTTACTACCCGAACCCCGAAGTTTAAAAGTACAATTAAAAACTATACAAACCCCGTCAGGCTATGGCAGACGTGTCATTCAACCTATTTTAAGTCGATGTACCATCACAAGGGTTTTGGAAATATATTATGAAGGTTGAAAAGTTACTTAGTGTTACTTTAACACTGCCGTGGCTGGGACGTCCGCAAAAAATAAACTGCATCCATCTTCCCCTGACGTCTGGATCTTTCAGCAGCGTATATTATTCAAACATGTTGTTTGTCCACAGCCAGGAACAGCACATCTGCATGACATTGCAATCTTCTTGTAAACAGACCCACTTGCTGCACGTTGACTGAACACATGTGAAGCGCGTGAAAGATGCGATGATGAAATGAGGCGTAGTTATCTTGCACTTGAAGCGTAGTTGTCTACGCTGGAGGCGGTCATATGCAAACGACTGGTACGTCACTTCGTACCGTGACGTCACTTCGTACCGTGACGTCACTTCATACCATGGATCCAGAACGAGCTGTATTTAGAGCTTGATTAAATAAATGATTCGTTTATAATGGGGAGGACGTCTTAAGCTATGAAACTTGCAGGAAGTTTTAATGGTACAAAGACCTCTTATATACCAAAAGATCAAGGCAAATTTGGTTTCTCATGTCATGACCCCTTTAATGACTAATATCCTACCAGGCTACTGTAAAAGTTGCGGCAGCATGCGAGTTATGCTCAACTAAAATTAGGCTATAACTCGATTTCAGCCTCATTCTGAGAGAGAGAGAGAGAGCGCGTGTGTGTGTGTGTGTGTGTGTGTGAGAGAGAGAGAGAGAGAGAGAGAGAGAGAGAGAGAGCGCATGTATGTGTGTGTGTGTGTGTGTGTGTGTGTGTGTGTGTGTGTGTGTGTGTGTGAGAGAGAGAGAGAGAGAGAGAGAGAGAGATTTGATTTTGATTTTTAATAACAAACTTTATTCAATCATGATATAAAAGAATAAATATTACAACAATTTCAAATCTACATTTCTGTTCTTCCTTGTTTTATAAATTGCGAGCTTTGCCTGTCCAAACAGAAAATTAGGCAGCTGCCATTTAATCTTTTGCTTTTGATTGTATCCTGCCCCTACAATAAAAACATCTGGAGTAAACTTTTCCCCACATTTACCACATAACAAATCCAACAAATTAAAAAGCGTTTGAAGTCTTTTACACTCCAAATAACAGTGAAAAATAGTTTCTCTAGATCCACAAAACACACATTTATCATCAGTATCTGGATTAATGACTGAAACAAAAGCGTTAACAGCCACAGCCCCATGCAATATTCGCCATTGTAAGTCACCAGATCGTTTGGTCAGTGGTGGTTTGTACAGCACTCTCCACACAGGTTTCATGTCCTCTTTCAACCCAAGCTTATCCCTCCACACTGTATCAACCCTCCCATTTAGTGTTCCTTTATTAAAAACTTTTACAAAGCATTTATACATACATCACTTTCCCTCCGACTTCTTTCAGATCTAAATCTTGCAGTCCGTTGAGATCCAACAAAGGACCTGACATTCTTTTAAGTCTGGTGTAATCCCAAGTTTTGGAAAAGGGTCTCTTATGTCCAGAGTTACTCTTCCATTCTTAAAATCCTTTATTAAAGTCAATTCCTCCTTTGTCAGTCTTGTTTTCCACATATCCACTATGGTTAGCGTGTGGCGCATTGACCTCTGACCCAACAGAGTAGCTACTGCATTTATATCACTCATCTCAGGTCCAGCCACGTTAACTATGTGCCTCAATGCCACAGTTTTAGAAGCACACAGTATCTGCGTAAGTCCCAGAACATTCTCACCCGCAATATCCATGAGAGCTCCTCTGATTAGAGGTTCTTCAAGTAACCAGAACAAATAATTGGTCTCCTCCAGTCTGCAAACATTTAAAAGTCCCCACACTTTGAAAAGTTCACAATCAAATCGAGGCACTCCAGCAAAACGTAGTTGCTTAGCATCCATTAGAAACAGCGCAGCATCCAGCCCAAGTCCGTCTACTGTGTGCAAAATCGTTTTTGCCATCTTCCTCCACACAAGCTCAACAGGGCTAGTCAGAAATTTCTGAATAAACTGCAGACGAAAAGTAGCATGTCTGCTCGGTAAGTGCACCAAGCCTTGTCCTCCCTCTTCTTTCGGAAGAAAGAGCACACTTTGGGAAACCCAGTGTAAACAATCCCAAAAAAAATTCACTAGGATTACCTGTAATCGGGACAGTAGTCCAACAGGTGGATCCACACAAGATAACCTATGCCACCATGTAGAGGCAACCAAATTGTTGATTATTAAAACTCTCCCTCTAAATGACAATTGTGACAAATCTCAATTTTTTCAATTTTCCTTCAATTTTTTTCAATCACCCCTTCCCAGTTCTTTTGTTGGGTGTTTAAATCCCCAAGATGTACTCCTATATATTTTAACCCTTCTTTCTTCCAACTCATCCCACCAGGTAGTTTTGGCATCCCTTCCTCCCATTTCCCAACAGCCAGTGCTTCACTCTTCTCCCAATTAATTTTTGCAGCTGAAATTATTCCAAAATCATTAACAACAGAAACCAGCTGATTAATGTCTTGTTGCCCATTTACCAAAACCATAACATCATCGGCATAACCTGAAATTTGATGTTGTATATCATGATTCAGTGTTAAACCTTTAATCCTATCTCTTAATTTATTCAGCATTGGTTCAATAGCTAAGGAGTAAAGCATACCAGACAGAGCACAACCTTGTCTGATTCCTCTACTAGCTTTAAACGGGGCACTCAAACCACCATTGACCTTCAGTAAACTCTCAGTGTCCTGGTACAACACTTTAATCATATCAACAAAAACAGAACTAAAACCAAAAGCTTCTAGGGTGTCCCATAAATACTGATGCTCAACTCTATCGAAAGCCTTCTCTTGGTCAATAGAGATAAACCCCAAATTTACCCCTAAAAGACTCTAAACACTTAAAATATCTCGTATGAGACAGACATTATCTGTGATTGACCTACCCGGCACACAATATGTCTGATCAAAATGAATGACCTGCCCCATCACTTTTCTCAGTCTGTTAGCCAGAGTCTTAGAAAGGACTTTGAGATCAGAACAAAGCAAACTCACAGGTCTCCAGTTATTGATCTCCTGCAAATCACCCTTTTTGGGTAGCAATGTGATCACTGCTCTCCTACAGCTCAGGGGCAAAGAGCCATCAGCTAAGCTTTCATTCAGGACAGCCAGCAGGTCCTCGCCCAGCACAGCCCAAAACTCTGTATAAAACTCAGCTGGGAGTCCATCCATCCCAGGAGCTTTTCCACTCTCCATGCCCTTGAGAGCGTTCAGAAGCTCCTCTTCCGAAAGAGGCCTCGCCAGCTCTGCCTTTGAGTCCTCCAAGACATTTGGCAGACCTTCATAGAAGCAAGCAGACAACTCCTCGTCCTTTCTATATTCACTACTATACAATTTTTCATAGAACTGTACAGCTCGTTTTCTAATATCAGATGTCTTTGTCAATTCCTGCCCGTTTTCAGAGCGTAAGGAGTGAATATAGCGACTCTGACCGTTCTTTTTTTCGAGACTAAAGAAAAACTTAGATGGGGCATCCATTTGCGTTAAGTTTTGAAAGCGAGATCGGACCAAAGCCCCCTTTGCTTTAATGCCGAGCAAATCTGACAGAAGAGATGTCTTAGTTTTAAGTGTCTCGATTAGGGGTGGGCGATATCTCGATATTTACGATATATCGAGATATTTTTTAAACTCGATATGGATTTTGACATATCGTATATATCGATATATTGTTTATATTTAATTCTGATTTCGCCAATTTGCTTGTTTGCCTTCTCTGTGCTGTGCTCGCGCTCGCCCCCGCCCTCCTCCGCCTCCTTGCTTTTGTTCCCCCTCACCTCGCGTGTTGTCTCATTCAACCAAGTGCCTCGAGTCCGACTCCGGTCAGGCACATCAATCTTTCCCCGCCCAGCGAGTGCTTGAAGTGCGTCAGAAACAGCGCGCGCGCGATCAGTTGTTGTTGGTAATTTTTTTGTGTAGCGTCGCCTCTCGCCGCATTGCTTTTGTTTGAGGGCGCACTCACACTTAACATGCTCCCCTGTAGAAACGGGCCTGGCAGCTCGCGCAAGGTATAGACACGGTGAAAGTTTCCTGATTGTGACGGATGGCTGAATTTACATGACACATTATAAATTAGCATTAGCCTAAGTTACCTATTCTGCTATATACAGTGCCAAAAAGAAGAGAAGAGGATAAAGGTGGATAAAGACAGAGTGATGTAATGAATGAACAGTTTATCTAATTGCATAGTAGTAAGATACTGTAATTTAATGGCAGTTATTTTTACCTTAAACTTTATGCTAGCAGTTGTTCCGAGTTCCCCAGAGGCCCCAGACAGTGTGATTTTGTAACAATCATGTCAATTTTTAGATGCATTTTTATCACTTTTTTTTTTACAAAAATTGGTAATGATATTTCTATACAGGTTTATTAAAAATAGTGCAATATGTATTATTTCTTCCTTTATTTTACAGTTAAATTATTATTTTTGTATACAGGGATTTTTTTTTTTTAAATGTCGCAGAAGCACTTTGTTCCTACATGAACAGCCTACCTATTTGCACGTCAATAAAAAAAGACTTTGTGGTATTTGGCATATTTGTTTTTGCAGTAGTTTTTGGGGGGTTATTTTTCCTGTAAAGATATCGAGATATATATCGTATATCGAGATATAGCAAAATATATCGAGATATATTTTTTGCTCCATATCGCCCAGCCCTAGTCTCGATATGTCTTCCCTCCCCAGTATTCTCTGCTAACCATTGTGCCTCCATTATTTCAGATTCAAGTTTTTTCATTGATCTAGTGATGTCCCGAGAGACACTGAAAGTATACTGTTGACAAAGTACTTTCACATCAACCTTTCCACAGTCCCACCACTGACGTAAATTTTCAAAGCATGGTTTTCTTAATTTAAAATCATTCCAAAAAGAAACAAAAACACCTCTAAAATTCACATCACTTAACAGGGAAGTGTTAAAATGCCAATATGCACTCTTTGGCTTAACATTTGTTATAAACACATTACATGTGACTAGACAATGATCAGAAAAACCAGTTGGTGTAATTAAACAACTTTTCACAACATTAAACTGATGCTTGAAACAATAAAACCTATCCAATCTGGCTAAAGAAATGAAATTCTCTCTATTATGCAACCACGTGTATTGTCTTATATTATTATTTAGATCCCTCCATAGATCACATAAACTATGAGTCTCAATCAGTTCATTTAAAGCACGACTTGAAGCGGCATGAGGTTCCATATGATTCCGATCTAGACTATAATTCCCTGTACAATTAAAGTCCCCGCCCAAAAACAAAAAAATCATCAGAACTACAATTCTGTAGAATTGTATTTACATTTTTGAGAAAGAGTACTCTTTCATTACCATTTGTTGGTGCATAAACATTAATAAAAACAGCCTTGAATTTTTCAAACTGAGCCCTTAAAAATATTAGTCTGCCAGGTATCACATCTTTAACCTCACACGAGATAGGTGAGAAATTCTTAGCAAAAAGGACAGCCATCCCTCCTCTAGTAGAGCTCATGTGAGTAAGAAACACTTCACCCTACCAGTCTTTTTTCCAGTCAATTTCATTAATACAGTCACTGTGTGTTTCTTGGACAAATGTTACATCAATATTCTTTTGTCTGATAAGCTCAAACAGCATTGCTCTTTTATGTAAATCTCGGGCTCCATTCAAATTAAGAGAGCTCACCCTCATCACACTCATTAAAATAAATAGTATGAGGGGACATAAACCAAACAAAAACATGGGAAAACAGCGATTATGTGGTTTCGAAGCCATCTTCAGTTTGTACTTCTAATTTCAGTTTGGAAACAAGTTTCTTTAATCTGTATATTTCTTGAGCTGTAAACTGTTCCCCTCCTTCACTTCTCATTAGCATTGTCACTGAGTTAATAAACATTCTGCAGTCAACAAAAAAATCCTCAAACTGGACATTTTTCACATTTTTCGTTCTTTGCAGGAATGATTTTATTTTGTCAAAGTTGTAATCACTGCGTCGACTTCGTCCTGTCCTACTGTCCGCTATACTTCACCATCAGAATCATCAATCATCCTGCTTTCAGTATCAAGTTTATCAGACTCTGTTTTTGTTTGTCTGCTCATTTTTGCCATTTCCGTACTCTTCCTATTTCTCTTTCTCTTGGTATTGGGTACTTTGAAAAGTGTTTCATCACAAGCAATGTCTGTCACCATCTCTTCCTCCTCCACAATACACTCAGCCACATTAACAACATCAGTAGACACTGTAACCAGTTTTTTCTCAACGTTTTCTGTATTTCCCCCCGCAACAACAATAGACACTGTATCAGTTTCCTTCTCCCCACTTTCTGTATTTCGCCCTGCGGCATTACTGCCATCATCATCTTCTTCACTAACAGAATCCTCCGTCACCATCCGCTCGGCCCCGGCTCTGGCTCTGGGTCTAACTCATCTGCTCTCTCAGGACACGCACGCCTAACGTGCCCTGTTCGCCCACAGCCAAAACACTTCATAGTATCAGATGATACAAACACAACGTAATCAAAGCCGTCAATTTTGAATTTAAACGACACATTCAGTTCATCCAAATCACTCTTTAGGATCATATGTAGTTGCCGTCTAAAACACACAACATGCTTAAGCAAAGGCGATTTACACCCTAATGGGATCCTTTTCATTTGTGAGACAACTTTTCCATGCCTAGACAATTCATTAATCAAGAGCTCATCTTTAATGAAAGGTGGTACATTCGATAATGTTATCTTTCTTGCCGGTGATACGGATCAACTGGGGATCATGTTAACTGGGGGAACACGCGTGCACGCAGATAGTTTTACCTGGATTTCCAGCAGATGTTAGACGGCTACAGATTCGTGCCATTTTCACGGATCAATGATTAAAAACGTATGTTTCACCAGTTGTATATACTGGTATGCATACTAAACCGATTTGTTTTTGTAGTGTATATTCCTGCGTATTTGACGCAATTTCAAAGAAGTTTAACATACTTTAGTGTCAAGCTCAGAAACCACGCCTATGTTAACATGGGGCATTCGGCTTCATTGGATGAGCAGACTTGTCAGCGCACTTCAGAAGACATGTAAGAATTTACACATCTCATTTTACTGTATCATATTGCTTACTTATAGTGTGTTGTCATGTGTTCTAATCAAAAATAACAACAGATGTAGAATAAGTTAAATTAGCAATAGGCCTATAGGCTACCTAAAGAAAACGTGAATTGCAAAGTCATTTACATTTTTTTTTTTAAGTTGTATTTATTGATCTGTGTATAGCCTATAATTTTATAATGGATCTATTATATTTATATAAAAACACTTATCAGTTAATTTTACAATGCTGATTTTATTGTATTAGCCTATATCTCTTGTAAGTACAACCAGCTCTGACGCCTTTGTATCCATTTCCCTGGACATAAAACAGCTATGCTTATAGGGTCATGAAGGTAACTATCTCATCAACTTGTAACATTTTCAATGACTGGTTAATAAATTAATATTTTATCCTCTTGTTTTTGTTCCAGACTCCAGCTGAATTAAGCCAAGAAGTCTTGATAAAATTCAATCTTGAAGAGGGAACAATTATTGTTCTTTTAATATTGTGATTGCAGAGCTTGTTTGGAATTATACAAGGTGCGTGATTATGCCAGTGAACTTCTGGCTGAGAAGTTTCGTCCCGGATTTTTGACTGATCTGAAATCAACATTTTGTATTTGCTGAATTATAAGATCACATTGTTTCAAATTATGTTTTATTTTTTCCAAAAGATTAAAATAGAAAAAGAGAACAATTCTGTATGTAATACTGCATCTTCTTAGAATCATATAATCATTTAAATGAAGTGAATTTTATATAAATGCTTGTATAGTAATATTGTCTTTGTATTGTACATTATGCTCAGTTAGGAGCATGAACTTGAATGTTGTGAATCTAATGTACTGCAAAACAGAACAGCATTTTCCCACAACTCATGTGAGTTATATATGTCACATTTATGACGTTTTCATTTTCAAGGAAACAAAATAAAGTGTTTAACACGTGTTTTATAAATAAAAATAAACTTTTGTATTAAAGTCCTGTGAAAAACACTGAGTGGCAAGCACACATTGTATTACTGAAATAAGCACAACATATGATATAGTAATGATGAATTATTAAAAAATATGGCTGATATTCTCTATGGCTAATATTCACATCACTAACCTCTTAATAATTTGTCACCTCACATGAATGCTCCTCACCCAAACATCAATTAGAATAAGAAATGCTTTATTGTGTACTTTTTTGCTGACCTCTTTAAATAAAACATATGACACAAAGGTCTATCAGTTTTACAAATAACATTAAATGGATGTGGGCTTCTTTTTATGTAATATACATTTGAATTATGCCAGTTCTCTTCATTTGACTGGTACCTTGAAATTCATTAACATATTATCTTTCCTAATTCATCTCATCATTTGCTTTCATTGTTGTCGTCTGCTAGCAATTAGGAACAGATGAACAGGTCTATAAATTAAATGTCATTATTGCAACTGGTGTTGTTGTTAGGCCATATACTGCCACAGCAAATGGATGCAATTAAAGTAAGAGAAATCAAAAAACTTTTTGCAGGATAACTAATATCCTGATAGCTGCTCAGGAAAGGAGCGCTATTACTTAAAGAGAAGATGTGAAAATTTCACAATGAAAGGTAATGGTGTATTAAGTTGGTCTCGCCATAAAAAGGTAATTCAACTGTGACCTTTATTTACTATTATAACATTATTACATTAGATGGAGAGCTGCATTACATCTGCAGGAGAAAAAAGGACAAGAGTCAGCATTTAGCTAAAGTTGTCCTTTCACCCGAGGAGGCACACAATGTCTTTATGGAATTCCACACAGGCCCTCTTGGTGGACATTGTGGAGTTGAGAAAACCCACAATGCCATAATTCTTAGATTTTACTGGCCTGGCATGGAACAGGACATCCGCAAGTGGGTAAGTTAATTGTTAAAAAATATATTTGTTTTTTACTACACTAACTCAATTAAAATGGTCATGGCCCACCTCTCTTCTTTCAGATAGCTCAGTGTCCTCAGTGTCAGCTAGGAAAAAAACAATAAAAGAGAAGAAGGCTTACAATCCTATAGTTGTATGTATAAAAATGCAAATATAACAAACTTCTAATACATAATAGCCTTAGTCCTGAATGTTTAAAACATTGATTTTGATTTCAGGTCACCGAACCACTGGAATTAATTGGAATGGATCTGATAGGAAAGTTAACTCCAACTGAAAATGGCCACCAATATATATGTGTAATGGTTGACTATTTTACCAAGTGGTCTGAAGGCTATCCTCTAAAAACAAAAAAAAGCAGAAGAGGTCATGGGTTGCATCCTGGATTTTTTTTTACAAATTTGGAGCACCGCAGCGTCTCTTAACAGATCAGGGAAGAGAGATTGTCAACAAGGTTTGTTCAACACAAATAAAGTAAAAATAAATGCATATGACCATAAGAAATATCTGAATGTTTTTTTTTTTTCAAAGGTCAATTTTAGCCTGTGTGAGAGACTCGGCATCACCAGGAGTCTGTGTTCTCCCTATCATCCCCAGACAAATGGCCTTGTTGAGAGAATGAATGGCACAATTCAAAGGTAATTTACATATGTACAGGCACATGTTCTGTAGTGTTTGAACATTTCATGATTTTCTTTTTGATTGTTAATGTCCAGGAGCCTGACAACAATGGTTGGGGAAAATCCATCAATATGGCACAAATGCAACAATGTTCGCACTAAGAACAAAAAAAACCAATTAACAACAAAGTTTTTCCCATACTATTTAATGTTTGGGAGATAGGCACAGTATCCATGTCAGGTACCAAAGGATTATGAGGTTAGTGATTTTTTTTGTTTTGTTTTGTTTGTTTTTTACTGACACTTGATCTTGAAAGATGTGAATAATTATTGTGAATGTCTTACTTAGATCTGTCATGGAAAGGTGGAAGCCATGGTTGCAAGCGAGCAGCTCTCTGAGGGGTTGATCAATAGGAGGGAGACAATGGAAGTTGTAAAAGAGAACATTGCAAAGAGTCAGGAGAAAGTATGGAAGCGAAAGATGGAAAAAGGGCAGGAGGACAACTTCATGGCTGGGGATAAAGTGTTGGTTAGGAATGTGAGACAGGAGAGCAGAAAGGGTGGAAAAATGGACCCAGACATGCTTGGTCCATTTACTATCGTTAAAATAGAAGACAAAAATGTTGATGTGGTTTCGACCAAAGGGAAAAAAAGTTTAAATACAACGTAGATCACTTAATAAAGTATGTGGAGCCCGAGCCTCACATTCCAAAAAAATGGATCCCATCAACCCCTCTCAGTCCTGCTGCTCCTCCAGCCAATCCTCCTCAGCCTGCAACACTTCTATCTCCCACCAGTCCTCCTCTTCCTGCAACGCTTCCATCACCTGCCAATCCTCCTCTTCCTGCAATGCTTCCATCATCTGCCAATCCTCCTCTTCCTGCAACGCTTCCATCACCTGCCAATCCTCCTCTTCCTGCAACGCTTCCATCACCTGCCAATCCTCCTCAGCCTGCAACACTTCCATCACCTGCCAATCCTCCTCAGCCTGCAACGCTTCCATCACCTGCCAATCCTCCTCAGCCTGCAACGCTTCCATCACCTGCCAATCCTCCTCTCCCTGCAACACTTCTATCTCCCACCAGTCCTCCTCTCCCTGCAACGCTTCCATCACCTGCCAATCCTCCTCTCCCTGCAACGCTTCCATCACCTGCCAATCCTCCTCTCCCTGCAACGCTTCCATCACCTGCCAATCCTCCTCAGCCTGCAACACTTCCATCACCCGCCAATCCTCCTCTCCCTGCAACACTTCCATCACCTGCCAATCCTCCTCTCCCTGCAACGCTTCCATCACCTGCCAATCCTCCTCTCCCTGCAACGCTTCCATCACCTGCCAATCCTCCTCAGCCTGCAACACTTCTATCTCCCACCAGTCCTCCTCTCCCTGCAACACTTCCATCACCCGCCAATCCTCCTCTCCCTGCAAGGCTTCCATCACCTGCTAATCCTCCTCTCCCTGCAACACTTCCATCACCTGCCAATCCTCCTCTCCCTGCAACGCTTCCATCACCTGCCAAACCTCCTCTCCCTGCAACACTTCCATCACCTGCCAATCCTCCTCTCCCTGCAACACTTCCATCACCTGCTAATCCTCCTCTCCCTGCAACACTTCCATCACCTGCCAATCCTCCTCTCCCTGCAACACTTCCATCACCTGCTAATCCTCCTCTCCCTGCAACACTTCCATCACCTGCCAATCCTTCTCTCCCTGCAACGCTTCCATCACCTGCCAAACCTCCTCTCCCTGCAACACTTCCATCACCTGCCAATCCTCCTCTCCCTGCAACGCTTCCATCACCTGCTAATCCTCCTCTCCCTGCAACACTTCCATCACCTGCCAATCCTCCTCTCCCTGCAACGCTTCCATCACCTGCCAAACCTCCTCTCCCTGCAACACTTCCATCACCTGCCAATCCTCCTCTCCCTGCAACAATGGCACAAACACAAACTAACCCGGGCCCACCAACTACTCACTCTTGCTCCCAAATCACCTTCCCTGTTTCAACATATTCGGAAGAACAAGGTAAAAAATGAAGTGGTGTAGTTATATTTCACTGTGTCATGGCTCAGAATTTTACTTTGTATTTATTGTGCTTATTTTAGTGATACGTGATAAATGGGAGGGCAAGAAACAGGAAGTGCTGTGGAGCAAACTGGGCCCCTACAAATTGTTCACCAAGAACCTGATGGGTCTGGCACCAGGCAAATGGTTAGAAAGTGAGGTAGGGTTGCATTCTCAAATTGTGTATGGTTACATATTTTTGTTTTGGTTCCTTGTTTTATCAATTCAATAGCCCTTATTTTGATTATTTTTGTAAATACACAGCAAAATTTCCAGTGTAGTTTTGAGTTGTTTTTATGGTGTTAATTTATCAGAGTTAAAAAGTGTTGATTCTGGTGTTAATTTGAATGGCATCAACACTTGCAGAGTAAATCAGTGGTCGGAGTCAGCGTAATTACAGCGAGTTGACATAATTGACACTGGTGATGAGTTGATCCAATTTCCGGTTCTTGCACTTCATTTCCTTTTGGATTAATGGCGGACGACCACGAGGAGAGGAGTGTTCAAACAGGTATAATACTTTATAACCACTTGATTTTTTTTAACCAATTTTCATGTTTAGTTTACATTTATCACCATTCAGAATAATATTAGTACATTTCTCAACATTGCCTGAGTGCTAACATTATTTTCTTTCAGATAACACGACAGACCACCGTTCGGATCTCGAGGCCGTTTTGCTAGTTCGCTGGCAAATTGAGGTAAGAGTTGCAGTTTATGTTAGTTAGCAGTTTTAAGCTTATCCTTTCTTATATTTTAGAATCTGGGATAGATAACAGCATAATTTCTCTGATTTGTTATAACGCAAATAACGTAGCATCCACATTCCCCTTCTTGGGGCTCACGTTATTTGTTTTGCCAAAATAACGTGCATTGTAAAGCATTTTTATCTCCAATATTTTAGTATAACTGTGCACTTGTTCCACAGATAATCTCTGACTGTTTAAGTGAGCAGTGATCACGCGCGAATCTATTTTATTTTTTTTTTTTTAACCTTGAACGCGCAGCTTCGTATGGTCTGGAATTTAAGTTATATAGCGTTTAAGTTACTCTTAACGTTATCTACAAGGTAAAATGCAGCGAAGGTAAAAGGCAGCAGAGATAAATTATCAGATAATCAAGTAAGTTACTTGCAGCTAAGCGTTTTGCCAGTGCATGACTATGAACTAATGTTTGCTCATCAAATGAGGTACGTGCACGCTTCATCTGTAATCGTACATGATAGTAGAGACTAATTAATTTGCTGCAACTTCACTTTAATGTAAAATTTGTGGGGTGACAAATGGAGCTTCTTACAACAGCAGCTCGCTGGAACTTATTTAATAGTAACAACAACGTCATAATCTGCATCTTTCTTGACCAACAGCTTTCATCATGCTGGTTAAAGTTCAGTATCAAGGTGTAAAGAAATTTGTGAAATTGCTCAGTGATCGTACGTTCCAAGATTTTATCAATGAAGGTAAGTGAAGAAGCTTAATTGTGCTATTTCTTAGAAATGTACTTAAATCATATAGCAATATGGTATAATCCCACTCAAGTCCACAGGGCTTGTGTATGTTAACACTTTACAATAAGGTCTCAATTGTTAACATTAATGTGGTAACTAACTTTAGTATTAGTTAATAAAATACTGTTTTGTTGTTGTTCATTTTAGTTCATAGTGCATTCATGTTAAAGAGACAACTTTTGAAATACATTTTTATATATGTATTAGAAAATGTTGATTAACAATAACAAATGCTGTGGAAGTATTGTTCATTCTTAGTCCATGTTAACTAATTAAACACACACACACATATATATATATATATATATATATATATATATATATATATATATATATATATATATATATATATATATATAATTCTTTTTTTTTCATGCTATTGTTAATTACTTTTCAGTTAAAAGCAAATTTGGTTTGGCAAGAACAGCAGCTCTTCAAGTCTTTGATGACTCCGACACCAATGTGGAAGAGGACATCTTCCATGAATTGATCGAAAGCAGTCCACATTTATGCCTAACTGTAAGATGTCTGGAAGAAAATATTTCTGCTGGCTTGTCTGATGGTAAGTCTATAATAACACTTTAGCCATACTTTCAAGGACTCCAGTGTCATCCTGGGGACAAAATGCATTTGGGTCAGATAAACACATTTAACTTTTAGCAGACACTAATACAAAAAGGGATTCATCATGAGACGGCAATAACTTGAGAAGTGCTAATAATGCAAACATTGTCTAAAATAGTCCAGGCTGCTACATTAGCAGGATACAATTAAGTGCTCACTTATCAGTTTATTGAATATTGTCACAGATTTGTTTGGGTTAATATCTAAAACAGGGATCTGGAGTTTTTGAGATCCAGTGATGAAAAGGTGGACAAAAGGATCTGGTGGTAAACAGTGTCAACTGCATCTAGATATATCAGAATGAGAACTTGCAATATTGTATCCTTATTTTTATTATTTTAAAGGGTTGGTTCACCCAAAAATTAACATTATTTACTCAATTACTCATCCTCATGTCGTTCCAAACCTGTAAGACCTTCATTCATCTGCAGAACACAAATGAAGACATTTTCGATGAAATCCGAGAGCTTTCTGAACCATCCATAGGCAGCAACGTAATTACCATTTTCAAGGCTCAGAAAGGTAGTAAATACATCGTTAAAATAGTCCATGTGACTCAACTTTAATGTTATGAAACGACGAGAATACTTTCAGTGGGCAAAAACAACGACTTTATTCAACAATCTCTTCTCTTCCATGTCATTCTACTACACTATCCATGCAGTAAAGGGCAACACAGCACTTGGCCTTGAAAGTTGCAATGATGTTGCTGCCTATGGATGGTTCAGAAAGCTCGGATTTTATCAAAAATATCTTAATCTGTCTTTCCGAAGATGAACGGAGGTCTTAATTTTTGCTAAACTAACCCTTTAATTTGATTGTGATTAAATTCTTGCTTCAGAAGTAAAGAACATATTAGCCGCGTTTCCACTGTCGGGCCAGGGCCGGGCCAGGGCTTTAAACGGGCCGTGCCGGGCTAATAGCCTCGGGCCAATAGCACCGGGCATGCGTTTCCACTGTCGGGCCAGAAGCTCCACAGCGCTTCACTAAAACACGCCCGTAACACGCCTCTCTGGGACAACGTCACACTAACCCATCATTTCACCAACAAATGGAAGTTTTATAAGAAAACTAATCAGAAATCACTGGAAACAGCGTTGAAAACAAACACGATAAAAGCGGCCGTTTGCTAGCTTTTTTTTTGTTTGTTTGTTTGTTTAGCAGCTTCTTGAATATTTAAAACCCACGCATCGATGTTTTACCACAGGTTTACAATAAAAAGTGATACATTGATCATAATGAATTAATTTATGTAAAAATTGCACATTAGTCACTCAGAAATAAATTACCGTTAGGTCTATTTCACAAAAGAAAGAGGACACACTTACTTTTTCAGTCGCGTCTGTTTCTTTATCTGGTAACTTAGTTACAGGACATATTTACATCACATTTAGAAAAAATGATCATTTCTACAAATATATGCCATACGACCTGAGGAGCTTTAGCACTCTCTCGACTCCCATACAGATATTTTCAGTCAGAGAAACAGAGGAAGCTCCCGAAAAAAAAAGTTACTTTATTTTTTGATAGTCCGGTTTAAAGAGACGAGACGTAGGCTATGACAGATAAAATAAAAACATGACTGTGATAGCCTTTAAGATTGGTCTGATTTTTTACTATGCGTATCTTCAAGCGTTTACTATGTTTACTATGGTAACGGCTAGCGCGCATAGTCTTTTGCATCACAAACAGAAGGCATTCAAACATGAACGCGATTTAAATTATTTTATTTTTAAGTCTTTAATCTGACAGAATCATCCGGCGCTGCCGTCTCCCAATGGTAAACTCTTCCTCTGTTGGTAACCACTCCTCTAGCCCGAGCTGGCCCGCTTTGGCCCAAGGTATTCGACGGGCCAGAAATCCTGGCCGTTGGCCCCGAGTAAGCCCCGATCAAGCCCCGGAAGTGACAGTGGAAACGCGACTGGCCCTGGCACGCACTAGCACGGCCCGGCCCTGGCCCGACAGTGGAAACGCGGCTTTTGACAAAGCCCTTTTTGATTTAATGCCTTTAGAGAAAACATTAAAATTGTTTTGCTTTTCCCTGTCAAGAGTTTTCACCCACAAGATCCTCAACCCCCAGCACATGCACTGATACACTATCTCTCTCTTCAACTGACCATGAAGAGACAGAGAGAGCAGTGCAAAATCAAACAGCAATAGTCAGCAACAGTTTTAACATAGACGCTGAAAAGGCAAAACGGGTATGTATGCGTGTTTTTCCTTATGGTTAACTTGTCCCTATAATAATTCTTTCACCATTTTAATAGTCTTCATGTGTTCACCTGTATTGTGGTCATGTTTAATCAGATTGTCCAAGATGCACTGGAAAAAAAATCTGGTGGTGAGGAAGTGCTTGAAGAATACCAGACAACTAAAACTTTAAAGCACAGCACCAGACGTCAACTTGTTAATATTGTTGTCAGTCACATGACAGAGATTCATGGGTAAAACTTCAGTGCACAGATGCATGAAATACACACAGCTGTCAATTGATGTAGAAAACAAGGTTAAGTTTACCATTAACCATATATATATATATTTTTTACATTGCAGGAGGATCCCCACCCGCAAACAGCGGGAAACTTATGCTTTGGGCATTATTACTCTTTTTCCTAGCCTGAGAGACCCATTTTCAACAAAGGGCTATGTAAGAATCCTTTGTATTGATGTACTTGAAATATACAATCTAGTTTGACATGAAGTTAAATGCTCTTTTTTTTGTGGCATGTAATGGTAGTTTCTGTCTATCTATCTAACATAATGACTGTTCAGATTTTTCAAAAATTGTTCATCTTTTTGACAGGAGCATTTCTACGATCCAGAAAAGGGAACAGGGTTCATCTCCTGGCGCCTTAAAACTTTGTCGAGGAAGAACCCAAAACGTGTTCGTTTGGAGATGACTGAAAGTGGAGGACCAAGTCGACGAAGGAGGATAGATGATGTGCAACAACTTGAAGGAGATGCATGCAGAGAGGCAATTTCTTTCCTTGTCCACACAGCTGATGAAGGTGAAGTTATGCAGAAGATGAAGGAAACGTTTAAGCATAGACAAGAACTGGTACATAATCCTGAAAGATCAGCTGACGTCCTTGATGTCTTCCCAAGTTATTTGGATGTAAAAGGATTGGTAAATGAAACATTTATTCTACTTATTCTACAAAGATTGTTTTAAGTGTGTTTTAGATTTGCCTGCTCTTTTTCTTTTTATGAGGTTACACTTTAACATAATTGCTACTTTTTACTCATTCGTTCATAAATTTATCTCTCTTGCTCGTACATGCCTTTCAGACATAGTGATAGATTATGAAAGAATTTAAGTAAATACACATTCATGATTTCTTAGTCTATCAAAACATGTGCACACTATCCATTTTGGTGGTAAAGGATGGAAAAAGTCCCAAGTAACCTAATATGCTTTGTCATTAGATAAATCAGGACTTTTCTCTGCTGTTCGATGCTGAAACATCCAACAAGTTTCTTAAGAGGTGGGAGACGGCATTCAAGCAAAAGGTCATCAACGAAGCCAAGTCTCTTACTTCAACAGCAGAAATTCGGTGTCTTCTCAATGCAGCAGGTGGACAAGGATCTGAAAATGGTTGGCATGATTTGTGCGGATGTCATAATTTCATATTTGCTCTGGTTTCTTGTTATTGTGAGCACTGAATCTTTTTTTTTTTTTTTTTTTTTATCTTAAATCTCAGATTGGGACAGTGACATGTCATCTGTCCTGCTGCTGTTGCATCTCCTGCCGCCTCCTCCAGGGAGGAAGAAGACTAAGATCAGTCCAACAGAGGCTGTTGACAGACTTGTGCATTTCCATAAGGTAAAACTCACAATACTGTTGCAAAGTCATTGTGAACATTTCAATTAAAATTTGGGTTATAAACCCTAAAATGCAGTGGTTTTTATTCATGGTCCTTGGGACTGAACCCTCTGCACATTTTGTCTCTCTGACCTGACAAAGATAATTTGGGTAAACTAACCATTTAGTTAAGTTCATGGAGCTCTTACCTAATGAGGTGAAGATCTGAAACAGGTTTGTTGAATAAGGGAGACATACAACATGTGCAGAGCCATTGGTCCACGGTACCAGGATTGAAAATTGCTGTCATAATGTGACCGTCTAATTGTACCTTTTAGAATTGCATGCATTCAGTTGCATTCTATTGACCTACAGCTCTCGGATTTCCATGTACAACTCTTTGTTCTAATAAAGTAAGTCAGTCACATAGCTTGGTTTGGCTGAGGGTGTATCAGCAAATTTCTTTTCTTGTGGTGAGAGGCGGGGCGGGTGATTACTTTAATAGTTATTCTTTCACTGTAATACACAAAGCATGATACCAACTGGTTTTGTCAGGCACATATTGGGTTAAGGTGTGTCATATAGGTTTTTTTATTATTATTATTGATTTTAATTCTATTTTTTTGTTCATTTGAATGTGAGGACGTTACCAGTACCAGGTTTAATGCATTTATCATTTCACATTGTAATTAGTTTTTTTTTTCCTGTATGTTTAATAATTTTTTTTTTCTCAGTCCTGCACCAGTATTGAAGGCCATCTCAGTGGGAGGGAGGGCCACCAGCCATTTCTACTGGGATCAGGAAGGATCAAGGGCAGGATCGACCACTTTTACGTCGCTGTGGACAAGCGCCTTATCCCTTGCTCTGGAACCAGCTCCTTAAGTGCCTTTGATGAACTTTTCAAAGTTCACTATGTCTTCAACTTGTCCTACGAGGAAGCCTTGGTCAACTTCTTTACCTTCCTGCAGACCACAGTTTACAACATAGATGTTGGTCTTTCAAGTGAGTCTCCCAGAGTAAGGGAACTGCGTGCAAAGTTTTTAAATTAGTTTACATGTTAAAGTGTTTCCTCTGTAAAAGTTTGCATGCAAACAGCCACTCTTTGATAGCTCATTTAAGAGTCACACACAGTTTCTATCCTTCGTTAAAGTTTAAGTTGTTGTGTGCACAGAGTGGCTGTAGTCGGCAGTTTTGCTCATATTCTGGGTTTCGAAAGCATTTGAACCGTTTTCATGCTGTTGATGGCTGTCCCACTTTTGATTTGTCATCTGGTGAACTGTCATCTCAAAATGTTGATGATAATCAGTCAGGTTCTTTGTTTGTTGGAGAAAGTGATCCCCAAGTTGCTCTCATTGAGAATGTTACCTTTTCCAGGAGAGAAACGGCAGATATATGTGCCTCAATTGTGGCCAAATTACAGTGCAGTGGAGTAGCCAATAGCTTGGTATCATCTGTTGTTTCAGACCTTGAGGACCTCACCACGGAACTGCATAGCCAAACTCGTCAAGATGTGATTTCTGTCATTCCTCTTAATAACCCTGTCAGATCAGCTGTCGAAGATAGTTTAGAGCATTTTGAGAGTCCCTTTTCTATGTTTAACACCGAAACTAAAAGAACTAATTATTTCGTTGACAAATGGGGTGTTGTGGAGCCTGTTGAAATTGTGCTTGGCATGAGATACGACATGAGGAGAAACAAAAAGACTGGATGTTATGATCAGGTCCCAGTAAAAGACACATATGTGTATGTCCCAATTTTGGAAACATTAAAATTTATGTGTCGAAATGTAGATGTATGTACTCTGCTGGCAGAATTTACAGGAATGCAGAAATCACATTTTGAGGACTTTTGTGATGGAAGTTACTTCCAGAGTCATCCATTATTCTCAAAACATCCCAGTGCTTTACAAATTCAGGTGTACTACGATGAATTTGAAACCGCAAACCCTCTTGGTTCTAAACGTGGGGTACACAAGGTTGGTGCTCTTTATTTTGTGCTTCGAAATCTACCTCCCAAATTTAATTCGAGACTGATGAATATCCATTTGATTGCTCTATTTCATGCGCAAGATGTGAAAAAGTACGGTTTTGACCCCATCTTGGAACCATTGATTCGTGATATAAAGATTCTAGAGACGGATGGTATTGAACTACCCATATCAATGAGTAGAGTTTATGGCACAATATGTCAAGTAATTGGAGACAACTTGGGGATGCACTCAATACTTGGGTTCACAGAATCATTTAGTGGACATTACTCCTGTCGTCTATGTTTAACTGAAAAAGCTGATGTCCAGTTAGTTCACAACGAGGATGATTTTAGGGTTATTTTGCGTGATCGTTCAATTTATGAACAGCACTGTAGGGAGTTAGAATCTGACCCTCAACTTAAGTCAACACATGGCCTCAAAAGAAACTCAACACTCAATACTCTGCAGTATTTTCATGTGTGCCACAACTACTCTCTAGATGTGATGCATGACCTCCTGGAAGGAGTTGTGCAATTTGAAATGAAACTACTGTTTGAGTATCTTTCAGAAAAATTTGTTACACGAAGTGAATTGCTCTCCAGAATATATTCATGATTATGGATATTTGGAGAGAAAAAATCGTCCTACAAAAGTTAATCTAGAGCACAGTGGAAATAGCATAGGGCTTAATTCTATCCAGGCACTCTGTCTTGTCAAAAACATTCCATTAGTGTTTGGTGATATTGTACCCTTAGGTGATCAAAATTGGCATTTGCTCCTGCTCTTGCTTCAAATACTAAACCTGGTGTTTTCCCCTTGTATTTCTAAAGGTATGACTGTCCTCCTGAAGTATTTAACAATTGAGCACCATAAATTATTTAAAGAGTTGTATCCACACAAAAATTTGCTGCCCAAACACCATTTTATGGTGCATTATCCAGCCTGTATTCGCAAAATTGGACCATTAGTGCACATGTGGAGCATGAGGTTCGAGGCCAAGCATAAAGTTTTTAAGAGTACACTAAAGAATTTCAAAAACATCACCAAATCACTGGCAAAAAGTCATCAAATGTCAATAGGGTATCTTTGGGAAACAACACCATTGAGTCAAGTTGAGTGTGGACCAATGAAATCATTTTGTTGGAATGATGTTGACAATGGTGAAAAGTTGGCAGGAATGCTACAGAATCCCATGCAGACAAGCATGCATTCCATGAACTGGGTCAAAATAGATGGGACAGAATATAGACAAGACCTCATTGTATGCAATGAAATTGAGGATGAAATTCCTGTTTTCAGTCAGATTCGGAAAATACTTTTCATTGACAGCACTGTGTATTTTATTGTCGACAAACTTTTCACAGAACACTTTTCAGAACATTATCATGCATTTAAAGTACAGCGATACTGTGAGTTGAGTGAACTTGTAAAAGCCAACAGCTTGAAGTTCTACAGGCCTTTTGATCTGCAGTGTTTGTATGGGTCAGATGATGGTGAATATGTTGTACCTTCCTTTGTGTTGGTGTAATTGTTACATCTCTGTTGCTGTTGTTGAAAATAAAATTTCAAAATGATACAGTGTGTTGACTTAATTACCTGAATGCACATGCATTTTTTTAGTCAAATACCATTTACCTTAATCAGGATTTGTATGAACTTTATATTAGTGCTGAAATAAATCTCTTGGTGTTAAGATATTGACACACCTAGTGTACTTTCAACACTAACTTGGGTGTAAATGAGGGGGGGGGGGGGGCACTAATGGTGTTAACGGTGAACACTAACAGTATTGTTTTTACACTAAGCAAGTGTAAAAAAAGTAACACTATTTAAAGTGTAAGTTTAACTCGATTTAGTGTGGACCTATATAAACCCCGAAAAAGTGTTAATTTTCACACTGTGAGTGTTAATTTAACACTTACAAATTTGCTGTGTAGGTTGTGAATTCTTATACACAATCTTAAAAACCGAATAAATGTGTCAGGAATGAAACGGGCATATTTCATCGATTCATACCAGATGACTGCAATCTGGAAAGGAAGCCAAAAGGGCTTGAAAAATGTTTTTGCATTTAAACACAAACTTCAAAGTGTTTCAGTATATTGACAGTTTTTTAAACTGCTGGGCCCGTATTCATAAAGAATCTTAATGCAAAGAGTAGCTCCTAGTGACAAAATTCTAAGAAAATTCTTAGAAATGTGGGCGTTTACTCTTAAAATGAAAGAAAAACTCCTAGTAAAGAAAAAAGTAATTCAGAAAGCATCTTAACCCTTAAAAGAGGTCTTAGGGTCAAAATTGTTAGGAGCACGGACAAGGACTTTTAAGAGGCTTAAGAGTTTCTTTAGCAGAGGAGAAAATGGCAGAAAGACGAAGAGGGAGAAGAAATGTGTTGCAGACAATGGATGACAGTGAGTTAATAAGACACTATAGATTAGATCGTGCAGGGATCATGTTTGTGACAGATCTTTTTAGAGACACGCTAATATCTCAGACACAGCGCAGAAATGCCATAGCGCCAGAAATGAAAGTAATCACTACTTTACGATATTTGGTAACTGGGAAAATTCCATGTTTGATACATTAAAACCAACATTCAAACCACCGCTTAAATAGACATGCCAGCAATCAGTGTAAATGTAAGCTTAGCGTTAAGTTCTGCCGGGAAGACTCAATCAGCGCGTCATGAATTAACTCACTTCTACCAATCACGTGATAACACTCTCAGTATAAAAGAATGGTACTAACATCCGTCTGAGTTCGCAGATACTGACGGCGCCAATTACCTCCATCCTCCCCAACCACCTCCAAGATGGTCCTTTCCCTCCATCCTCCCCACCACCACTAGGATGGTCCCTTCCTTTACCTCCAGGGGGTCGGCTGCGCCCCTGCCTTCATCTTCAGGCGGGATTTGCAGATTCCGTTACCCTCGCATTGCTTGCTAAGGACGGGGCCTACGCCAAAGACTATGCTTGCTGAGCTATAAATAAATTTACTCTTGTTATATCATTTTATCTCCCGAGTCTTTCTGGTAGAACTGGAAAGAGTGGAACAATTTTTATCATTCTAAGCAATCAAATACCTTATAGGAAATCAACAGCATGGTAAATAAAAAAAGGATTTATATACACATATATAATGCAATAGTGTGTGTGAGAGAACGATCAAATAGGAAAAATTAGGCATGTAAGTTCAAAGTGGAGGCTTAGAATAGACCCTATACTTAAAATCACTTTTTTTTTCCTTCTTGGACAACCAACCAATCACAGTCTTCAAAAGATTGTGTCATACATAGCAACGGGGTCAACCCCGCCTCCTCACTTAGATAAAAGTTTTTATATTTTCCTTACTCAGAGTTGCTCTCAGATCGGTCCCGAATCGCTTTTAAGCTAAGACTCCTACATAAAAGTTTTTAAGCTAAATTAAGAGTTTTCTGAGAGGATTCTTAGAATCTTTATGAATACGGGCCCTGCTGATGTATTGTTTGTAGCTTGATCCATCCAGTTATGATGTTCTTTTCGGGGCTGTTTGTGTCAGCGACAACCATTGGACATTTATAGTAAGTAACTTTCTAAATTTCTACAGAAGTAGATGCATGAATTGATGGTAATGCAGACTTAAGATTAATTATCTAATGACAGTTAATGTTTTTTTAGGCAATGTTCCCAAAATTGTCCAAATCCATATATATTGACCCTTTTGGTGTTAATGAATCAGCAATTTCCAAATGCAAGGATGCTACAAGGCAAGTATTGTAAGCAAAGTTTCTTAAAATGTTGAGTTATCTGTTTTATATTATGTATTGCGGCTTAATGATGAGTGCACTTGCACACACTTCTATTTAATAGATCTTTCCTTAGGATGAAAGGTCTGAACATTTCCAGGTGGGGATGCCACTCAGTTGTGCATCCAACCCAACAGGATTCCACATCATGTGGTGCATTTGTTTGCAAAGTAAGCTATATGTAATTTTATTAATTTTTACAGTCTTTATTGATAAAACATAATTCATGTATGGCATAACTGCTCACATCAGCTAGCAGAGCTGCTTCTTATGGAGGAAGAAATGACATTTTCAAATGAGGAAGGCGTTGTTTTACTGCGTCTGGAAATTGCAAAAAGGATTTCACATTTATGGATTTGGCAGACACTTTTATCCAAAGCGACTTACATTGCATTTCAAGGGACACATTTACATTCTTATCAGTTCTTGCTTTCCCTGGGAATCGAACCCATGACCTTGGCGTTGCAGAATGTGGAAGGTGGTACCATTGGGACTGTGTGGGTAGACCTTTCACAGTTGGAAAATACAGCTGCCCTGCATGCATGTAGTGCATTTGTCCTGCCTTATTTATTTATTTTATGTTATTGTTGCTTCAATATCTGGTATGTTTATTGAACATTCACCTAAATAAATGCTGTAGGTAATTCACTGGATCCTACCTGTATATGTCATTAATTATAAAATTATATTTGCATAACTATGGCTTATCACTTTTCTCCACTCTTAAGGAACATTTATGGAGTGTCCTGTATGCTTTAACTCATTCCTCAGCTTAAATAAATAACTTGTTCCTTTAACTACAGTGCATTGCTGCTCAATTTAAATTAAACCACAAACCATGCATCAAAAAAATAATCTGCGAATACACACGCACAGCAAAGACATGATGTAAATACTTTATTGAATGTAACAATTGTCATCTAGATACGAATTCCATTGAAACGAATGTAACAAAATGATGTGGGCGTGGTCTGACTGTGTGTCGCGAAAAAAAAAAAAAAGAAAAAAAAAACTTCCCTTAAACGGCGTCTGAAACATACAGCGGAGCAGCGACAGAGGAAACAACAGAGCCCTGATTTGAGACAAACATTAATTTACCAATAATATGGAAAGCTTTTAAATCTGATCAGTGGAAAATTCGCTGTGACGAATCTGTAGCCGTCTAACATCTGCTGGAAATCCAGGTAAAACTTTCTGCGTGCACGCGCGTTCCCCCAGTTAACATGATCCCCAGTTGATCCGTAACACCCATAGACAGTAAAAGAAATGGACACAGCGACCCCATTGGAACTCAATTGAGACAAGTGAAGCCCATTTTTACCGATTTCTTAGCACTTCCTTTCCTGACGCGCAGACTCAAACCGAGCAAAGCTTTACACGGACCACGTGAGCAACCCGTCTGTCTTCTAGTAGCTGTGCCAAGAGAAATCTGAATCATTCCCTTCCGAATCTTGCAGAGACGGAGAGTGTGAGTAGGAGGTGTCCATGAGCTTTGAGCATGAGCAACTTTTGTTAGGTATTCTGATTAATTTTATTGTCATTTTTCCTCCACGTCCCTCCGATTGCTCGCGAGCTTCTCCTCCTGTCCATACGGTAATCTCTCTACTGTGCGACAGAGAGTCGCGTGGTTATGACGCAATCGTTAGCCTACTTTTACAAAAATTGCTTCTACGGGGCCTTAACATAAGCTACAAGATAATGGAGCATTTTATACATTGTCGTGTTTCTTTAGAAATAAATAATGGACAAATGGAGTCTTTAAACGCCTCAGATGTAAAGTTATTCGCTGTCAAAGTGACGCCAAAATGAATGGGAGTCAATGGGATGCTAACAGCAGGTGAAGTTCTGCTACAAGATGGCGGAACGCGGCCGACTTCAACTTCCGGTCGACTTCCTTCCCCCCTGGTAACACCGGCTGAACCAGCGGTATTACTGGAGTAAAAGTGTCCTGAATTACTACTCCGGTCTGCACTACACTGTTTACGTTCTCAATGGTATCAAGGAAGATAACCACAGCACTGTTCATTCGAGAAGCAAATATTATGCTATTAAAACCAACAGCGTTACCCACAGCCAAACTACAATCCTCCACAGAGCAGTTCATCACAGGCGCGAGTTTTATCCCGTGCCTGCGTGAAAGCTGCTCAAACTTTGTTTGGCTTGGACCCGTAATTGCTAACCAGCAAAGCGCTGGTTAACAGCGTTCCTCAAACCCCCACTCCTTAAACTTTCTTTGTATTCTTTTCAAACAATTTTTAAACCAAAAACCCCAAAACAGGGACAGTGTAAAAAGAAAGAAAGAATAGACTCACTCGCACCGCAACACTCTCAGGCACACACGCTGACTCCGCCCACTCACTCACTCTCAGCATCCGCTCAGAGAGAGAGAGAGAGAGAGAGAGAGAGAGAGAGAGAGAGAGAGAGAGAGAGAGAGAGAGAGAGAGAGAGAGAGCTCTTCATAACACAGGCCACCAGCGGCTCACAGATAAAGCAGAAAATGACCCAGATCTGTGATCATAAACTTCTCATATTTCTCCTGCTCATCATGTCAGGTAAGAGTTTATTCTGTGTTTCTGGGTCTTTCTAAAACAGCACCTGTTCTCAATCAGGTCCATGTTCGCTCTGAGCTGAGTTTCTCTCTCTTATGTTTTTAGTCTTGGCGTGTGAGACGACGGAGATCTTGACTTTCACTGGTTATGAAGGAGGAAAAGTTGAAATACGCTGTCCCTATAAGTCTGGATATGAAGAGCAGAATAAGTATCTCTGCAGAGGAGAGTGTCCAGTACTCAATAAAGACATTCCTGTTGAATCTGGATCTCCAGCTAAAGACAGGAGATTCTCTCTGACCGATGACAGAACGACCCACATCTTCACCGTCACCATCACTGATCTGAGAACAGAGGATCAAGGCAAATACTGGTGTTCTGTGAGGACAGGACCGGGAAAACTTGATAAATACACAGAGATTAACCTGGAAATTAAACCTGGTAAGTCAGAATATTCTGCATGAGTGAAGTGGACAGTGCACACAGATATGGTGTAAAACACATATAATCATAACTAATATATCAGTAACATCAGAGAGGTCTGTGTGTGTCTGAGAGAGCGCTGTATCACATGTTGTAAAGATGTAAATAGGCGAGATACCAGAAACCACAGTATCCTCTGTAGATGATGATGATAAGCGTGTGTGTTCACAACACAGACACTGACCCACATTACTTCCTCACACACAACACTGTCTCAGTTATGGAGAAATCGCTCATTCAAAACACAAAGTACATCTGTGCAACTCAAATTCTTAGACTTGAAAGTGTTTCCGGACCGGCCTTTTTCATGGCATGCTGTGTTTTTTTTTTTTTTTTATATATATATATATATATATATATATATATATATATTTGAGTTGTGCAGTTACAATTTATATTTTAGAATTTTTTTCCATAACTTACACCTCAAAATTTAGGTGTGTCTATATTTTTTCAAATCAGTTAAATTTTACAGCTTGCATTATCTGTTGACAGTGATTTTTGTAATAGAAAGAAGTTTTCATTTCACATTAACTTCGTGATCAGTGTGTGTAAGCGCAGAAGCCCGTGATAAACAGTGTGAAAGAACAGCTGACATTATTTACACTAGTATCTGATCAAACAGCCCATACTGTTACTATAACAGATCTGAGACTCAATGATGGACATCAGTACTGCTGTGCCATAAAGAGACTTGGAGATCCTTAAATCTCTCATTTATGCCCTGATTTAGTGTCAGTCGTGTCTGCTGTGACTGGAGAACATCTGAACATCACCTGCCATTATAACAGTGATTTGAAGAACAAGATCAAGTTCATGTGCAAAGGAAGCGACCCGTCGTTCTGTGAGACATCGACTATCAAAGTTTCATCAGAAACAAACAGTACCGGCAGATTCTCTCTGAGGGATGATGAATCTGCAGGAGTTTTTACTGTGACCATCACTGATCTGACACTAGAGGACTCTGGGATATACTGGTGTGGAGCTGGAGAGACGGGACAAAAGAGGAAGAACAAGTGGATTTCAGTGACAGATCTGAACACTAATAATGGTAAGATGCTATCAGCCTTTTTACATGGCTGATAATGATATCTTTATAACTAGTGCAAATGCTAAACACACATGGCTGGTCACACGTACAGGGGAAAGTACAAAGAGATCACGTGATCTTCTGTCATTATAAGACTGTGAAAATTAAACTGTATATATATTCTGAAAATGCATGCTCAATATATAAAAAGCTTTGCTTAATCTTATAATACCGGCAATAAACATCAGACTGTCATGCATTAAACCTAATGATTATTTGTGCTTCAGTCACATCAGCGAGGACGTCATCGAAACCAACCACAACAGCTTCAGTTTACACCAGTAAACCAGCGACTGAAGATAGTGCATCCATCAGACCCGTCACATCTGTGTTTCCTTTATCATCCTCAACAACATCATCTTCAGTGTTACTGGATTCCTCATCATCTAATAATGCAGTGTCATCTCAAACTAAATCAGGTATGATGAGTTCAGGTGCTTAAAGTTTTGAATGCCTGTCCATGGACGTTTTTTCTCAAGTTTCCTTAAAAATAGGACATTTAAAGTCATATTCACATAGTTTTGTTGTCTGTTTTTCCAGATATTGCCATGCCCATCATGTTGGTGGTCATAGGGATCATAGGGATCCTGACAGGCTGTGGATTCTCACTCTTCATGTACTTCAGATGGAGACAAACGAAAGAAGGTAACCGTATTTCTCACGAATCATTTATATTACCTCCCATTTTCATAGTCAAACTAGACTTCAGTGTCACAAAACTAAGGTCATTAATATATTTTTCAACAAAACAATAAATCTGTTGTCACAAAACAGGAAAGCAGCCCAGAGATGTCGTTCAAGGCCCGACCGAGCATCTGCCCAACAGAGATATGAAACCAAATAGAGAAGTGAGTTTCATTATGCATCTGTTTGAGTTTGATCTTTATCTTTTATTTGTGGGTTCTAATCTAACCATTTGTTTGTGCTCTCTTCTCTTCTCTTCTCTTCTCTTCTCTTCTCTTCTCTTCTCTCCTCTCCTCTCCTCTCCTCTCCTCTCCTCTCCTCTCCTCTTCTCTTCTTTTCTCTTCTCTTCTCTTTTGTCAGGCCACTCATGCTGACTCTGATTATGATGAGATCAGGAACACACTTGATCATCCTGACTACAGTTCGGTCTTTCCTGTGTTTGATGAGCACGACACCTCCGTTTATGCTTTAGCACAATTACCCAGCAGCCCCTCTGATAATCTCAACTACTCCACCGTCAAGTTTTCAGCTTCACGTCTCTCAGACAGGACTTCTGACGGCCAGGACACATCTGACTACGCCACCGTTAGACCATAAACACTGTGGACATTCATGGACATCAGGTTGATTAACAGTCAAACCTGAGTCATGCCAAACTTAAAGGTGCAGTCTGTAAGAATTACAACTTGTGGTCGAAATAAGTACTGCAGTCGAATTCATAATATCGGAGATCGTTGTTTCTCCCGCCTCCACAGACTCGACGGCGCTCACACGGGTTGCCAGATTGAGCACACGCAACAGGAACGGGCGCAATGGAAACGGGCAAATTGGCCATGTAAAGTTTCAAAGACCAAAACAAAAACAAACATTCCAGTCTGGAAACACACATTTCTAAGTATAATAACTGGCTGTAGAAGTGTTTTTCAGAGAAACGAGTATGTGAACTTAGCATGTTTCCTCAATATATGCAAACATATGATGGTGTTGTTATGCTTTAGTAGAGTGAAAAAGTTACATACAGCACCTCTTAGAATGAAACTCCTTGAAATCTGTTTCCTTGGCATTATTTGGGATAAATCATCAGATTGTTTGATTGTATTTGATATATATATATTTTTTTATATCTACAATATTTTTTACAATCTTAATCTTATTACAGAACAATAAACCAAACAAAATACATAGTGAATGATTAAATAAGTGCAGAAAGGAAATTATGTAGTGCATTAATGAAAGTAAAAATAAAAATCATAACAAAAAGCTGTGTGACAAAGAATATATACCGTGTTATTACAACCCGCCCATTATCGGCCACTCTAAACACATTTTCTGATGCCACTTTTTTCAATAATAAATGCATTATTCGTGCAAATTTTTTTTTTCACTTAGATCGAAAATCACACATGCTGTTCTCAAAATGTACAATTTGTATTTGTGTGTGTGCATACTGCCATAATACAGCTTTAATTAAGCTAAATGGAAACAGTTGTGATACATCTGATTATCCAGGGCATATGTTTTCTTCTGGGAGTCATTCCATGATCTAAAACCTTAAATGAGTAGGAATTATTCCATTGCTTTGTTATATTGTATCCATATCCATTGTTAATTTCCTATTATCAATGTAAAGCCGCTTTGGAACAATTTACATTGTTAAAAGTGCTGTATAAATGAAGTTGACTTGACTTGTGGGAAACAATAAACGTAATATTTATTATTGATGAGTAGCTTCAGTAAATCCCAATACTGACTTTACAGTCACACCATCAAGTCCCGAAAGGTAAAAAAAACTGCTGCACATCCACCAGGTGGAAGATTAACCGTGATGCACAGTTTAATATATTAATATATTAATATATTATATTCAATACAGGTCGAACGCGGAATAAAAAGCCGGAAAGAAGGAAACGGCGTTCTAAAGTGAAAGTAACAGAAGCCTTTAAGAACTGCAGGACAGGTATCGTGCGTGTTATATATTTAACAACTTTTATGTTGCCTTTATCTATCTATGTATCTTTTTGTGCTTTTTGTTGTAACTAAACAAACTAAAACGTTATATTATGTTTAATACATTAAATGAGTAATAAATTGATTGTCGTTCACCCAAGTCGGTTTTGAATGATTTTGATCTTCGAACTTCCTTGAATGTAACTGTTCACGGCTCGTTCACACCAGGCGGGAAGGAAGTCGACCGGAAGTTGAAGTCGGCCGCGTTCCGCCATCTTGTAGCAGAACTTCACCTGCAGTTAGCATCCCATTGACTCCCATTCATTTTGGCGTCACTTTGACAGCGAATAACTTTACATCTGAGGCGTCTGAAGACTCCATTTGTCCATTATTTATTTCTAAAGATACACGACAATGTATAAAATGCTCCATTACCTTGTAGCTTACGTTATGGCCCCGTATAAGCAGTTTTTGTAAAAATAGGCTAACGATTGCGTCATAACCACGCGACTCTCTGTCGCACAGAGAGATTACCGTATGGACAGGAGGAGAAGCTTGCGGGCAATCGGGGAGAAGTGGAGGCAAAATGACAAAATAAATAATCAGAATACCTAGCAAAAGTTGCTCCTGCTCCTAGCTCATGGACAGCTCCTACTCACACTCTTCAGATTCGGAAGGGAATGATTCAGATTTCTCTTGGCACAGCTACTAGAAGACAGACGGGTTGCTCACGTGGTCCGTGTAACGCTTTGCTCGGTTTGAGTCTGCGCGTCAGAAACGGAAGTTTCTGGGCTTCACTTGTCTCAGTTGAGTTCCAATGGGGTCGCTGTGTCCATTTCTTTTACTGTCTATTGTTCACACCAACGATAACTATAAAGTTTATCTCTAAGAAGTAGCAAAGTCCACACCACAGCTATAAGAAGTATGACATCGTTGGAATCACTTCAGAACGATCTGTTTTCCAGCTAATTAATGAAAAAATAACTAATAAAATAACTAATAAAAAAAAAAAAAAAAAAAAAAAAAAAAACGAGCTACAGAAATGGTCACAGACCATAACGGAAACGCGCATGGAGAATAAACAAAACATTATTGTCCGGTGGAGGGGAGGATGCAAATAGTTATCATTATAGAAATCGTTCTTGGTGTGAATGGGCATTTAGGTGAGACTTTGGACTTTCCGTAAGCACGAGAATGTCTGTACAGTAACATTAGCAAAACTGCTTCTGTTCTTACATCCTTATAACTTGTTGATTGTAGCTATTCAACAGTGAAGTTAAGGTCTTTGTATGTTATCATTAAAAGTGGGTAGGGGAGAGCGGGGCACAACCTAACACATTTTGGTTTTGGCTCAATTATTGAAAATATACTTAAATTAGATTAATCTTTTCTTTTTTTTCTTTTTTTTTTTTACAAGCAACATACACATCTCTGCTACAAATGAACACTTAAAGTGTTTTCTAGGACCTACCATTTTCGTACAGTTGCACTGAAAGTGACAGAAGTGCAAATGTTGCAACTTACCCCATATGCGGGGTTAGTTGTAACACTTGTGTGTAACACACATAATTCAGAACTATTTTATCGGTATAGTTTGATATTGTTTGTGCATCTGTATAGATAGATATCCATACATCCATTCCTCATCCAATCATCCTTCTATTATAGATCAATATCAGATATAGTAAAGGGCCGCACATTTTTGCAATAAATAAATAAATCAAATCTTCACATATTAATTGTAATTGTAATTGCAATTGAATTATATTTGTGTGGCAGCTGTATGCAAAACTATTATTGTTAATAATAATAATAACAATAATGATAATAATAATAGCAAGCTTAAAATCACATTTTAAATGGTTTATTGCATGAAAAACAGGCTATATTCTTAATAAATAAACAAGTGATCAATGCATAGTAAACAAATGTGGAAAAAAAATATATTAAAAATTGTCATTTTTTGGGGCTCAGAAAAACACACCGTTTTAGTGTGTATCCCTTTAAATGCTAATGAGCTGCTGCTGTCTGCACACTGCACAGGGGGTGGAGCCTCACGAGCTCCCGCTAAGAGCCAGGACAATCTCATCTGATAATATCAAAACAGAAAGTCTCAGTAACGCTGTTCATTTCGACCAGGAGTCGGACAATAATGCTCACAGAGCCAGAGAATATATGCTGTATGGAGATAGAACAGGTATCGTTTAGTTTAATTACGGTTATAACTAATTTGTCATCTGCTTTTATCCACTATTAATACGACAATTCACCATGACGTCACAACAGTAACAGACGTTCTTCCGGGTGGCAAAAGCAAAAGCGTTCCTATGACAACGCTAGTAAATTGCTTGGAAAGGAGGCCCACCGTTGACAGTAAAAGTGTAATAAAAATAAAACATTTAATTAAATATAATGCATTTTTTCATCATAATAACAACTGTGTTTAATGATATAAGTAAAAAATATAATAAATATGTAATATACTTAGGCCTACACAATCACATAACTAGCAAAATACTCTCTAGCTCTTTTTTTCCAGCCAAAATAACGTGCTATATAGCCTATCATAGTCATTAAATGGCTTTCCTGAGGTAACTGTTATGTGACAATGGTTCTCCAGCTGTTATATCGACCTTTGCGCGGTTGAAAAACACTGATTGGTCGATATATCATGTTTGAGGAATATTTAGGTAAGTTGCGCGAGAAAATGGATGTGTAGTGAGAGCGTGTGAAAAGTGACAATTGTATGAGGCGCCACGTAGGATTTAAATCAAACTTCGCTGATCAATACATACATAACACACGTGCATATACAATTATAAATTACTCTCATATAAATTTTTTGGATGTTCAAAATACATATGAAATACTCGTGCACACTATAATAATGAATGCTTATGAATAACTTGCATATATAGGCTACATATAAACTTGACGCACGCATACACCTATAAATACCTATAAACTTCCATGCATATACACCTACACTCGTCTCGCACATACATATACACTCGCAGCACGCAGACACACCTATAAACTCTCGCACATTAGCCTGGGTGCCAGCCCGAACCCCGCCCACAACATTTTTTGGTCGGGAAGTTCGGTCTGGACTCGCTCCGTTGAGGAGCTATTATGCCCGAACAAAAATTGTTCGGACCAATCAAATTGTCAGGGCGGGCTTTATACGATGATGGACAGATGAGCAACGCAACGTAATCATCCACGTCACCAAAGAGCGCTTGATTTGAATTAGTTTACAACAAAGACGACTGCTGCTGGAGAATTGAGATTTCACGAGTTCACATTTACAAATAAGTCAGATAGAATAAATGCGTACATAAGATTTCACACAAATAAGTCGATAGAATAAATGCGTATATGACGTGCTGTCCGAGGAGAGGGCTGTGGGCTCGGTAACCATACTCCCCCGTATTCCTGGTTGTGAGAGAACAAGACAAGAGTGAGGATTCGGGGTGGTGGAGGGATGCTGAAAAACTGTCACGGAGTGTTAGGTAAGTTGACAGAGTGAATATGCTTCCTCATGCTGATAGAAAGGGTAACGTTAGACATGGTATTGTTTGATGACAAGTTGATATTGGATTGATTATTTGTACGTGCTCCTCCCGAACTTTGTTTATGAAACATCATGTGTAGATTCCGCCATCGCGTCTGTTATATCGACAGCGCATTCATTTTAAAAGAGGAACAGAGAGCCGCGACATTTTGTTGGTTGAAAATATGAATGAAGAACATTCAAGCATTTACTCCGTTGCTCTGATTGGTTGTAGGTCTATCCAATTGAGTGCAGAGGTTTTTTTTTTCCTGGTTTGGTTGAGACACGCCCCATAATCAAATCTCTATGGAGAAGTATCAGACTCACATTCTGACTAGAATCTGAGTATGACGACGTCAGGCTACTCGCACATAGGCCTACATATAAATTCGATGCGCGCATACACATCCATAAAACACTCGCGCATAAATAAAACGCGGATGCAATGATGCATGCTTTAGTTGTGTAGGCTATATGTATGCGAGTATAGGTGTATGCGTGCGTCAAATTTATATATGCAATATTCATATGCATTCATTACTAACATAATATGTATGAATTTCATATTAGTGTGCACATGTATTTCATATATGTATTTTGAACATCCAATAGTATACATGTACATGCGAGTAATGTATAGGTGTATGCACGTGTGTTATGTATGTATTGATAAGCGAAGTTTGATTTAAATCCTACGTGGTGCCTCATACAATTGCGTGAGTCTCACGGTCAATGCAGTCTCTTCATCAAAAGAGACAATTTACTATTAGTCTTGAATTTCCCCGGCGGAAGATAAATGCTCTGCTGTGATTTTGTAGATGGACCGTTTTGAGAACACACGAAGCAGAGTTGAAGGGCAAGCAGGGTTGGCAGCAGATATGTAAACGTTGGATGAATCATAATTTAGCGGGATCGTTAAGATTTCCTACTTTTGACGACACGACGTCGCTATAACCACCCACAGGAAATCGATAAAACCCTACACCTTTTGCTGTATATCTGGCAGCGTAACCCCAAACACAACACGTTTTCATCATCGTTTCAACTTTGATCAACAACAATGTTTTTAACTATGTGACTGTTCCAGTCGCCGGCTGGATCTCTTCAGTTAGTCAGTGGAAGCCGCTCGCGTTCTGCCACCCGGAAGTTACTCGGCGCCTATTGTTTACAAACATTCTGAAAAGGCCTATACAAGCCTGCTTTATCAAACCCCGTCCAAATGATGACCAAAATATACTGATGAGTTTAATGAAGTTTATTGTACATCACACAAAAGATGAAGAGTTAGTTTTACTCCAGAAAATCACTGTAAAAGCTAATAAATATAGTGCGCATTTAAGTCTTATCCATAAACTCTCTCTCTCTCCCTTTCATTGTCATCAACATACACAGCGAAGTACACAAAACACTCATTACAACCAACCAACAGTAAACAAATATATACACACCTTTTCAGTGGGTGCTTATAAACTGGTAAACTTTATATCCGTAAAACGACTTGATGAGCTGTCATAAAGTGCACGCTCTTTCATTTCTGCCAGTAATGTTAGTCCTGTCGCCCCTCCGGAGACTGTAAGCTGGATCACGAGAGCAGTTGTACAGATCCATCCTTCTTCTTCTTCTTTGTAACGTTTAATGGCGGGTGGCAACCAGCATTATGGTGCATTACCGCCACCTACTATGTTGGAGTGTGGGCCAGAGATTTCCTTCCCTTGATGAAAAATAAATAAATAAAAATAATAATAGTAATAATACTAAAAATATTTCCTTCTCCTAAATTCTATTAACCAATCCAGTTTCTCTCAAATAACATAATAACTTCCCTACCTCAATATCAAAAACATTTATTAAACTTAATTCTTCCTGTTCAAGCTTTCTACTTTCCTCCTTTAACACTTCCCGCTCTCGAGAGAATTTTTGACAGTGAAGAATTACATGCTCAACTGACTCCTCTATTTGGCAATGATCACACATTCCTGAAGGGTGCTTATTTATTAAGAACAAAGTTTTATTAAGCCTAGTATGACCTACCCTTAGCCTTGTCAAGATGTTCTCCTCTTTATTATTTCTTCTGGCTATCCTTCCTGGGCCCACATCTTGCTGTAATATATAGAGATGTCGCCCTGTGTTTCCTGTATCCCAACTGTTCTGCCACTCCTTAATGATGTTTCGTTTAATTATTCCTTTAGCTTCAGACTTACTGAGTGGACAGATCCATCCTCGAGTAACAACGGGAGTAAATGAAGACTGCTATGTTAATTCTTACATCCAACAACAACACACCTCAATCACTTAGGAAACATTATTGTCTACAGCTGCTCTGGCGTCGGAGCAATGGCAGACTCTAGGCTGCGTTCCAAACCGCATACTCAATGAGTAGGTACTTAATTTCAATAAGTACTTACTCAACGAGCGCTAAAAGAGTAGGTACTTTATAGCAAGATCTCGTTGAGTATGAATGCGAACCGGACATCTGCCATGTTGACGTTATCATGTGACCTACGACGCGTTATCACCATGGTTATCACAAGCGCAACAACTTAAAAGATTTGAGCGACACGTTTAATTAATCTATCTGTAAATATCTTGATATTGATTAAACTTGCTCATTTTGTGGTCTTTTTTAAGAAACTGCTGCCCATTTATTTTGTGAATACATTTAGGGTTGATTTAAGTTCTTATATTTAACCCTACTAATGTGACCCACCGTTTTATCCTTAACGATATTATTTATTTTTATTACGAAATCCCAAAATTGTCATCTCTTGAATATGTTGTTAATTTGTTATCCAAACGTTTTCATCCACAAGCGAAAGTGGCTAACTGCTTTATTTTTTCCTCTTTTTCTTGTTGAATTTAACTGTCGTTTCATCCCTAGGCCTATAAATAACAACAAAAATATATATATTTTTAAATGTATTATAATGAATTATTTAAGAAAATATATATTAAGATATTCAACCTTGTAGGTTCTTTTTTTCCTGTGTAAAAAATATATTATGTATGCAAACCCATAATATATATATATATATATATATATATATATATATATTATGGGTTTGCATACATAATGAGATTTTTTACAGATCTCATAACATCAGTAACTCGACAGCCCTACCTAGAACGGATTTCCTCAGCGTTTGTAATGTCTGCACAAAGGGCAGCTGTGCGAAGACTCGCCTTTGGAGGAAAACTGTTGATTTTATACTCGAAAAATGTACGTATCATTAATATTAAAAAATAATATTACCTCAGAATGAATTGCATTGCTATCCCACCCCAAAACATACAATAACAACAACGATAAATGCTGACCAATACTTAATTATATTACTTTTTACTGAAAATGATATAATTCAATAAAACAAACAAAATGTAATGTATGTCATATGACATAGCTCTGCATGATTGAATACACTCTAGATGTGTATATAATGAACATATCTACATTTTCTTTCAAACAATTAAATAAAACATTAATTAAATAATTATATTTTATTTACTGACAACAATGAGAAATATTAATAAATTAGTAAAATAATGAATGAAAGTCACCATCACACAATAAACAAATGCATAAGTCAACACATGAAACAAAGCTTTATTCAAACTACATCATGTATGTAGGCTACAGGAGCTGAACCCCACATCCTTCTGCCGTCTCAACACAGCGGTTCCCATTCTGCAGCTTTATTCTGATGAATCAGCTGACCGCCAGAGGTGAGCCGTTCCCTCGTGCCGGAGGTTGTTGCGTGATGTGTTGTGCTTCACAATCTGAGGCAATAAGAGCAGGTTGAGTGATCAAGGGTCTTGTAAGGGCAGGTGGAGTGATGGAGGGTCTCATCCATGGCACCATCTCCAGGATTCAGCTCTGGGCTCCTCATCCTCAGTGCTCACACCAGCCTGCTGACATTTCAGATCCTACAAAATGCACAAACATAAAACAAAAGCAGTCATTTTAACCGCACAATGTCATTTGATTTCAGTATTATTTAGAAGACAAAAACGCTTTTTTTCCACAAATGCTGCCATCATCTTTCCTTGCAGGTCCTGCTCCACCACAAAAGATCTGCAGCAAATGCACAAAAATCAATAATCAGAAAAGTGCTGTAATAGCTCTGCTTGAAATTACAATAATTAAAATAAACTACAGCTTAAGATTTAAATAGTTGTTATTCATTTCTTGATAGTTGTATACTCACTCAAAGCCTTCATGAGCCACTCTCCACCGGATAAACACACATCTGTTCATCTGTCCCTGTAACATCCAGACGAGATTCACATTACCTCTGTGATTTATGAACTCAACACTACATTTACATGTTGAGGTTGTTTTAACTTTTTATCCAACATAAATGTTCCTCAATTTATCAACTACTGATGGACAAATAAAATAGATAACTTATGTTTAACGTTAGTTACTTTATAGATTTGTTCTACATAATAGCACATTACTCAGATGTCTATTTCATGTTGTGATATTTCAAGATTTTTCTGTCAGATGTAAATAGACATTTAAAATAAGCGTCTTTAGGATGTATATGGTTTATGTAAATCCACGTTAGAAACGTAACTTACGTGTCCTTACTGGAGCTCCCCTGTTAGCTTTAACGTTATACATAATAAAACGTGTTTTTACAGCAAAATCACAACTATACTACACTGTGTAACGTCTTTACACCTTCAACAATTCAACAGTTTACTCTACAGTAGTTCAACACATGCAATTTTAACACAAGAAACCGTGTTTACTCACATTTGAAAGCACCCGCGTCTCTGATCTCTGCGATGTTTGCGATGACGTATCCTCTCGCGTGGCCTCCTGGGATAGAAGAGTATCCATCGGTCGAGCACTCAAAAATCTGGCCGGAAGCAGTAAGCCATCCGGGAACTTCTCGCCTACTCTTTTATGAATACTGACGTTTGGAACGTACTGCTTCCTTCACGTACTGTTTTCGCCTACTATATAGTAGGAAAGTAGGCATATTCGAACGCACTTAAGCCCGAATCTCGCGATAATTAGCACGTCACCCAGGTAATTCTCGCCTACTCTTTTGGATTCATACATACTTTTTCGCTCGCCTACTCTTTTTCCCATACTAAATAGTAGGGAAGTATGCGGTTTGGAACGCAGCATCTGTGTCCAGCTCACTCAGGGCGGGGCTATGCTCAAACTGCAGTGTCAGTCAACAGTCGTGGGCGGGGCTTGTGCAATTCTACATCACATTGCATAGATTTTGAGAACAGCTCGTTCTGAGACAGTGCTTATGATTTATGGGTATTTAAAAAAAAGCACTGTGTGGATTTTCATCATTATAGGGTGGTTGTGAACACACACTGCCAACACACATTTATGTTCAAACACCATGTAAAAGTGAAATTTGCATAATAGGTGCCCTTTAAATTCTATAATCTCTTTTTAAACACTTTTTTGGAACACTATAGGATTCACTTTGTAATTAGACAGAAGTTTTAATATTGTTTGGATATAACATTAATGTACCTTGAATGCATGCAGGAGAAATATTATATATCTGCCATCTAGTTGCAATCTTTTGTTGAGGTTTGAAGACAGATATCGTCAGAATCCATATTTTATTTCCTGAGAAACATTAGATTGGAACATGTGATATCCCACTTATTTTGTGTAATTGTTATTAGTTATCGCTGTTCTTTGCGAGTTTGGGCTCTTAAATGACAGGTTATGTGACTTCCAGCTTGCATCTTCACAATGCCCTATTCTGACAAATCAGTTCTTTTCATCAGCAGTTTTCCTTTTAACCACAATTCAAAAAGATAGAGATAAAGTTCATAAAGGGCGGGGCCATTATATAAATTTGGTGATAAACCTGATCCTTGGTTTTTCAGCCATTAAAATTAATTTAAGCAATCAAGAAAGTGTAAAACGAATGTAAAATGTATCATATTATAACAGTTTATAAAATAAGATGAAATGGAGCACAATGCTTTGCACATTAAAATATTTAAATTTATCAAGTGCCTGAAAAACTCTCTTGACATTATTATTTTTTTTAGGTTTTTATTTAATCATTTTGTCACTGTCACTTTCACTTTCTAATAACACACTAAAGTTGTTGTTCACCCTCACATGTACTTACTGCAGCTCTATGCAGAAAACGGTGATAACGGTTGTGCAATGTTATTGAAAGGCTATATCACCTCACTGTAAAACCCAACATGTTAAGCTAACTCATCTCTTTTGAGGAAACCGATAACTTCAATCCAAATAAAGTTAAATAAAAACAATACTTATGAGTTCTCTGAACTTATTTCAACTGAGTTCACTAAAGCAAGGATACTCTAAATGCAGCATTCAAGGTGGAAAGCGACTTGTCATCTTGTTTAGTGCTGTGTGACTGAGTAGAACATCAAATCAAATGTGATAAGATGTTTGCAGGTAAATGCAAAGGTCTCACATATGTTACTGTAAACAACCAAATCACATTTTCGGAAATGATTGATTACTATGGGTGTATGATACCCTCATGTCATGATTCGATACATATCAGCGCACTAAACTCACAATACAATATTATTGTGATACTCCAAGACATATGTTAAAAGGTTAACAAAAAAAGTACTGTTGATTACAGTTTTTCTCAATTGCTAAAACACAATTTCTGAACCCTTGCTCCATTTTCTGAAAACATTAAACACAAAACCTCATCTTCAAGCACTATTTACTAAACCTCTGACTCCTCTTGCAAAATGAAACTTTCGCCTCAAAACAGTTTTACCTGTGTTCAAAATCAAACTCTGATCTCAAATCATAGACAAAGTGATCAAAATGATATACACTATCAAGCAGTTAGTAAACAATACACCAAAAAATAGAAAACACATTGTTCAAAACATTTAGTTCTCAGGGAGGAGTACATTTTTAATCTCAAAACAAATTTCATATTTTTCCGTCATTGTCTTTTGATGAACGAAAACATATTATATCAAAGTAGCTCATTGTTTAGAAATTACTACTCTGCTTTGCTCTTTGCAATTTTTTGTTCTTCTTCCTCCTTGTACCCCTATTTTACAGTACTGTACCCTGCATCTCACACACTTGTCCTTTGTCTCTGTGATACTGTGATTCTTGTTCTTTGTTGATATGAACCTGCAACCAGTCAAAATCTATTGAGCAGTCAGTACTTTTACAGTTTTTCTCAATTGTTTACACACAAATACTGGTACTTGAGACACAATGACCACAACATGTAACTCATTCACCAACCCCCTGAACCAATTCTGCTGAACTACAAGCACAATTCCTGCTTTACACTCAAACTGCAGTTCTAAAACACACTTTTTTCAAAACACTACACACAATTCTCTGCTGTTGGCACAATTTTCATGCAGAAAATCTCTTGTTTTCACAAGGAACACACTGCCATTCAGATATCCACACTGACTCATCACATGGGCAAACACCCGTCACACAGTTTTACAATTAGCAATCAGAGCTTTAGCATAAAAGGGCAACAGGTGAGCTCTTCAACAGGTGAGCTCTTCAATGGAGCAATGGATGCCAACACTGGATTTTTATTTTATTTTACTGTAACTGTATACAGTCAATTCTTCTGTTGTTTTGTATGTAGACCACTGTATATGTACAGCTTTGTGTTGGTTGGGATGTACACTGTGTACATTGTTTTTGTGGGAAAAATAAAATATATTTGTTACCATGTATTTGTGTGTTCTGAGTATAAAAACAATATTCTCAGATATTTTACAACACACTTATGTATGTACTGTCTGTAGTAAGTGTAACACTGAACAAAAAAAGGCCTAAGTCATTATGATGAATGGAGAAGAAGTGTTTTCCATTCATCATAGTGTTTTACATTGAGCACATCAGTGTTCAACTGGTTCTTATACATGTCTATTCATATGATGGTTTGTGTGTGTCATTTGAAAACAAAATACCATTTTGAGAAGAAATAACATTGTTTTGAATGTAAAGTTTAATTGTGCAGGAGAATTGAGGGGTTTTGCCCATTGTGTGTGTGTTTTTTGATTTGTGTGTAGAGTTCTGAGAATATGAGGCATGGTTTCAGAAAATGTGTGTAAACAATCGAGAAAAACTGTAATTGTACAGTATACAGCCTACAACACACTGTACTACAGTATACAATACTAAAAGGGACCAAAAATCAGAGGAGTAAACGTGATCAATGTGCTTCTTCTTGTCTTTGGGCATCATTTGAAACAGGTTAAATCAATTTTGAGTGGTTGTGTTCAATCAATGACGTGTGTTCTCTATTTGTATTTGATTGTTGCCTCTTGTGTTTACCAGTATGGATGACATGTGCATTAGAGTGCAGAATGTGTTTTGAGAATGACAATGTGTTTAGAGTTTTGCTGAAAAGTATAAGTGAGATCTGCAAATTGTGTTTTAATATGTGAAATGGTTTAAGGTATTGACAACAGACTGCACAATTAGCTAAATGAGTTCAGGCAACTGAGAACTTTGTACAGCCAATGGGTTTTAGTGTTTTAGCAATTGAGAAAAACTGTAATAAGGATCAATCTATGTTTTACGGAAGCCCTGAACCGCAACGTAAAAAAACACACACAAAAACTAGCATTTCGAGATTAAAGTCAAAATATTTCGAGAATAAAGTCCTAATATTTTGAGAATAAAGTAAAAATTACGAGAATACAGTCTTCAAAAGGTGTTTTTTTTTTTTTTTTTTTGTAAAGAAATGCGCTCGTGAAGTCGAACTGCTTCTGACCTAAATAGTAGCTTTTTACTTTTATTTGGGCTTTCAACAAAAGGAAATTCTAGGTGCTAATCTAACAACATGGCATTAGCATTTGTTTTAGGATGCCTATAGACGAGCACGAAGACTCCGCCAGAGTAGGCACCACAATCCTGGTCCAAACTTTATGTGGCACGTTGACTCGAAGCCTACATGTCTTCGTGCTCGTCTATAGGCAACGCCATCTGGGCCGAGAACACTTAACAGTAACCGTACTGTCTCCCTCTTCACCGTAAATCCTTTCTGGATACATTTTAAATGCATCATTCTGTATCCAATCATTTGGCCGGATCCCATAATTTCCTCAGATATAAAGCTGGATAACTCCATCCAGTCTTAAAAGTGTTTTCGCCTGGAAAGTCTATTCCGGCGAAGAATATATTTTGTAACGTATTTTGTAACGTCCTAAAACAAATGCTAATGCCATGTTGGTAGATTAGCACCTGTAGAATTTCCTTTTGTTGAAAGCCCAGATAAAAGTAAAAATCTTCTATTTTGTCTGAGGCAGTTTCGACTTCACGAGCGCATTTCTTTACACACACTTTATTTTTGTAGTGTTTCGACTTTAATCTCGAAATGCTAGAATTTTTCTTTTTTAGATTTCTTCCTTAATGTTTCCTGGCTGGTAAAAAAAAAAAAAATTATATATATATATATACATACAGTATATATATATATATATATATATATATATATATATATATATATATATATATATATATATTGACATATATACTGCCATTGGCAGGTGTTGCAAAAAGTTAGTTGTAGTGTGTAACTTAGTGAATTCAGTCTCGAAAAACATATGGCTGTTTAAAAGTTTTTTTTCTTTCTTTTTTATATTGAAATGAATCGATTCATACATTTTCAATAAAACTCCTGCGATGAACACGTTGTGGCCTAATGTGTTTCTTACTGTAGATATTCAATTGATCATTGTCTGGTTAAATGATGGTGAATTCATGAAGGTGCAAATGGCAGGTCTATGCTTGTAACTGTTTTTAATGAATATGAGATACAAACATTAGTATTTTTCTTTATAATCCTGTTAGGTGCCGCCCATTTTGGCAAGGAAGTGCATACAGTAAATGACATTCCCGAAATAAAAATGTTGCTGGCCATTAGTCATTCATATTCCACACAATAACCACCGTATCTTTAGAAAGTTGACAACTAAGAGTTTACTGTTCAGAATAATATAAATAAATGTATAATGCCCTCTGATGTCCTCCTGTAACATCTATACAATGTTATTAAGATTTTTACACCAAAAACATCTAATTTAGAAGCAATAAGCTATTTTCTATCCTGCTTTTGACCCTCTCTTTCAAACACTTTTGATGGTTTCGCCACATTTAAGTCTTTGAAGAAAGCAGCCTGCTATGATTGGGTTTGCATATTATAATAATTTTCAACATCCCCACCATTACACGTGTGGAATTGTTTTGAAAACTTCTGATGTTCTGCCATTCATGTTTGAAGCAGAGAAAACAAACCTACACCTCAAATAGGATAATCCAGTCTTCAACAGTATGTTAATTAATAATCTTTATTTATATTTATTCCTTATGTATTTGTGAGGTAATATTGTATTTTATTACATCATATGTTGAATTGAAGATGGTACAGAAAGGTGAATAGTTGTAAACATTTGCTAACAATGTGAAACATTTATGCGTATTACATGTGCTTTACACTTGGTTGTGGCAAATAAAGTTTAAGTACTTGGATTTTCCACAGTTATAGCTGAGGATAATGGTATTTCGTGTAAACTAATTATGAATGAATGTTCCATTTTTTTTTTTCACTGTATTCGACAAACCATGTTTTCATCCTTATATTCACCCTTCATCATTTTCAGTAAAGTGTAAGTAAAGTGAGTACATATCAATTGATCTAAAAACAGACAAAGCAATAGTCACATAGTAAAAAAAATAAAAAAATAAAAATAAAACACTGTTACTTATATATATGTATATATACGAATGACAAATCTACGGAAGCCCTGTCTTACTGACATGATCTTAAAAATAAAGTTCATCCACTCTTTCTTCATGTTAGGATCACAAGTGAGGCAATGCAAAGACTGTTTGGCACTTCAAAACATCTTGTTCTTCTCAGAGGCGTCTCTGGTTTGTTGCTGGAGTCATCCTGTGCTTGTGTCTGACTCGTTTTACTACTACATGTTCATGCGCTTATATGTTAAAAGATTGAGGAAAATTTGATTTCATCTCAATTCGTAGATTGATAGATAGTGTGGTGAGCAGGGGCGCTGCTAAGGATTTTGGGCCCCATGAAAAGAATCTTGACAGGGCCCCCAACACAGCTGAGACTTTTTTCATATTAATTTACATAAACGCTTTTATGGTATTTTGACTTTCATTGTTACAAAGTAAAGATCCGCACACCGGAGAGCTCCCATTCACAAATTTATTTTAAGTGTAACGTTTCGGGCCTTTACGGCCCTTCCTCAGACTAACAGGAAATACAAAACAGTTGCCCTTTTCTAGTCTCCGTGTCATGTGTTTACATCACCACATTATCAAATTCATTTTTAAAAACAATTATAAATAGAAAAATATACAATTACATCCAATTTTGCACCGTGCCCATGTATATATAAACATATTCATCCAAAAAAAAAAAAAAAAAAAACCCATAATATACATGCAAAGAATAAATATGTCAATATATCAAAATACATAGGGCCGTAAAGGCCCGAAACGTTACACTTAAAATAAATTTGTGAATGGGAGCTCTCCGGTGTGCGGATCTTTACTTTGTAACTTTGAATTCTATATGAGATCCAGCACCCGAACCTGACTGGGATGTGCGTGATTTTATTACTCCCTATTTTGACTATCATTCTCATATATTTAAGTCAATCAGACAATTGAACTCCATCCATCCCAGCCGGACCAGTTGCTGCTGCTGGTTCATTTGACTCTGTTTGGAACAAGGCATGATTTTGACAAAGTGCGTTTGACTGCATTGAACGTTTAACTAAAACTGTGTATTGTTATTTTTTCCAGCGTTTTCTTGACCTAACATGGAGAGAAAGTTGAGTTCCCTTATCATGCACTTTTAACACTAGAACGGCCATCAGCAGTCATTTTAACCGCAACATTTAAACTTATGGTAACTATGGTTAATTTATGGTAATTATCTTTAACACTAGAACGAACAAGGCGTCATTTTGACCGTTTTGAAATTTGCATAGTCAATAACTTTTTCTAAATAAATCACACAGCCTTGCTGCTCCCTGACTTGTCCTAATACTACATGAATTTTCATTAAAACTAGTTTAAATATTTATTGTGTGAATAAAAACAGAAATATAATAATTTCTACCTATAACGTCCACAGGCAGTCATTTTGCGCTGTTTAAACTGAGTTTTGCCGACGGTCTGGTTCAGATAATGTGAAAGTATTATGTGAAGATGGTTGGCAGAGATGAATCATGCTGTATTTGACAATATAGGGGACATTGTAGTAATACAACTCCACATCATCTTCAAGAGATGCACTGAAACCTCACAAACAGCTGATAGTAGTTTGTACAGTAGCTGGCAGAGGATTTTTATCAGAGTTCATGAAGTTAGACTGCTTGCAAGACAGGTGCAACAGCGTGGACCGCAGCAGGGTGCTGAAAGTGGGCGGAGCCTCGTACAAAGATGCCGACACCGGCTGCATGTGAGGCAAAGCCGTGCACCCGCTGCACCCTGCTCTATCGTAACATACTGTCGACCCTTTGCCTCTTTCACTTCTCTTATTTTTTTCTCTTTCCGTTTTTGACTTCCAGATTTTTGAGGCATTTTCACTTCCTCTTCTTTCAAGTTGATATTCTGCCGGCGCTATAAGTGAAGTCAAGCTGTTTGTGTTGCCTGGATACAATTTGGGCGGACTGAACCATTTTATGATAATCGAGAGGGGGAGAGGGGCCCACGGACGTTTGTGTTTCCTAAACAGATACATTTTTTTGACACCAGGAAACAGCAAATAGAATAATTTAAAGTTAATCATTTTTACTATCAAATATTTTTTTTTAGCACCACAATTTTATTGGGGGCTTCTCTGGGCCCCCTCTTAGTAATGGGCCCCGAGAATCGTCATCGTTTAACCCATACCAGTAAATCTAGGTGTGTCCCTACACCCTCGTGAAACAATAACAATCATTGACAACAAGGCCTATTGATCAAATTCATGCTTACCCTCCAGCTGTATCTTTCATGGATCCTTTGTTGTCCTTGGTCTTGCAAGATATACTATAATGCTCTTTCTATTACTTATAGAACTGCAAGCTGAAGTAAAAAAACTTAACAGTGTTTGTCTTTATAAAAAAAAAAAAAATTATTTGAACAAACGATACTATAATACTGGTTATACAATGAGGAATATGGATAGCAAAAATATCAAAAGATTACAGGTTATAATAATTCAGCTTATCCAGTCTCAGCATACCAGTCCTGTATGAGTGGAAAATTACACAAGCTTTTTACCTTGTAAGCAGTTCAAGCAATAGATGTAAAAAATAACACGTTCTCCGACGAGCTATTCAAGTTAGGATAATACAGCAGAGCAATTTGAGCAAAAAGAAGACTGGAAGAGAGCTAATTTCTCCCCAGGGATGCACACGACATCAAAATAAAAAATGCAACAACTAACAGTCAAAAAGCAGTCATATATATATATATACGGAACTGGGTTACATTGTTCCTATGCATTTTCTTGGGTTTTTTCCAGAGGAGCTAAATCATGTGGCATCAACCTTCTATTGCCTCAGTCAAGGAGGCTTCCGGTGTCGACATCGTTTCCCATATATGGGCATTCTTGCGTCCTATACGTCTTCTGCGCTTCGGGCCTCTGTGTAAGTGTGTGCGTGTGTATGTATCTGGAAGTGTATTTGTAGGTTCATAATATCTTTCAAAATTCACATAATTCCCTTACAATAGATAGATAGAGAGATAGATCCTTGAGCATTAGTTGAAGGTCAATGAGCCAACATTGCAACCATGAACAACAGGGGCCTTTACGGTTCCTCCATTGGATTTTATGTTTACTAAAACTCCTGTAGGCAGACCCAGTACAGTTTTCCCACTGGATGAAGCTCCAGCTCCAGCAGGAACATCCTCTGGAACAAGTTACAAGCGCACAGAAAATGTGAGTGATTCCTTCTGAGTGAACACGAGTGAATCTGACTGCAGTAGATGTGAAAGATATGTATAAAAATGATGTTTTTTAAGCCAGCGCAAATACCTGTGTTTACATCCTGTTTTCGGTTGAAGTCCAAAGTAGTCGATTGCCGAGTTCACGCGCGTGATCATAGCAACTAAACCTATGCGCGTCGGCAATCGACTACTTTGGACTTCAACCGAAAACAGGATGTTAACGTTAGCTATATTAGGCAGGTACGTGTGCTAGTGATACATTTTACATTAACATTTAGTCATTTAGCAGACGCTTTTATCCAAAGCGACTTACAAATCAGGACTAAATTAAGCGAGTCATCATGAAGAGGCAAAAAACAACAACAACGCAAGAAGTGCTCAAAATACGAAGTTCAGGCATTATTCAGCGTAGCATAAGCATGATAAGTGGGGTTTTAAAGGGAAAGGTGTTTTTTTTTTTTTTTTTAATGAGTTTAGGTGCTCATGGAAGAGATGGGTTTTCAGCTGTTTTTTGAATGTTGTCAGGGATTCTGCATTCCGGATGAGGGTGGGGAGAGTGTTCCACCAGCATGGAACTGTGAATGAGAATGATCTGGAAAGTGATTTTGTGGTTTTCTGTGATGGAACCACGAGACGTCGCTCGTTGATTGATCGTAGGCGTCTGGTGGGGATGTAGGCTCGTAGGAGTGAGTGAAAGTAGGAGGGAGCTGAGCCTGTGGAGGCCCGACATATTCAAAGAAAATTGTCAAAATGCTGGTATTGGCAAGTATCCTTGTAAACATAGTCAGTTATGTCTTAGGCCCTGTCCCAAATGGCACCCTAAACACTCGCAGTCTTCCTCAGAGTCCACACTTTCGTGACGTAATGCCACTTTGACTGTCGGATAGAAGTCTGCTGTGGAGCTCGCTTCAGTGCCGGCTCACCAAAAGTGTGCATCAAGGACACATATCGAGCACCCTTCTGAATCCTAAAATGACGAATGGGACACCCTCCGGTCTCATGGACTTTATGGACATGCGCACACAGCAGCTATTGTAAGTCCACAAGACAGAAAGTGCATATGAAGTGTGCCATTTGGGACAGGGCCTAAAATGAACAGTTGAGAAAGAAAACACGTTTGTAACAGTTTATTGGATCAGTGCTCTTAAAGTGACAGCAGCCTAATATTCCTGCTGCTATCTGTGTTGTTAATGTTACAAAACAACAAAAGATAAAGAACAATCACTCACTGCTCTTGACTGAATAACTTTTCTAATCTATGTTTCATGGCTGGTAAAAAAAAGTAAATTTTGTTACTGGCCATTGTCAGGTGTGGCAAAAAGTTAGTTGTAGGCCCTGTGTGTAACTTAGCAAATCATGTAGGAATATCACTCTCAAAAAAATATGGCTGTTTACAAGTTTTCTTCTTATTTTTTTCTTATTTGTATTGGGTCACTTCTTTTAATTTAACATTGAAATTAATCGATTCATACATTTTCAATAAAACTCCTGCAATGAACGCTTTGTGACCTAATGTGTTTCTTACTGTAGATATTCAATTGATCATTGTCTGGTTAAATTATGGTGAATTCATGAAGGTGCAAACTGCAGGTCTGTGCTTATAACCGTTTTTAATGAATATGGGATACAAACATAAGTATTTTTCTTTATAATCCTCTTAGGCAAGGAAGTGCATAAATGACATTCCCGAAATAAAAATGTTACTGGCCATTAGTCATTCATATTCCACTCATAACCACAGTATCTTTAGAAAGCTGACAAATGAGAGATTACTGTTCAGAATTACTCAGATTGCTATTATTAAAACAGAGATATAAACCCCAAATACATGGAAAACATAAAAATATGAATAAGGTTTAATGTATAAAATGTTTGTGGCTGTAAATGAACCTAAAAACACAATGAATCAGAAGCCTTGTTGCCTCTAAAAACTATGAGCTGTCTAAACATTCAATCGCCAAAAAATAAATATTGCAGTTTATTTTCTCTCCATTCTAGCCATTAAAGGGGTAATGAACTTTTTTTTTTATTAAAAAAAGTATAATGTTCTCTGATGTACACATATAATGTTAGCAAGATTTTTACATCAACGATATCCTTATTTAGAAGTAATAAGCTACAGTATTTTCTATCCTGTTTTTGACCCTCTCTTTCAAACACTCTGTTTTGATTGTCTCGCTGCGTTTAAGACTTTACTATCGCTATTAAGCGTTTAAGACACAACCATTGCTATGACTGCATAACAATCAAAAAAATAATTTTTAACCCCTTAACGCCCACTGTCATAAATATGCGACAAACCGTTTGACTCAATCATCCAGCCGAGATAGCAGCTGTGTCCCAAAGTTGAAGGATGCATCCTTCGAAGGACGCAGACTTCAAGGATGCAGCCTATGCGTCCTCTGAAGGACGCACCATGTAGCCTTCCTAGGATTTCCTAATTGTGCAACTAGGTGTTCCCGATCACCGCTCCTGGCGCCAAGCAACGGTGCGAGAGGACAGCATCCTGATCATTCATTTTGATAACTGAGTAAACAGCTATGGAGCCAGAATTGGCTATTGTCATTTTTATGTTTAATATTTTACTGGAGGTCATGGTGTGCCCCGGCGCTGCCGGATCATGTATTTTCGGTAAAACCCAATTTAATATAAAAAGTCCAGTATTTCTCGCGCTCGTCATCTGCAGCTGTCACGGTTGCCAGGCGACAAGAACAATCCTTCGTAGGCTAGACCGGTCCGAGCGCTTCAGATGCGCCCTTTGATATGGGACGCTGCTGTTAATATTGTGACAATAAGCCTACATTTTGTTACTTTAATTTTCGGAACTGCATATTTCGTTAAGTATTCATTTACAAATGTGAAGTAACCTGAAGTACTTTTTTCCCTCACATCACAATATGATTACATTACACAAAAGTATATAATGTAACAACCAGATATTACTGTATATTGAAAATATACAGAAGTAAAATGCAACATAGCCTACGCAGTAATGCAGTAGTAGCCTAATATAAATGCAGTAGTTATTGAATCAGCCCTGCAAACCTGTTGGTAGACAACTTAGTGGATAGTGGAAATATGCACTTTAACACTCTGGAGACCATCCCAGATGATGTCCCACCAGCAGGAGGCCTTACCAGGGGCAGCCCATCCCGGTCCAGCAGCTCAGCTCAATAGAGTCTACATCATTTTTTTCTTATTTTATGTATTGTAAAATTAAATGTTTATGTTGATTTTGATATGTTTAACGTATTTTGTAAATAGTTGGAAAAAGTACTTTAATGTAGCCTAAAGAACAAATGATTTTCATTTACCAATTTTATTTGAAAAAATAAAAAGGTATAGAATTTGTTTCATGCAGAAAGTATTACTGTCATTACAAAATAAACAATGTCCAGAACAATTCATTCTCAACTCAACTTTATTTATAAAGCACTTTCAACACCACAAGTGGAACCAAAGTGCTGTACAGAAGATATAAAAAGAGAAAATAAAAACACAAACATAAAAACAATGCAAACAAATGACACACAACTTACAAAGCATTATCAAATGCTAAAGAAAACAAATTCAGTAGTGTTCTCTTTTATTCTCTTTTATTTACACAATTAAAATTGCATAAAAATAAATGTACATAATTTTTCTTTTAAAAAATAAAAGTGAAAAAAGTTAAACAAGAATATGTAGAAAATATATATATATTTCAATCATTCTCTCAAGAAGAGAGAACAGCCTGTCCATCCTCTCCCTTCTTTCCTGTGCACTCCTCACCTCTGCCTCCCTCTGTAGTTGCATTTCTTCTCTGATCAAGTCCAAAAACTCGTCCTGTCTCGCCGCCTTCGTGCTGGTGCTGCTGCCCCTGGCTCCTCCTCACCGTGGGCACCCACTACTGAACTCGGCCCTAGTGTGTCCTCAGGGATTGAGGCGATGAGGACAGGGGGGTTGGTGCAATGCCTCTGTCCCAACATCTCATCCATGAGGACAAACCAGGGCCAAGTTGCAGCAGTGGGTTTCCCACTCACACCCTCTCCTGTCCCAGGACACTTGCAATCCTAAAGGCAGAGCAAATGAACCATGGCTTGTTAATAACAACAACAGGACAATACATTTCAGCAAAGATGTGTGTATTACTTTTCTTTATATATATAGACCCATTTTTTCCTGAATTGTTCTAAAAAAGCAGAAAAGGGTACTTAACACAGAGGAGCAATCTTAAGTGCATTGTTAACACTGCAAAATATGACACATCAAGACATGCATACAAAATACTTAAGAAATCATATTTCTGTATACTAAAATTTGGTTAAAACCACATAGCTTGCATGACAGCACTACAAAAACACATAAAAGTGAAACCCTATTGCCTTATCTACTGCTTTTCTTATTGTTTTGGGCTTTATTGGGTGAGTGATATTTCTTATAATACACAAGTACAAATAGGTCGTTAAACTAATAACGTTATTACCACAAGTTTTGCCTAAAACTACCTGATAAATGTAGCCACGCAATGGTGACGAAGGAGTTAAGAAGAAGTTTATAAGAAAATTTAACTCTGGTTTCGCTAGCTATTTGAGTAAATGAAAACATAATACTTACATTTAAATGTGAATTTGCTGTCCACCACCGATCTATAGTCTCGGCCGCCTTTAAAAATAAATAAATAAATGCTGTCGTCAACGGCGCGCAATGACTTATGGGGTAGAATAGGCCGCTAAGTGTCCATTTATGTATCCTTCTTTTCACGGGGAAACGAAGGGTGCATTTGGCGTCGCTTTTGAATCAGGGAAGCCTTCGTCGCGGCGCGATGACGCAACCGGCCTTCGAATACGGCCTTCGAAGGATGGAGAATTGAATTGGGACAGCCTTCATCGAGCCGCGGTGACGCAATCGGCCTTCAAATGCGACCTTCCAAGGATGCAGCCTTTGAATTGGGACGTCCTTCGTCGCGCCGCGGTGACGCAATCGGCCTTCAAATACGGCCATCCGGCCTTCAAATACGGCCTTCGAAGGACGCAGCCTTCACTTTGGGACACAGCTAGCGTCTGCATTCCCCCAATGCCGGTTAGTGCATATTCGCTACAGACCTAGGAACCTTCGACAAGCACTTGTTTCTAGTGGGATCGCAAAGTGACGGACTTATTCCCTTTTTACGCATGAGGATTACTCCGGTCGCAAAGTTATGGATATGAGTCGGGAAAGTTTGATCCTGAGGTGTATATAAGGTAAGTTGTGCCAAGATAAAAATACTCACCTGCTTATTGTGTGCTTATACACTCGACGTAATGAGGTGAAATATGTGTGAAAAGTATTTTTGAAGTTATTGTTATATTTAGCTTTGTAGCATATTAGCGACAGTAGACCATAAGCCTAATGCTGACCGCTAACCAGCGCTATATAGAAATATATAAAAAAAATGCTTTTCGTGACGGCTTTTTTAGGTAATCCTTTGTATTTTGCTTAGTTATTTTCAATAGTCTGTATACAGACACAATGCTGGGATATGAATACAAAAGCTATTTATTGTTATGCAGATCCGAATGAAACCTTCCGTGTTTTACGGCAAGCGCGTAAAAGCGCAAACTCACGTCAGGGCTCCCCCAGAGGAAAGTGAGGATAGTTGTCTCAGCGATAGTGCAGACAGCGATGAGGAATATGTTCCAAAGCCAGGTGATGAAGAGAGCTGCAGTGAGAGCGACAGGAGCAGCAGTGATGAGGAAAATGTTGTCAAGTCAGGTGAATCAGGATTGAAAATTAGCACCAGCACCAGCCAAATGCTGGTTAATTTTTATGTTGGCTGGTACTAGATTTTAGACTGAAAATGCTGATTTCCTATTGAATAGCTAGTGAATTTCGCCAGTTTATCCATAGATTATCCATAGATTTTCACATTTCTAAAAGTTAATTTTGACCCCTGCAGGTGTGAGGAGCAGCAGCACTGAGGACGAGGTTGATAGCACCAGTGCCCAAGCTGCAAGAAAGACACAAAAGAGACAAAACAAAGTGGTGTGGAAGACGGTGAAACAGACTCAGAGCTCTGCAAAAAAAGTGCCAGTGTGGCAAGGTGCTCTGCCAGACAGTGACACAATCAGACAGCCTGTTGATTATTTCAGACAGTTTTTTGACACTGAACTTTTGGATCTTATTGTCAATCAGAGCAATCTGTACAGCACACAAGAAAATCCAAACCATGCCTTGAAATTAGATCAGAAAGAATTGGAGCAGTTCATTGGAACTGTTCTGTACATGAGTGTTATCCGCTTACCTCGCTCTAGGATCTACTCGTCTAATGCATGTCGTATAGAGCAGGTGGCTGATGTGATGCCCCGCAGCAGGTGGGAAGAAACTAAACATTGCATTCATTTGAATGATAACACGGCACCCAACAACAGCGACAGGCTGTTCAAAATTAGGCCACTAATTGATTCCCTGCTCCCAAAATTCCAAGCTCTGCCTCAAGATCAGATGCTGTCAATTGACGAACAAATGGTGCCATTCAAAGGCAGATCTGTTCTAAAACAGTACATCCCCAAAAAGCCGTACAAATGGGGATACAAAATCTTTGTTTTGTGTGACACAAAAGGCCTGGTGCACTCATTTGAGGTTTATGCAGGGAAATCTGATCCTCCACCAGGTTCACAAGACATAGGGGCAAGCGGGAACGTCGTGCTGAAACTTGCACAAGTTATTGAAGGCTCTGTCAACCACCTTCTGTACTTTGATAATTGGTTTTCCTCGCTCGATTTGTTTGTAGCTCTTGCAAACAGGGGGATACCAGCCCTTGCCACTGTGCGGCAAAATCGCCTGCGAGGCTGCAGTTTCAGCGGAGACAAAAAGCTCAAAAAGAAAGGAAGAGGGACATATGAGGAGCAACAGGCTGTTGTTGACCGTGTGGAGGTTAGGGCTGTCAAATGGTTTGACAACAGAGGGGTGATTGTAGCCAGCACTTTTGCAAGTGCCCAGCCTGTTTCCTTCATAGAGAGGTGGGACAGAAAGCAAAGGAAGAAAGTGTCTGTGGAATGTCCTAGCATCATCACCCTCTATAACAAATGCATGGGTGGTGTTGATGCACTTGATGCCCTAATCGCCTACTACCGCATCCACATCAGATCTAAGAAGTACTACCACCGATTCTTCTTTCATTTCGTGGACATGGTGGTTGTCAACGGCTGGTGGCTCTATCGGCGTGATTGTGACAATATGAATGTTCCACGGAAGAAGCAGAAGGACTTGCAGGCTTTCAAGCTTTCCATTGCACAGGCCCTTTGCATGCAAGGCAAAGATCTGTCAGCCAAAAAGAGGGGGCGGCCTTCGTCTGACGTGGAGCGAGAGTTCAAAAAGAAGCGCAGGGGACCAACTAAGGCTATTCCCACACAAGATGTCCGTGCTGATGCTGTGGGTCACTGGCCGCAAATCGACAGTGTGCGGCAACGCTGCAAATTCCCTACGTGCACGGGCCACACTAGCTTCAAGTGTACAAAATGTGATGTTCACTTGTGCCTAAACAAGAACAAAAACTGCTTCTGTGCATTCCACGAGTGAGAAAAACATTGTTGTGTTACATTGTTGTGCATGCGTGCGTTAGGGTGACCACCCGTCCCGCGTAGCGCGTGCGCGCACAGCGTTTGAAGCCCAATTCATGCGTCCCGCAAATTGAGACCGTGTCACGCATAATCTATGCTTGCTCAAAAAAAAAGTTGGTCGCTCTATATCCTCGAGCCCCTGGCAGCCAAACGAACATTACTTGACATTTCAGCACGCTACTGTTGCCACACCCACCCCTTAGTTGAACGGCTGACTAGGTTGTTGTCAACTTTTTCGTTGTTGTCATGACAGCGCGCGCACGCGGATACCAGACACAGTGGGAAGGAACTTTAAGATGCGTGCGCTTTCCAATTCGAAAAATGGAGAAAGAGACCGAGTCTGAGAGGCACCGCCATCACCAATTAAAAAGAGAAGGTGTGGGTACAAGAAAGACTGGGAAAATGAATATTTGTGGCTGAAAGGTGTTGAGGGGGATACCGAGAGGGCTTTTTGTGACCTTTGCAAAACGTCCTTCTCAATCGAACATGGAGGGGAATACGATGTCAATATTTTTTTTTTTTACTGTTCCTGTGGTGTTGAGCAACTACAATTCCTGTTAATCCTATAGTTTTATATTATAATTTATTTAAAGTGAATAAATTGTAATGAAAAATAAATCAAATTAAATAGTAAATCGTAAGTGGAAGTGCATCTGTCAATTCATTGAATGTTCAAAATATTATGAATCTTTATTTAGAAAAAAATACACATTGGTTGGCCTATTCATGAGCATACATGAGCAATTACACATGTTTAGGGGAATAGGGCATTATTAATATCATGTAAGGTGGTATGTGCTTGGGTAAACCAGTGAGTCTGCCCGTGGGGTGGGGGCACCGCCGCGCCAGGCAGTGTCCCACATTGTCCCTCAGAAACATACCCCTTGTCCCCCCTTGGGCTTATTAGCAGGTGGTCACCCTAGCGTGCGTGCATGCCTGAGTGTGTGTATGTATGTATGCATGTGTGTCCACGTGTGCGTGCATGTGTGTGTTTGTATGTATGCATGTGTGTGTGTGTGTGTGTGCGTGCGTGCGTGAGTGTGTGTATGTATGTATGCATGTGTGTCCAGGTGTGCGTGAGTGCGTGTGTGTGCGCGTGTGCGTGTGTGTGGAGGTTAACCCTGGGGCTACCCAAGAGGTGCTTCACGGCCCCTGCTCCTTAAATAATTAAAGAGTGGAGTAGCATTGTTATGTTACATTGTTATAGTACAAAGAACTGCTTCTGTGCATTCCCTCTCATTCTTTCAGGTTCAGCAACATACATTTGAAAACTTAATTTACAACTCAAATCAATCTACAATTCAAATTAATGCAATGTTTCCTATAGCCTTAACAGTAACGTTTGTGTATATTGTGTTGGTGACATGAAAGTGGTCATAATTCTTCTTATTGAATATCTGCTGTTGCAGATTTATATAAATAAATAAGTAAAAAAGGGAGAATAAATAAAAAATGTCACTGTTATTTTACTGTGTTTTTGTTATCTTATTATTGACCATTATGCCTGTTGTCGCAAATTTGCAACATACCAAAATTTCTATTTATTTGTTGTGCAAAAGTGAAATTGATAATCTCAACATTATTTACCATCTACTAAAAGGCAAAAACACACATAAAACATTTTTTTATATACAGCTATATAAATTCAGGCGTTAAGGGGTATCCCTGCCACTACACCGTGGAATTTTTTTGAAAACTTCTGATGTTCTGCCATACATGTTTGAATCAGAGAAAACAAACCTACACCTCAAATACCAAGGATACTCCAGTCTTCGACAGTAGGGTAAGTAATAATCTTTATTCATATTTATTCCTTATGTATTTGTGAGTTTAGATTGCATTTTACTACATCATATGCTGAATTGAAGATGGTACAGAAAGGCGAATACATGGTTGTATACATTTGCCAACAATGTGAAACATTTATGTGTATTACATAGCCTATGTTTTATACTTGAGTTTCCACAATTATAGCAATATATACAATTATATAGGATAAGGGTATTTTGTGTAAACAAATTATGAATGAATGTTCCATTGTGTGTTTTCATCCTTATATTCGTTTTTCATCATTTTCAGTAAAGTAAAAGTTTAAATCAATCGATCTGAAACAGACGAACAATAGTGACACATGGTAAAAAAAAATAATAAAAAAAACCAGTTACTTCACGGTGACATCAATAACGAATCTACGGAAGCCCTGAACTGCAAGATAAAACAAAAACAAGAAAAATCAGTAAACCTTATCTGGCTAAAATTACGAGCATAAAGTCTTTAATCTGAAATATTTCAACTTTATTCTCAAAATATTTTGACTTTATTCTCGAAATGCAACGACTTTATTCTCATAATTTTAGGGGAATTATTATTTTTATTTTTTTACGTTGCGGTTCAGGGCTTCCATGCGAATCTGTTCATGTATGTAATCTTCATGTAAAGTGAATGCTTAGTGTTTTACTGACACGATCTTAAAAATAAAGTTCATCCATAGATAGATAGATAGATAGATAGATAGATAGATCATTTGTTTCAGTTCACAGAGCCACCAACATTATTCCAACAAATAAAAGGGGAATTTACGGTTCCTCCATTGGATGTTATGGTCATTGTAACTCCTGGAGTCGGAGCCGGTACAGGTTTCCCACTGGATGAAGCTTCCGCTCCAGCAGGAACATCCTCTGGAACTGATGGACAGACACAGAGATAATATCAGAATGCATAACATCATACATCAAATACTACAAATGCATCTAGTGTCGACTAATAGCCTACCTTCCTGAAGTTTTCCCTTCAGTCGATCAGCAAGCTCATTTTGCTTTATGTTACGTAGTGTTCTGACAGCAATCTTCCCAGCATCTGATGTGTTGTAGCGCTGCACCATGAGATCCACAACAGTGTGGCAATCAGCGTTCTCCAGTCTTCCTCGAGGAATAGACTTGTCACTGTTCGACAGGCGCCATTTGAAGTCTTTGAACTCGGCTTCCAGTAGCTCATCAAGTGCATCAAGAATCACTGTTTTGGTTGTAGCCATTGTGTGTCACTTTAGGGAAAAATACAACAAAATACAATGGTATATTGATTAATGTGGAGCACGATCAGCCTCAATGCCAGCCAAAAGATACAACCAACATAGTTTAAAGGGTTAGTTCACCCAAAAATGAAAATTATGTCATTAATGACTCACCCTCATGTCGGTCCAAGCCCGTAAGACCTCCGTTCATCTTCGGAACACAGTTTAAGATATTTTAGATTTAGTCCGAGAGCTTTCTGTCCCTCCATTGAAAGTCAATGGACGGCATACTGTCCATGTCCAGAAAGGCAATACAGACATCATCAGAGTAGTCCATGTGACATCAGTGGCTCAATCTTAAGTTTATCAAGCTGCGAGAATACTTTTTGTGCGCAAAAAGTAAACAAAAATAACGACTTTATTCCACTATTCATTTCCTTCTCTCTGGGCCTCGAGCTATTTCACGTAGTGTTTTTGCGTAGCGCGTCTGTGTTGTACGTCACACGTATGCTCACTATTGGCCGACGCTGGTCATGTGTGATGCGTGTTAGCTTAATAGTTTAAAATCATTGGTTACCCGTAGGGTAATCCAATCACATAACGTTTGGTTATGGCGTGTGTTATGCGCATGCTCAGCCGTATCTAACTTCCACTGTAAACACATGTATGATGCGAAAACAAAACCATCGAGCGTATGGCGGGTAGATAATGCCTTTTCTAAGTCTACCCTGAAGAAGGCGAAGGAGCAGTCTACCCTTCCGTCGCCGTCAGTCTGTGGCTGAGTCCCAATTCGCCTACTTATACTACGACCTAAAAGTATGTACTTTTTTTTTGAGGAAAAAGTACATACTTTTGAGTGTGTAGCAAAAGAGTATGCACGTTCTGGGACATACTTTGATGACGTCATGCAACGTGAAAGAGAACGTGGTTGCTTAGTTACGCACACCATGACTGTTAACAAAACATTTTACATTTCATTCATTCTTATATGTCCAATATAACTGTATTTACTATTCCCATCTTTTTTTCCTCATAGTTTTTTCCAAAATACATTTACAATGTGTCCTACCAAATTGAGGAGTGAAGCAGGGCGTCGTCGTAGATCAACCAAACGCAGGTCGTTTGTGAGGCGGCTGGTTCTGACGTTCATGTGCAATGTGTGTAACGAAAGCTAAAATATTTAAAGTTTATAGTATAACTATTGTTTAACGTATTTTATACTTATGTATAATACTCAAAAATACCCCGATGAAAATGAACCATGCTTTTACTATAGTAAAAGTGTAGTAACCATGTTTCTTTGGTTGGATTGATAAAGTTAACATTTGTACAGCCACAGTATTACTACAAATAAGTCAGTGTGGTTAAACTATGGTTAGTGTAGTAAAAGGTGTTTATTTTCATAAGGGTTTATAGTAAGGTAACTTATAAATCTAAGACAGAAACATCAGAAGAAATACATTAAAAAAAGACACTTGCATGACATTGTACTTTTTATTTCATCGGACCCTACAAGATAAACACGGTACTTTTTGGCACAACATAACCCCATTAATATTACGAGACAATAAAATATAACTTTAATAAGGGTTAAACATTTGAATTCTTACACTTAAAAACTGAGGGCGAATCTCCGCGGCTGCATCCGGCTGCCATGTTTACATCACCATAGATACCACCATCACCACAAAGCTCCTCCCTCCCGCACGCAATGGGTTGTGGGCAATATTAGCCGTTAGAGTGTGCATTGATCTGCACTTCGAATTCTAACCGGAAATAGTAGACCATCCGGGTATCTTTGGAATACTCTTTTCAACATACTACGATTTGGGACGTACTAATTCTAGTTTCGCATACTATTTAGGACGGATAGTATGCGAATTGGGACTCAGCATGTCTATTTTTGAATGGGATTGATAGAGACGTCAGACGACAGACCGGCGGCGACGTCACGGCGGCGTCACAGTAGTAACGTATACCTTACGGCGACGTGGCGACGGCGTACGTGAGAAATGTATAAAAAAATCATAACTATGGCGTTCCGTATGAGGTGTGATTTGTGCATTTACTTTGCAAACTTATTATGGCGCTCGAAATGTTCCATTCGGCGACGAGACTGACAAGCACGACAGATAACACACGTGTATACGTGCGTGTACGTCTCCATTTGTTTTATATGGAGACGTACACGCAAATATCACGTCACGTAGACACGTCAATAACGTGTAGCTGTTGATCTTTACAGACGTGACGGCGGCGTCACGTTAGAATTTAACGTGTGGATTACGTCTATGGCGCTCGCTTTGTGTCATTTCTTTCCTAACCTATGGCGGGTACTCCGTGCCAAAATCAAACATCCGAACGACCGACCGACCGATAGAACGTCTATCCGAACATCTATCCGAACGTCTTGAACTTTCAAACGGGTGGCCCACGTGACGACCTGACGTGACGCCATCGTCTTGAAATTTGCAGCTTTTTAACCATACAAGTATACAAGCTGATCTGTAAAGGCTATAAATGGACATGATAGGCAATACATATAAATATTGTACCCCAAAAACAACTTTCCTGAATCCTGTGCTTGTGGGGCTATGTGTTTTACTTTCAAAGAGCAGAAATACTGCCTATAGGCTACAGACATTCCCCAGCTAACAATTTTTGGTTCCCAGAACGTTAGTTTTTGGTTCCCAGAACGTTCCCAGAACGTTAGTTTTTGGTTCCCAGAACGTTATTTTTTATGGTTTGTTTTTGGTTAGCCAGGAAAGTTTTCTTAACGTTCCCAGAACATTAGTTTTTGGTTCCCAGAACGTTCTCTGAACGTTAGTTTTTGGTTCCCAGAACGTTCCCAGAACGTTAGTTTTTGGTTCTCAGAACGTTAGTTTTTGGTTCCCAGAACGTTCCCAGAACGTTATTTTTTGGTTCTCAGAACGTTAGTTTTTGGTTCCCAGAACGTTATTTTTTATGGTTTGTTTTTGGTTAGCCAGGAAAGTTTTCTTAACGTTCCCAGAACGTTAATTTTTGGTTCCCAGAACGTTAGTTTTTGGTTCCCAGAACGTTAGTTTTTATGGTTTGTTTTTGGTTAGCCAGGAAAGTTTTCTTAACGTTCCCAGAACGTTAGTTTTTGGTTCCCAGAACGTTAGTTTTTGTGGTTTGTTTTTGGTTAGCCAGGAAAGTTTTATTAATCCCAGAACGTTATTTCTAACGTTCAACTAACAACAATTTAATTTACTTTAATAACATACAACAGTAAATCTATATAAATAATCAGCCTACAGTCCATGTTTTTGTCATTTTTTAATTGTTGATTAAAAAATAAATAATAAAAACACAATCATGGGGTAGTAGGCTATGCATCATATTCAAAACATGGCAGAAAGCGAAACAAAAACAAACTAAATTTACACCATACCTAAAAACAGTGACAAAGATACACTTTATATTCAACACAGTGCAAAAAAAAAAAAAAAAAAAAGCTGTCACTTAGGGTGGAAATACATGTAAATATAAACCAACTAACTAACTACTTCTAACATTTTATTATTAGTGTAATTGTAGATCCTGCACTCTTCCACCTTCACCACAGTCATCTGTAAATACAACAAAGAATAGTAATATTATAACAAAGAAAATTGATATTCTTGTTTCAATCAGTCATTGCCATTGCCTAGTACCTCAATTATAACGTAATAGATGTCACTGTTGAAGAGGGTACTCATAGGGGCGTTTGTTGTAAAATATAGATGCCAGCCTCTATGATGCCATGCCAGCGAGCAGCGAGATAAAAATTAGCGATAGATTCCATTTACATAAAGTATATCAAATAGATACGGTTTACATTAACTGCAAATAGCAATAGATTATTAAAAGGGTTTTTTGCAACAACAAAAAAACCTGCCATTTTATTGGAACGATTCTGGGAAACAGACCGTAATATTAAGATCAATCATACCGTTTTTACGCACTCTTACGATGTTTTTGTGAAACGCTGCATGTAGCCTTCACTATGTGTTAGTCAAAGTAGTATCACTGACATAGTTAATAGTAATTTCAAAATGCATTTAAATACTGTCAGGGTTGTGTCACAGGGTTGGGTCTAGTTTATTTCTTGGTTTTGTGACAGACCGTAATGTCTGGTGTTTGTGTGAGCGGACAGTCTCTTAGCTGCATGTCTTGTTTCATGTAGAGAGATATTTTTTCGTTCAGTGACGAAAGCACCATCACCATGGAGGAAACGGATTGGTTCAGATTGGTCACGTGATGTGGTAACAAGCGGAGCATGCAACGTCTCGTGCCCTTGCAAATGTTTGTTCGTGTCTAAAACTTTAAACCTAACTCTCTCCTAAAAAACTCATTTAAAGTGGTGAATCTAACTTACTGGACTGTATGCTGCTGAGCTGATGTGACAATGCCAAAAGCTAAAGCCGTGCAAACCGACTCAAACGCCGAGGCGGTCACTATGACGTCCCTCACCCACTTGCTTGAGTCTCATCGAACCGCCATCTCCGAGGACTTCAAGCAAACTTTTTCTGCTCTTGAGACCAAGTTGAATAGTGTCATAACTACCGTGACAGAACACGCTGAAAAAATTGAAATTCTTGAGAGTGAAGGTGATGCACGAGAGCAATGTCTGAAGGCTGCCAAGGAAGCTATCATCAAGCTCCAAACAGACCAGGCTAAACTAGCAACAAAAATCATCGATCTCGAATCACGCAGTCGGCGCAATAACATCAGGATTATCGGTGTACCTGAATCTGTGGAGGGGCCACAACCGACAGCTTTCTTCGCCAAGATGCTCGATGAGGTATTTGGAGAGGTCCTTGATTCGCCTGTGGAGTGTGAACGGGCTCACAGAGCCTTGGCTTCCAAACCTCCACTCAATCAGCGACCAAGACCGGTCATCGTTCGACTCCTTAGGTTCCAGGTAAAGGACAAGATCATCCGCCATGCACGGTCCATGAGGGGAAGGTTGAAATTCATGGACCATACTATCCTTGTATTTGAGGATTATGCTCCAGAGGTTGTGGAGCAGCGGAAAGAGTTTAAGATGGTCATGTCGGAGCTGTACGAGCGAGGATTCAAGCCGGCCCTGCTCTACCCGGCCAGGCTTTACATCAAGATGGAGTCGGGAGGTAGGAAACACTTTCCCTCGGTGGCTGAGGCTGAAGCTTTCATTGACTCATTGCCTTCGCGGAACACCTAGACTATAGTTTAAATAAATCCATACGACGAGGATGGCAGGCCACGGTTAACTATCATCTGAGTAACGTTTTAGAGTTGTATGCCGTTCTCTATTGACAGTGGACAGTGGTGATCAGTTTGCCTCTACTTCTGCGGATCATGGCCGAGACTCCTTCTATAATGACATACCTTTAATAGCCTAACGTTACTCTTTTCTAGATGGAGAGGTGAGAGACTTTTTCCTTTTCATTTTTATGAGACCATTTTATTTATTATTTTGTTCCATTTGCGAGTCGGCGCGGACGACTGCGGCGTAGCACAAATTGTTTTACACAATGTTACTGGTTACTGGTGTGTGTGTGTGTGTGTGTGTGTGTGTGTGTTTGTGCGTGTGTTTGGTTGCTCCGAATGTATTTGCGACTTTCACCGTGTATCCCAGAAAACTCCATGATCAAACTTTACTGGGTATATTATGAGTTTTGATGATTTTAATATCGTTGGAGATTCTCAGTTTCTTATTGATATGGTTGGAAATACTACTTGTAATGTTTTTGACCCCGATGACCTAAAACCATTAAATGATATATATAATTATTCACTGTTACATTTAAATATCAGAAGCCTAAACAAACATCACTATGATTTAGTTTCCCTACTATCTGATTCAAGTTGTCACTTTGATGTAATTGGGTGTAGTGAAACCTGGCTCAATGAATTTTCCAATGTAGAGTTACTGAATCTGGATGGATACAATCTACATATTAAGAACAGACCAAATAGAACAGGTGGAGGGGTTTGCCTTTATGTTAAGAGTACTCTTCAGGTAAAAAAATGTGATTTTTTCTTAGAGGATGATTTTTGCGAGTCTTTATTCATTGAGATTAACAATTATGATAAAACATTTATTGTCGGTGTACTTTATCGTCCACCCGACTCTGCTCTTAACACATTTTTTTCTAAACTGGAGGATCTACTACATAAACTGATTAATCAAAAAAAAGATTGTATACTTCTTGGGGATTATAACATTGATATTTTTAATGAAGATAGGGCAAAACATAACTTCATGAACACACTGCATTCCTCCTCTTTTTTCCCCACCATAAATAGATTTACCAGAGTAACATCTACATCAAAGACAATTATTGACAATATCATTACTAATATTCAAAATACTAAGCTGGTGACTGGGATCGTGCAGTCTGACATCACTGATCATTTTCCCATTGTAATTTTTTTTGGTTCTGGAAAATTAGTCTCTCCTCCACTTACTAAAATTAAAAATAAAATCATTAATGAGAGATCCTTACAGCATTTAACTGCTAACTTACAGGTCAAGTCGTGGGCCTCTGTCTATGACAGCAGGACTCCGGATGCTGCATATGACAGTCTGATAAAGATTATTCAAGATTCCATTAAGGACACAATCCCTGAGAATACTGTTAAATGTTGCACTACTCTCCAGAACCCTTGGATTACAAGGGGAATTTTGAAATCGATTAAATGTAAAAGTAGGCTTTATAAATTGTATATAAAAAATCCTTCTAGCTTAAATAAAGATAAATATATTACCTATAAAAATAAATTAACACAGATTATAAGAAAGGCTAAAAGAAATCATTACACAGAACTTTTAAAAGCTTCACAAGGGGACAGTAGGAGGTCATGGAATGTGTTAAATGAAGTTCTCAATAGGAGATATAAACAGACTGCTCTACCTGACCTGGTTGATTCTAAAGATGATCTGGCACTGAGTTTTAATAATCACTTTGCCTCAATGGGTGTAAATCTGTCGAAAAATATAAGTCAACCGAAGAGTGTCAACTTTAAGCATTTTCTCTCTGGAAATTACATTCATTCATTTTTCATGAGACCAACAGACAGTACTGAACTCCTCAAGATCATTCTTGACTTAAGGAGCTCAAACTCTACTGGTGCAGATGGAATATCTAGCAAGATTATGAAGGCCATTGCGAACATCATTGTAGAGCCAATGGCCCATTGTATTAACCTTTCTTTATCTACTGGTAATGTACCTAAAATGACAAAAATCGCTAAGATAATTCCAATTTATAAATCGGGCGACCGAAATGATATGAACAACTACCGGCCAATATCAATTCTACCCACTTTCTCTAAAGTATTGGAGAAGGTAGTATATAATAGATTAAGTGGCTATCTTGACAAATTTGATATTTTAGTTCCGTCTCAATACGGTTTCAGAAAAAAGAGTACAACTTGTATGGCGATACTTGACCTTATTGAGCAAATTAATGACTGTATTGAAGAGGGAAAATGTGGTGTTGGCATTTTTTTGGACTTATCAAAAGCATTTGATACCATTGATTTCGATATATTATTGCACAAATTGTATTACTATGGTATCAGAGGTTTAGCACTCGAATGGTTCAGAAGTTATCTATACGGAAGAAAACAGTATGTCTATGTCAATGATTGTAACTCTTCCTGTAAGCCTATAACCGTTGGGGTCCCCCAGGGCTCTATCTTGGGGCCACTCTTATTTATCTTATATATAAATGATTTTGTAAATTCATCTAAAATATTCCATAAAATCATCTTTGCAGACGATACTAATTTGTTTGCATCACATAGTAATCCAATTATTCTTCAAAATATAGTAAACTTAGAACTAATTAAAGTTGACACTTGGTTTAAATGCAATAAACTGTCATTAAATATTAGCAAAACTAATTACATAGTATTCAAATCAACCAATAATTTTCTTTTTAAAAACACTGATCTCTGTCTGATTAAAATAAATGAACAATTGATAAAAAGAGTGTTTTCCACTAAATTTCTGGGGGTCCTCATTGATGAATCTCTTACTTTTAAATGTCATATTGATCATCTTGTTACCAAACTTTCAAAGTATGTTGGCTTGTTTTATAAGATCAGACATTTTCTTCCTCTGTCTGCTCTTCTTGTGTTGTATAAAACTTTGTTTGAACCACATCTTAATTATTGTAATGTGATATGGTGCAACACCTACACAAGTCATCTTAAAAAACTTATATCATTACAAAAGAAAGCCATACGGGCTCTTTCCTGGTCAGAGATAAATTCTTCTACATATCATCTATTTTATCGATTTGAGTTACTAAGAGTAGTTGAGCTAAATAAATATCATAATGCTTGCCTTATCTTTCAAACTGTAAATAATCTGAACTCTAGATTAAATAGTCTTATTCCTATCTACAGCCCCCAGCACACATACCAAACGAGAACTAAATCACTAATATATGGTAAATATCGTCGATATTTGCGCCCTAGTATGAGTGTTGCATGTCGGGGGCCCCAGATTTGGAACGGGATCAATGATGACATTAAGGTGTTGCCCTATATCTCCAACTTTAAAAAACAACTAAAAAATTATTATTTATCAACTTATATTTAATATATAACTGCTTTCTCATGGACCACTGGGATGTATGAGCATGAATGTATGTGTATGTAATGTATGTATGTCCTTGTGCGTTTTTCGTGTGTGCTCTGTTGTCATCTGCTGGTACCAGGTGGTGACCATGTATCTTTACCGTACCACTTTTCTCTTGTAAAATTACGGGCCCCCACCTATAAGCTTCTCTAGCTTCTTTGGGGGACCCATTCACTATACCTATTTGATTTTGTTCCAATGACTGCATTATTATACTTTTGGTATTTTGTGAATAAAAATGAAATGAAAAAAAAATGTTGGGTGTTCTATCTTTATTCAACAAATACAGTGTGTTTACCATTTCAAATTCCTGTGTGGAGCGAATTTCAGGGCCTGTGAGATAAGATCTTCCACTTCTGTTGACTTCATTGATTTGAAGTTCCTCTGTGTTGCTCCTAAAAATTAGATGAAATAATCTGATCAAACAACTTCAACAAATCATCTCCAAATTGTTACTACTAACATTATTAAATACTAATTACATTAAATATTGACAATCAATATTTTTTTAAAGGATTATGGAATTAAACTTTCCTATAATAAGAGAGCAAATCCTAAGCTCCTGGAATGCCATTTTAGTTTTCTTTCCTCTCATGCTGTAGGCACCCATGACTTCATTGGTGGCCACTTTACGTAGCATCTTACGCACAGCCGCCCCTGGATTGGTTCCCCCGATGGAGCGTAGGTAGTTAACCTAAAAAAACAAACATTTATGTACCATAAAAACTTAGAAATTAACCTAAAGGGATAGTTACCCCACAAATGAGCATTGCTGTTATTTACACACCCTCATGTTTCTTTAAACCTGCATGAAGTTTTTTTTTTTTTTACATGAAGAAAGATATTTTAAAGATATTCTAGGAGTGTTTGATATTCAAACAGTTTATTTTCCCCATTGACTTCCATATTTCTACACTGTGGAACAGCAACTGTTTGATTACCAGCACTCTTTAAAATAGTTTCATGTTAAAAAAAACCTTCATGCAGGTTTAAAGAAACATCTGTGTGAGTAAGTAACAGTTCACCCACAAATGAACAATCCTTTTTACTAAAATCATTGTAACAGTTGTAACAAATTATATTACATTGCCAGCTTATGTGTTTGCTTATGCTGTTTTTATTACCATCTTTGTCCTAGTCTCTTTATTTTCTAATGAGGTGTCAAACTGTTTAAGCTCTTCTACAGTTTGACAGGGCCCATTTTCTAGAGTTTCCTCCTCTGTCTCTACCACTGGCACAGTCGCAGCCAACAGTCTTCTCTGCAGTGTGAGGATGTCTTGCTGGTTCTCGCAGAGCTCTTGTAACTTCTGCAAGACTTTTGTGCGGTAGTCTAAAAAACAAACAAACAAAAAAACATTATGGAATCAGTTTCTGAAATGTGCATGCATGTTTGTGACAGAGCTGTAAGCTTACTCTTTGTTGCTTCTTCTGACAAGCAGAGCCGGACAGTAACAGAGTACATTTACTTGAGTACAGTACTTAAGTACAATTTTGAGGGATCTGTACTTTACTCGAGTATCATTTTTGGGGAGTACTCATGACTTTACTCAAGTACATTTGAGAGGCAAATATTGTACTCTTTACTCCACTACATTTCTATCCATAACTGTGAGTACCCGTTACTTCTTCTAAAAAAAAAAAAAGGAAAAAAGAAACATCTCGGAAACCCTCTCAAATGTGATTGGATTGTGCAGGCGCCACTGATTGGGACAGCCTATCAGCAATCACCTTCAGCTTTCAGCCAAAGTCAACTCCATGGTCAGATTTAGATAAGAGAAGAAACCATGGACGAAACAATGGATGAAGACGCAGCAGGTCCATCCTGGGAGCGATATTTTTTTTCCCAGGATGGTAGGGGAAGACTCATGAATATTCATTAGGGAAGTCATCCCTGATTGGTCTTAACCCCAGTGACAGGTAGGTTTAGGGGCGGGGTTATGGAGGTCATAAGACCCCCAGTGACGGGTAGGTTTAGGGGTGGGGTTAGGGGTAGGTAGGAGTCTTCCCCTACCATCCTGGAAAAAAAAAAATCGCATCCCGGGAATGTGCCAAGCCGTGGCCCCACCTCGCCAGACTAGTTAATGATAGTTTTCGCTTCAAGTGTTTGCTGTTTTTACCAATGTAAGCACTGTGGCAGTAGTAATGCAATATTTAGAAAATGTACTCTTGTACTCTTGATACTCAAGTACTTTTAAAAACAAGTACTTTAGTACTTTTACTTAAGTAGACATCTGACTGTAGTACTTTTACTTGTACTTGAGTAAAATTTAGCAAGGGGTATCTGTACTTTTACTCAAGTAATGTAGCTGTGTACTCTGTCCGCCTCTGTTGACAAGGTCTGTGGTTCTCTTAAGAGGAGATCTGACATCTGATCTGCTGTGGCATAAAAAATACCTATGCTTCAAAATTGACATTATACACATTTATGAATATCAATGAATTTGTTACACACCTTGTTGGGGTGGTGACAAAGTTTGCAGTGAGCACGGTAATGATGCCTCTGCTGTAAATAAATACATTTTTAATAGAGTATAAATGTACAATAGGCATTAAATGGGCATGGGCATTAAAATGTTTATTAACATTCAAAACTTCTTACAGAATAAGTTGGGAGATCTTGGCTTTTCCTGATTGTCTGTGGAGAAGAGAGAGAAACATATTACTTTAAGTCCATTGTGGATAAAATCTTGAAATACATTTTTTATATTTATATTTCATTCTACTTACCCTTTTCTTGAGGATATGTTTTGGGCAGTTGCTGATCTGACAATACAACAGAAATATAAAAAGACGTCTAGGTTGCTTTGAATTGTGCAAATAAAATGTAATATTACTATCTGTGTACATTATGTAACAACTTACATTTAGGTGCAACAGGTTTCGACAGGTCCTTTTTCTTCTTTTTCTGATTTCTAATGCAACCATCTGAAATTAATGATTTTTTTGTATGTTTAAATAAATAAAAGGCAAAGTTCACAAATGCCTTTAATTCCATAGTTCAATCATAAAAGATAAAATATAGTTGTGAACACCTACCATCTGAAGAAATTTCTGTTTCCGAGTGAAACCTCTTTGGCATTTTATGTGTCCTCTTTTTACTTGTTGTGTCGTTGTTGTCTGTTTCAATATGTGACGTTTCGGCAACAAGCTGGCATTTCTGGGAGGCTTTGGCATAAGAGTCTGTAAAATATGTCAAATAATATTATAGCCCAGTCAACATGTATATGTGGGCCCCACGTAGTTAGGTCCCAAATATATGGTCCCAAAATGGTAATCTTATCTTGGATCAGCTAAGCAAAAACAGGTGGGCTACCCATGTGGGTCCTAGTTGGGTCACTAATGGGAAATAAGTGCATGGGCGCAAAAATGGGCAACACAATGGGGCCCATTTGGGTTTATCAAATGGGTTAGACATAGGCAAACACAATAAATCCCATATAGGCAGCCTACATGGGCCCATGGTAGCCACATAGGTAATCTCTATATGGGTTCTTGACTGACCCTCAAAGTTGAAATATGGTTGAAATAATGTCAGTTGTTGTTTTAACGTTGTCACATGTAACGTTTAATATAACATTTATTGCAAAATAGTTGAAAACGTTTTTTTTCCTACTTTTTTTTAACAAAATCTGTATGTTGAATCAATATCATGTCTTTAAGAAATGCATAATCTTTGAATTATTATTATTTCTAATTATTATTTTGTTATTATTTTAGCATTGTATAATATTTTGATCAAAACACCACTTCAAAAATACAAATTTATGTTAAAATATATTCATATTATTAACAATAACAATAACAATCTCACAAGAGAAGTGCAGCAGAAACTTTTTTTGCTTTTTGTGATTTTGTTTGGACTTACAATTTTTTGTATGTGCCTAAAGCTTACCATGCAGGATTGCATTTTTATTCACACTGTCATCAAAACACTATTTGACCAACTAATCAAATGATACAGCCAGTCTACAAATAAAACTAAACACACATTTCTTTAAAAAAAAAGAAAAAGAAAGAAAGAAAATAAGAAAAGTCAACTTTTCCATGTCATCTTTTCCATTATCACACTGAAACAATTGCTATTGGTTGTTTCACCTTCTTTGATCATGATTGGTTAATATGACTGTCATCTACGTAACTGGCCAATGACAAATGTGTGCGCCTTTCTGGTCATGTTTGAAAATACGTCATTTTGAGTTCATGACGAAATGCTACTGCTTGGCAAGATTACTCAGTCTTTCCTTATGCCTGTTAAATTATTATTTCGAACCAATTTGCGTTGTAACGGAGGAGAACAGAAGCTGATATGTGAACACAGAGGAAGGTCGGACTGGATGTGTCCTGAAAACATATTGGCGAAATCAGGTAAGAGAACATTTTTCAGTCTCTATTAACGTTAGTTAAGTTTCGTGTTTATCATATCCCCTATAATTTTAGAAAAACAGAGATAAATTAATATATAGCCTATTTAAACGTTTATGTATTAGGCTACATTAAATTAAAATGAGTGTTAATATAGTTCATGGTAGAATATATAATGCAGATAAACAAATCTTGTGTTAATGGAGTTCATTAACTTCCCAGAAATGTTCTGTCATGTCTTATGTTTATGTCTTTTACACTCGGATAACGGACGTGCTACAACCTGCTGCTGTGTGTTGATTTGATTATAGTCATAGACAGTATGATTATAGATGCTAATCGCGGTTAGCGTATTAGTACGTATTTAACGTTGTAGCCTCTGTCGTCAATGTTGTCAGCTATAGTTAAAAACTCAAACACATGAAACAAAATACTAAAATGTATTTGAAACATTTATTTTATGCTAAGTTTACTACAAATACATTTACACATTTATGTAGGCTACTTAATATAAATACCCTGTACTTTTGTATCCTAAATTATATATTTAAAGTCAATATAGGCTTATGTGTTGTAGCCTTGTAAAAGTAGTAGAACAAATGGTAGTCAATTGTAGAATTTGACTGGGTGTGGGACACAGAGAACCTTCTCAGACAATGGGGTTTCACAACTTCATTAACATACAGACCACAGCTGTTGCAACAAGAGCTTTATTTACATTAAGAACAGGATAAAAGGTTTAAGGCCCATTCTATCATAGACTGAGAGTCTGATTGTGAGAAACTACCTAATATTAAAATGACAAAAAAGTCTTGAGACAAATAATGTATTATTATTATTGTTGTTTATTGATTTTTTTTAAATGGTTATCAATGAATGAATTGATGCTTTTAAACGCATACTTTATAAACTGGTTTTATCAATACAAAATTAAAAAATTAAAAAAGTCTGAATAAATAAACAGTAATTCTCTATTGATTTCCTAAATGCCCTTCCAGTGACATTTCAATACCATGACCATTCCTATCGAAGTTTAATGCTGTTTTTGTTTTTTATCCTGAGTAAAAGTTTTTATTCTTTCATAAGGTATTGTGACATGTGTAAGTAACTTGATTTCTCTAAAATCATAATATCTAAAAAAAAAAACGAATTTGTTTTGCAGAGACTCTTAAGACTGCTCAGATCAACTGGCAAGAAACTGAGAGGGAACTCTCAAAAAAGTCTGGGACAAGAGATGGAGGAGGACAGACTGTCTGCAGTGTAAGCTGTGATAAATGTATAGTTGTTGCTTCTTCTAACTGTCCCCAATTTATTTCCTGTTCAAAGCTTTCAGTAAAGACTGGGTCAAATACAGGTTAAAAGTATGTATTTTAACAATTAGGTATATAACTTTAAATAACTTTAAATAGGCATGTTCTCTTTTGTTCTGGGCGGCAAGTGCAGTAACTGTAACATCGGGCATTTTGTAGTATTAAACACATAGTCTATTTATACCGACTTCAAGCTGAATTCTTGTTTTTCGTTTTCACGGAAAAAATCGAAAAAGGAACTTTTCTCATTTTTCTACTTTCATAAATAAAAAAAAACTTGAAAACTAAAGCTGGGACCAAGATGGGTCCAGTTGGGGCCCACCTGTTTAAAAGCGCCATCCTATATGATTCATTATGGAACCTGTGGACAATCCATTCAGCCCATTTCACATACAAATGTTGGCTGGAAGATGGCATTTAGAAATTTTGGCAGTAATCAGAAAAGGTTTTAACATCACCTTCATCAGTCAGGCAGCAAACTTAAATCTTGAAATAGTATCACTATACCTGTTCTTAACCAAATTTTTTTCAGCAAGTACCGCCTCCACTTTTGCTTGTCAGGAATCGCATTGTTTTTTACCAACTGCCTTGAGTTCGTGTAGGTCCAGAAACAGTATATTCCCTATTCAAAATGAATGAAAATAAATTAATAAATAAATGAGTGTAAGTGTAATGTTATTTTAAAGTTTAGTGAATAAAAGCATACTTTGATTGTTTCCTCCAACCAAGTGGTTGGGATAATTTCTACAGAATTATCTGCAAACTCGACCACTGCAAAAGTCGCCATCTGTTGAGAGATAAAAACAATGCTTTTATATTACAAATGCACAGCCTATCAATATGCACAGCGCAATCTCTGGTCCTGAATTAACACTGCTCCTATATGAGTTCACTCTACAGCAAGGGTCTTCAACTGGGGGTCCGCAAATTAGTGTTTGATCACAAATAATTTTTGCTATAACATGGGTAAAAAAAAAAAAGTCACAAAGTCAAAATTAAATATTCACCCTGAAATGAAAGCAAGACCATCCTCAGCCCATGGAAGAACGACCCATACAGTGAACAGTTCAAAAGCAGATCCTCATCTTCCAGCCCAGTGTCTGGACAAAGCTGAAACATAGTCCGTCGGCTGTGAGGTGGGGTGAGGTGGGATGGGATGGGATGGGGAAGAGAGTTAAAGTGTATGCAGTATGGCCAAAAAAAATATTTCCTGGTTTTCTTCAATCATTATGGCAGTTTTTGATAGCTGCTGTTCTGGGATCAGTGTCAGTTTGGATTGTCTTGACTCCACTTTGAAACAACCAATCATCCGCGAGTCACATGGGTCTTTGAAAAGTGGTTGAGATTTCTCAAAAACCTTGCACAATAACATTCGGGAGCCTGACTCATCCATCTCTTCCCTTTCTTCAATGGCCACGCAACATTTCCCCTCCCCGAGAATGAAAGCATTGTTTGGTCTTGTGGTTTTGAACTTTGTGGTGACCACTGATTGAGTCTGTGGAAAATTTGACCTCTCCATCAGACGTTTGGCCACTTGAACAAGCGGCTTCTTTCCTGACCTTACGAGTCGTTTAAGCTTTCCCAGAAAGTTTTCAAATGGGAAAGCGCTGCAAGCATCAAGACAACCAAAATTCATGGCCTCTGCTGATAGATGTATCATGGAATGTATGTTGTATACCATGAAATGATCACCATACAGTTCTTTAGTTTTTTCTACGAAGTATTTCATCAGCTGACTGCTGTAGCAGTTGTGGTCCACTGCCGAGTTTGGTGAAAGAAGAAGACCCAAGGCAACACTGAATGTCATAAAATGATCGTACAGCTGGTCGGCCAGAATTCCTTTTAGTACAATCTTGCCAGTGTAAACGGCAAACTGCCGCAGTTCTGTTGCCTTCCACCTATCTATGTCGTCCAGACCTCTTGGTTTTCTAGCAAAACAGCTTGGAATGTCTTTTCTGAGTGCCAGCAGCCGTTGAGTCACTTCATTGATTTGTCCAGCTGACATTCGCACATTCCGGTTTCCTCTCATCCACTCTGTGATCAATTTTTCTGTGACCCCCAGGCAGGCTTGGTGCATATAGTCTATTGGAAATTGGTTAATCATGTCCAAAGGGAGACTCAAAAATGGGGACACTGAAATGGCATCGTCTTTCTGCCGTTTTGTCATTTCAGCACGGTATGCCTCATCTGTGCGTAGCGTGAGGTTGTCTGCCTTTGGATATGTTACTCTCCCAGTAACCCACAGGCCCTTCTGAGTGCATTTATCGCACCCGTAATATCCTGAGTACTGTTTTATCTTTTTGACCATTGCTCTCGCAGGTGCGTCACACACAACACATCTAATTTGAATTTGTATTCCTTCGAAACCATTGTCCAGGAGATCTTGAATGTCTTTAATGGCTTCCTCAACAAAATCCAAATCTTTTGGTTTGGAAGGACCAAGTGTCAGGGTCACCGGAAAGACTCTGATAGGTGTCAGGTGAATGGCACAGAGGATGGGCCATAGATTTGCTTTGTTGCTTTTGAAAATGGGCAGTCCATCTATATTGAATGATAGCTCCAGTGTTGTTATTCCGTCCGTTACATCCCTTGGGTAGTGCTGCAACTGCTCGCTAAGACTCTTTCTCAGGTTGAAATGAATACACTCCATTCCTGACTTCATGACTGTTTTAATATGTCTCGGAGTTTGCAGCAAGGTTCTTGCTGTTAAAGGCAGCTCTGGATGTCCATTTTGTCTAAGTCCCTTCAGAAGGTCATCAATGGCAATGTGTTTAATAAGGTGTTTTGTAGCCCAACCCTGCAAAAATGTTGTAAGTGTGGCTGGAGACATTTGATTCACATCCTCAGGCCCTGAAGTGCAGTTGTCCTCACTGAAGACATGATCCTCGTTCTCATGTTCTGAACTGCAGTTTCCTTCACTGACCCCATTATCCTCACTCTCTTGTCCTTCACGGACTCCTGTCTCTGCACATTTAAAAGCACCCCAGATGTCCTTGTCATTTCTTTCATCCACATTGACCTGATCTTGACCATGTTGAGATGTTACTGGAAGGCATTTAGATTGTTCTCCAATAATCCTTTCAGTTAGTGACTTCCGGGCACATTTCCATTGCCTTGTGTACCTTTGCCTTCTGGATTTTGAGTTCATTCTAAATTCAGAATATTTGCTTTCATAAAATATTCTGCAATAGTAAGTACAAGGAGAATACATTAAAGTATTGAAAAGGGGGTTTTGTTTTGTGTAATTTCTGAAATAAGTTATGCAAATAAAATTGTAACAGAGCAAGTATTTATTAGATTATTTTTATAAATTCATCAGGATTTACACAGTGTGGGCCACACTGTACAGTCTAGGAAGGACTGAATAGTTGCTAAATTATTAGCTTAGATAACATCACAACTTGACGACCGAGACAGAGCAGAAAACAAAACTCCTGCTTGCCACGGTTATTTGACCTCGTTAATATTTTGAAGTGCCAAGGTTGATACAGGTAGCAATTTTTACTATGTTCTTATCTTTTGCGAATGTTGTACTGTTTTGTAGTGATCTGATTTATCAGCAGTGTGTGAATTCAGCTACTCAACACAGAAACAGTGCAGTCTTCGGAATTTGGGAGAAATGTTTTCAGTAGCTTAGAATAAAATAAAAATATTAATTTTACTCAAACTCATACCTATAAATAGTAAAACGGATAGCTGTGCAGTGTTCTCTTAAATTTTTCCAGTGCTGAATCTGCATGAATAGCTTATTTGTCCCATCACAAAAAAAATGACCAAATATAAATATCCGGTGTAAGTTTAAAAATAAAATATACAACATGACAACACATTTAGGAGCAGCTAAGTAATATTACTTACCTTGAAATTAAAACGGAGGAAGACGATCCAAAATCTAATAAAACAAAGAAATGAAAAAAATATATATTAATCAAACCTGGTAACAGTCCTTAAGATTCATGTTGCAGGTATGCTGCATTATGCCAATAAATACTGAAAACTTGTTTGATAGTTAGTCGAAACATGTACTTACAAAACCAAAAAACTGACTGTGTCTAGCTCTTAAAAGAACTTTTGGGGTGTACAGAATCAGGCTGCTGTGGACATATGTGCAAAAAGAAAAGAAAAAGAGAAAAACAATAAACAAGGCTGAATATGAGTGTGAGCCTCTATACGAGTTAAAATGTTTCATTAATGGTTACAGAATGGTTACAATAATCAGAACGTAATGAACATGGCCCCAGCTAAAAGACTTTTGTTCTCCAAATATTCAGTGTTGGATCTGGGAACGTGAAAAATGTCCAGTTTTCGTGATGTTAGAGGAACGTGTTTTAAAAGATATAATGTTCCTCAAACCTTCTTTCAACTTAATTTTGATTTAAAATTCAATATTATAGGAACAAAGTAACATAGATAGATAGATAGATAGTTACTAACGTAACCTCGGTTCTCTCTAGATGAGGGAACGAGTGTTTTTTTTTGTTTGTTTGTATGTTTGTTGTGTGTTGCGTAACCCTGCCGTGCTTTGTGTTATGTTCTGGTTTCGCTTCAGTTCAGTATGAAAAACCAAAGGGCAGCTTATCGGGACTGGGCTTATATAGACATAAGCCACGCCCATTCTTGCGCAACGTGACGTTCGAGGGCGCCCGCACCCTCATTGGTACTTACGTCACAAGCAGCCTCTCGATAGGTTGCAGCAGCTGCTTCGCCTAGGTCTGCTCTATGCAGCAAATGCGTTTTAAATTAACACAAAATTAAGGATAATTTTATGGCTTCAGTATTCTCAAGAAAAGGGATTTGTTACACTCGAAGCTACACTCGTTCCCTCATCTAGAGAGAACCGAGGTTACGTTAGTAACTCCTTCAACCTCGAAGAATTAAGGGACTGGATTTCATATGATTGCGGTAAGTTTTATGAATGAAAAAAGGCTGTAAATTGCACACATATGTTGATAAAATATAGTATTATGTTAAAAGATATATTTCGTGGTGACGATAAGTTTCTATTTAGAGATCATTATTGCTACCCAGACTAGAGTGAGGAATGATAAAAGAAGGACAAGGACGTGCATGGTGTTTAAAAGATGTTAAAAATGTTAAGCTCAGTAAGTCGTGAATAAAGACTAAAATGCGGTGCTTGCGCTGATTGAGAGACAGAAAGCTGCTTCTCTCGGACAGAATCTGAGTGCGAATTCAGCTATCTTTCATGGCGTATTGCGATTTAATAGTGAAATACACATACAATAATGTCAATAAAAATTGCAAGGTATAGTGGAGGATTTTCTTTTTCCGGGTGGATCATGAAGACTATTATTGGTCCTCCTAATTGTCAATCATTCTGGTGATAATAGTTTACGTAAGGCCGTCGTACGTGTCTAGGTAGTTTTCGCTTTCTGCGCATGCGCACTTTCAGGTGTATATGTGTGGTGAGCTACGGTTTCAGCCATTCATTGAAGCTCGCCGTTCTCACCATATGGGACTCATAAATTTTGGGGCATCTCGCCCGGGGGGCGGGGTTACGTCCTGCGTCACATCTCTCATGCGGGTTCTCGTCAACCAGGGTCAGCGCGCACCATACCGCACACAGGCAGGCACAGAACTAGCTAGCGAACCTAGGTCTTAAATCTAATAAGTTATGTTTTTTACAACACGTTTTTTGATGGTGATGTTTAATTTCCATAGTCTTTGTTTAGTGAACGAAAGCGAAATCAGGAATTGCGGTCTTTCAGTTTGTTTATCGTTACCTAGCTACCAAGGGATTAAGTTGTACAAGATGTGCTGTAGCCTTAATTAACGTTACAATGGCCAAGTCGCGTTTCATATTAACAGATGAATAGGTTTGCTCAGTTTATTAAATACATCCAACCTGAAATGTCTCTTACAAACTATGAAGGGACAATGAATCAATACCATAGACTGTAAAAAATAGATCAATACACTGACATGGCAATGCTAGACAGATAGCCTACTTTGTTTGCACAGTCCTACCGTGATTTTGTCACTCTTCTCTCCACTCCTAGACCTACGTCTGGTGACAGCGGGGAAACTTTTACCTCGATAAAGTTAGGCCTATTGTATTGCAGAAAAGAAAAGTAAACTTCCAGTAAACTCCTGTTAACCAGTTCATGTTTCTTCTTTAGGTGATTCAAGCAGTAACGACTAATTAGACTCAATACTGCTATTACAGGTGGAATTATGAAATAGAAACAAGCCTTAATGCAAGATTTTAATCATGTCAATATAAATAGAACATTAAATTAATCAATTAATCAATAAGTCAGGACAGCCCATTCATGCAGGTAGTGAAATAGTTAAATCAAATACAAATACACAGTAAAAAAAAAAAGTCGTTGTTAGCCTTAACCCGTTATCAAGTCAATTAAAAAATATATTTAATGGTGTGCATGATGTGTAAATTGTTTGTGTATGGTGTGTATGTTTTTTTTTTTTTTTTGTAAAGAAAAAGAGAAAAACAATAAACAAGGCTGAATATGAGTGTGAGCCTCTATACGAGTTAAAATGTTTCATTAATGGTTACAGAATGGTTACAATAATCAGAACGTAATGAACATGGCCCCAGCTAAAAGACTTTTGTTCTCCAAATATTCAGCGTTGGATCTGGGAACGTGAAAAATGTCCAGTTTTCGTGATGTTTCCGTGAACGCGCGTCGACCGCTACCGGAAGCCAGTTATTTTCGTTTATAAAGTTTTAAATATGTATATTTTTACGACAAAACCGCAGGGATTACCCTCGGAAGGCCTTCATGGGTATCATGGGCTAAATATCATTTTTGGGCGAACTATCCCTTTAAGGCCCGAGAACAAATTTATAACAGAGTTATTACAGTATTTAATATGTGCATTCTAATCTCTTTTTTTTTGTGCTGACTTCGAAAAACCTAACGATCCTGGATCATCTCAAAGCGTCAACAGTAATACTGATAACTAATCCTAATTTAATCCACGAATAAAGAACAGGCCCCTGTTTTTTTTACCTGTAGATAATAATATGCATTTATTCATTGTATTCATTTAATCTCCTATCATTATTTTACAGGTTTTCTTCTATTTAAAGATTTCCTCATTTGGCTGGTTTGAAAGGACCAAGTGTCGGCATTACAGGAAAGGCACAGATGGGTGAAAGCTGGTGAAGGACACAAGAGTTTTTCCTCTATATGCATTCAGCAGTGGCGTAGTTGAATGGGGCATATACATGTACATTATGCATTTGGCAGACGCTTTTATCCAAAGCGACTTACATTGCATTTCAAGGTACACATTTTTACATTCTTATCAGTTCTTGCTTTCCCTGGGAAACGAACCCATGACCTTCGTGTTGCAAACACAAACGCTCTACCATTTGAGCTACAGAAAAGCTGCATATACATACTCAGTCCAACACACACGCAAATGTGTGCACAACAAACAGGATATTTGACAAGGAAGAGCAGAAGGGGTTTTACTTAACACTTTCTTTATCAAAAGGCAGAAGAAATACAACAAGTACCAGAGTTTAGTTAAACATTAACGTTAAACATTAACGTTTCTGAGTGTCCATGGAAAAGTGCAAAACCAAACTAACTGGCTACTAGTTAATCCTGTTTCGACTATGTAGGTCTATGTCTACGTGCTGAACAAAATTCTTGGTGAAACTGCAAATAATAAACCCATATACAATTTAATCTTTTATTACAAGTGACAAAAAAAGTTATAAAAGTGAAGGAAAAATATAAAAAGGAATAGTGCAACCATTTACTTTCCTTAATGTCACTCCAAACATGTATGACTCTGTTTCATGGAAAACACCTAAAACTATTTGCCTAGTTTTTTTTTTTTTTAATGCTGTAACAAAACTTTCTGTTGCTCCATTTGTTCCTGTTTTAATAAAACTTGTAAATCCTTATGTTTAATTGTACTGTCATTTTGTTTAGTCTTTCCCAAAAGACTGACCCCAAAAAAATGTGTTTGTATGGTAAAAATCATAAAATCTTTCATATTTAAATAGTGTCCTACCTGACTGCGTATCTTTCTTTATCTTTACCGTTCTAGGAACGTTCTCTTTAGGTTATAAAAAAATGCCAATAAATAACCTGAAGGGAACGTTCTGGGAACGTTCTCTTTAGGTTATAAAAAATGCCCCAAAATAACCTGCAGGGAACGTTCTAGGAACGTTCTCTTTAGGTTATAAAAAATGCCAATAAATAACCTGAAGGGAACGTTCTGGGAACGTTCTCTTTAGGTTATAAAAAATGCCCCAAAATAACCTGCAGGGAACGTTCTAGGAACGTTCTCTTTAGGTTACTAAAAAACAACCAATAGAGAACGTTCCCAGAACGTTCTTATTTGGTTCCCCCAAAAAATAACCAAACGGGAACGTTAGGGGAACGTTCTGTGTTACCTGGGTCAATAGTCTTGACCAGTATAATCATTTTAACCATTTTTTATTGTTAATTTTATTGCCCAATGTACAAAGTTCCCACAGTCCATAAAAACACTCACATTTACATTTACATTTATTCATTTAGCTGACGCTTTTATCCAAAGCGACTTACAATTGCTACATATGTCAGAGGTCGCACGCCTCTGGAGCAACTAGGGGTTAAGTGTCTTGCTCAGGGACACATTGGTGTCTCACAGTGGATTCGAACCCGGGTCTCTCACACCAAAGGCATGTGTCTTATCCATTGTGCCACCCCACCCACTCAAAATCAATGTAGTCTAATGTAGTTTTATTTTTTACTTTTTGATCCAGAAGGTTTTCATATTAGATTTATATATTTGGAGTGAAAGATCTAATGAATGCTCTGTAGTGTTTATGATATTGAGCTGTGTGTATGATCTGAAAGCATTGTTTGATTTTGAGCACAGATAAAATGGTTTTGAGTAAATTTCTTTATTTTGACAAGCATCAGATGTTCTCTGGATGTAGTTTGAAGATTTGGTTTTGTGTTTAAGGTTTTGAGAAAGTGGGTGATGGTTCCAAGAAATGTATTTTTAGCAATTCAGGAAAACTGTATAGATTAAAAACATGCATTATTTTTTTTATACATAACAAATAAAGTAATAAAAAGTAAATCTAATCAAGCATCATTTTTTGTTTCAAGAACTTAGAGATCTCAACCCTTACTCAATCTTAATAAAATTACTAAATTATCATAATCTTTCACAAATAGGCCTAAACATCATAATTTTAAAGTGGAAAGGTTTATTAAAAAATATATGTATAATAGTTCTAATATTACATTTAGACAAGATCAGCTGAATATACTTTACTTTGTAATTAAGGTTAGTTGATTTTCATGTCTGCCACATATAAACAATGAGCCAAAAAACACGTTTTTTGCATGACCTCTCTCTATGACAGAATTTATATATCAAAGTTCATCAGAGTAAAAAAAAAAACATAAACATCTTGTTATGTTAGAGGAACTCACTGTCTTGCAGCCCAAGAGTCAGCGGAGTCAGCAAAGTAAATTTCAGAATGAAGATGAAATCATGGTAAAAATGAACAAAGTAGCCTATAGGCAATAGATTATATTGGATAATCTTAACTGCATCTTTCTCAATGTGTTACTACCATGAAAAGTCAATGGGCAACTAATGACAACATGGTCCATGGCATTGAAAACTTTGAAATTAAAACCCTTTATCTTATAACTTTTAACTCTTACTTGTAAAACAACATATCAGACAATATACAATTAATCCGTTTGACAGATAAAAAAAAGGAAAAATACAACAACATTAATTAAAAGCCTACCACTGTAGCCTATACAGTTACAATAGGTGAGTCTGGTGTTTGAAACATTAGAGTCATGAAATACACAGAAAGTCATGATATAGCCTACAGGTGGTAACTTGTTCAGTTCATCACTTAGAATAGCCTACAACACTAGATAGGCTTATTCAGGGAAGTGCAGGAAATGGTTGAGTATTATTTTAGGTATAACATCTGTAGGCCTATTTAGTGCCTATCATATCCATTTATAGTCTTTACGCATCAGCTTGTATACTTGTATGGTTAAAAAGCTGCAAATTTCAAGACGCTGACGTCACGTCAGGTCGTCACGTGGGTCACCCGTTTGAAAGTTTAAGACGTTCGGATAGACGTTCGGATAGACGTTCGGATAGACGTTCGATCGGTCGGTCGGTCGTTCGGATGTTTATTTCTTGATATCAGACCGCTGAAGCACTAGCGGCGCCAGGATTTTGATGAGGTGGGCCTCCAGAAAACTGGATGGGATTACATAGTTTTAACATAAACCAATCAATAATCTGAATGTGATTCATATTTTTAAGTCATATCTAAATGAAACAGATAAGATTTATGTAATTGTATTAATAAACTGAATGTGATTTATATTTGTCAGTCGTATGTAAATGAAACAGGTAAGATTTATGTAATAGTACACAGAAAAACGCCCATGTTAAATTAACACTGCTCAGTGTTAATATGTGTGCACACTACAGAGTTAAAGCGGTGTTGAAGTTAATGAGATAATTAACTGATGATTGAGCATTAATTATGAACACCTGCTGTTAACAAGCAGAATCACTGAAGGAAAGAGAAACACAACTACAACTGACTTCAGACACAGCCTTAGATGAAATCAACTGAAGAGAAAAGAAGACATTAAATCTGTGAAGATCTCAGCAGAGGAGGATTAAACAACTCCACAAACAGCATTACCAGCTTCACTTAATACTAACCAGACTGACTTTATTTCATTTCCGTTTGAATGAAATCAATAGTTGTATTTTAAAGTCACCATGATGGTGGTTAGCGTTTGCTTTAGTTGGGCTCGTTGAACCCAACGATCATTTGTGCTTCGGACACATCAGAGAGGAGGTCACATAAACCAACCACAACAGCTTCAGATCACATGACTAAACCAGCGAATGAAGATAGTGAATCCATCAGACCCGTCACATCTTCAACCTCATCACTACCACCTTCATCTTCATCTTTAGCACATTCATCTTCAACTTTACCACCTTCATCTTCATCTTTACCACCTTCATCATTATCACCAAAATTACAACTAGGTACACATTATGTTACTTACAACAATCCAACTCTCCAGATTTCCTTAAAAACAGGACATTTGGGATTATTTTCATCTGTTTTTCATGGTTTTTCAACAGTCAACATTATGGCATCGGTTATGGTGATAATGATGGTGTTTGGATTGTCATTGTTTGCTTATTTCAGTTTGAGACAAAAGAGACAAGGTAAAACTCTTTTTCTTTCTGTCAAAACACATCATTTTACATGCTTAGCTATTTTTCACCTTATATATAACATTTTCATAACTGGACTTTCACATCCTGCCAAATTAAAGGCCTTTACTTCATTTTGTCCCAATCTGGTATCCCGAAACAGGAGTGTGGATGAAAGGTGTCGTTCATTTCTCGGCTGAAAACCTGCTGACTGAAGAAGTGAGTTTCATTATGTGTCTGTTTGAGTTTGATCTCAATCTGTTTGTAACCGTTATTTAGTGAATTTTAATCATCTTTACTGTTGACCATGTCCTTGCTCATCTCTTTCTTCTCTCGTTTCAGGACACACACACTGTCTGTCATTATGAAGAGATCATGTGCACAAACACTCATGCTGGCTACAGTTTGGGCCTTCCAGTGTTTGGTGAACACGACGCCTCTGATTCTCTCACCTATTCATCAGTCATATTTCAAACTACAGATCATTCAGACAGGACTTCAGTAGGGCAGGAAATAAATGCAACTGTTAGTCCATGATGACCTTGTAAAACTGAGTGACACTGTTGGGTTACATATCTGAATCCATGAGCATTTCGCTGTTAAAGACATGATACACAGGCAGTGGAACGGGAGGAAAAAACGCAATTCATGGACATCAGGTTGATTAACAGTCAAACCTGAATCATGCCAAACTTAAAGGTGCAGTCTGTAAGAATTACAACTAGTGGTCGAAATAAGTACTGCAGTCGAATTCATAATATCAGAGATCGTTGTTTCTCCCGCCTCCACAGACTCGACGATGCTCACACGGGTGGCCAGATTGAGCACACGCAACAGGAACGAGCGCAATGGACAATGGAAACTGGCAAATTGGCCATGTAAAGTTTCACAGACCAAAACAAGAACATTTCAGCCTGGAAACACACATTTCTAAGTATAATAACTGGCTGTAGAAGTGTTTTTCAGAGAAACAAGTCTGTGAACTTAGCATGTTTCCTCAATATATGCAAACATATGATGGTGTTGTTATGCTTTAGTAGAGTGAAAAAGTTACATACAGCACGAAGAATGAAACTCCTTGAAATCTGTTTCCTTGGCATTATTTTGGATAAATCATCAGATTGTTTGATTGTCAAGATTGTTTGACATATGCTTGGTCACATTTATTTATTTATTTATTTATTTATTTATTTATTTATTTATTCATTCATTCATATCTACAAGTCCTTATTACAGAACAATAAACCAAACAAAATACATAGTGAAGGATTAAATAAGTGCAGAAAGGAAATGTTATAGTGCATTAATGAAAGTAAAAATAAAAATCATAACAAAAAGCTGTGTAACAAAGAATATATGCCGTGTTATTACAACCCGCCCATTTTCAGCCACTCTAAACACATTTTCTGATGCCACTTTCTTACAATAATAAATGCATTATTAGTGCAACCTAATTTTTTTTTTTCATTCAAATTTCACTTATATCAAAAATCACACATGCTGTTCTCAAAATGTAAAATTTGTATTTGTGTGTGTGCATACTGCCATAATACAGCTTTGATTAAGCTAAATATTTCCCAAAACGGAAACAGTCGTGATACATCTGATTATCCAGGGCATATGTTTTCTTCTGGGAGTCATTCCATGATCTAAAACCTTAAATGAGTGGGAATTATTCCATTGCTTTGTTATATTATATCCATATCCATTGTTAATTTCCTATTATCAATGTAAAGCCACTTTGGAACAATCTACATTGTTAAAAGCGCTATATAAATGAAGATGTCTTGACTTGTGGGAAACAATAAAGGCAATATTTAGTATTGATGAGTAGCTTAAGTAAATCCCAATACTGGCTTTACAGTCACACCATCAAGTCCTGAAAGGTAAAAAAAAAAAAAAAAACACACATCCACCAGTAGGAAAATTAACCCTGATGCATAGTTTAATATACTTTATGTTTGACTGGGCATATTTTTAGCTGCTCACCCACACAATAATATGAGTCGAGTATCAGCGCCTCCTTCAGGTCGGACGCGAAATAAAAAGGCTGATGGAAGGAAATGGCGTTCTGAAGTGAAAGTAACAGAAGCCTTTAAGAACTGCAGGACAGGTATCGTGTGTGTTATATATTTAACAACTATATCAATCTATCTTTTTGTGCTTTTTGTTGTTCAGCCTAGGTTGTTTATTAAATGTGCTTTATAAATACATATGGCAGTGCATTGTATTGTATGCTGATTAGATCCAAAGAAACCTTTCGTCTTTGATAAAAAAAAAAAAACAAAAAAAACAACAACACTCTTTGCATCCACCCAGCGTTATGTCTTAAGTTTAACGTTATATTATGTTTAATATACATTGAATTACTAATAAATTGATTGTCGTTCACCCAAGTCGGTTTTGCATGCGTTTGATCTTCGAACTTCCTTAATTAACCGTTCACGGCTCGTTCACACCAACGATAACTATAAAGTTTATCTCTAAGAAGTAGCAAAGTCCACACCACAGCTATAAGAAGAATGACATCGTTGGAATCACTTCATAACGAGCTGTTTTCCATCTGATTAACGAAAAAATAACTTACTGCGAGCTGCAGATAGGCTATGGTCACAGACAGACCATAACGGAAATGGAGAATAAACAAAACATTATTGTCCGTTGGAGGGGATGCAAATAAAGTTATCATTATATAAATCGTTCTTGGTGTGAACCCAGCAAACACATTTACGTTGTGGCAACGTCTGTGGCACGTTGCATTTCTTCTATGGCAACGTCGCTGTCTACGTGCTCGCAACATTGTAACAACGTAGAATTGTAAGAGGCGACAGGGCTGTAGCAACGTTGTTCAGCAACTGAGAGACGACGTTCTGACAATTTTTAGTTTTTATGCTAAATAGGCCTATAGATATCCCCATTTAGCATTTTATGTTTTGAGGTTAATTTTTAATTAGTCAGATGTTAGATAATTATATAGTTGTATTAAATATTGTTTGTCCTTATTATTATTTAATGGGGCTATCAGTAAATCAGCCTAATTATAATCAACACCTGCAAGTGTACACTTTGAAAAGTAAAAATTACAGAAGGTGACATTAATTCACCTTTATTAAAACTAACTGCATATTATAGTAATCAAATTGCACTTCCAAAAGTCATACATTTGTGCAAAAAGAAAAACTAAATAAATGAATATACAAATTTATTTTAAGTATAATAAATAAAACATAAAAAGCAAAGATCAGAACATTTAATGAACAAAACCGTGTTATGTACATGACAGACAGTAGTCGAAAGCCGGGCGATAAAGTTCGGTAAACGGAATCAATCCAGGAAACATCCACAAATCCAGAGGAGCAAAGAAACGAATGAGACTAAATAGCAGACAAATGAAATGGAAAAACTAAATGGTGCAAGCAAGGCTACATTAGTCACATTAGAAAATGAAATTGTAGGTTGTGTTTGATTAATTACGTATCTTATTTAGCTGAGGTAAATAAAACGCAATACTTACGTAGGCCTATACTTGCTCGATGAAGGACGAGACAACACAATGAGCCCAACAGGTGGTTGGAATTTAAAAGTCAGATTTTCGCGCTTCAGGGCAGTGGCGAGTACATATGTAGTCCAGTGGTTAAGACACCGTTGGCACAACCTTAAGCAATGGCCCTGAACGATGGTTTAATGTCAACATTGTGACAACGTTGTAACAATCTTCACCACACAACGTATTTATAGCAACCTTTTGGCCATGTTGATAAAACGTTGTTAGAAGGTTGGGTACGTTGTGCCAACGTTCTGTGTTTGCTGGGAATGGGCCTTTAGGTGAGACTTTGGACCAGGCCCGGAATGGCCATCGGGAGCACCGGGAGGATTCCCGGTGGCCTGGCGACTAATTTGGCCTGCTGCCAGCCAGCGTTAAAAAAAAAAAAAAAAAATTGTTTTTTTTATATATATGTAGGCTACTACTACCTTTACTAGTGATCATTTTCGAATTCGTCATTCAATAAAATTATTATTATACAATAAAATCATGAATCTGTTAGTCTTAAAGGAGAACTCCGGTCAATTTTAACATTGAGCTAATTTTTTTGTACATTTGGAGTGCTGTCAATACAGAGAACAACGACACAAATCGGTGTTGCCTACACCGAGTTATTCTATTTTTAAAATTTGCACCCTGTTGACTTCAATGGGGCAAGTAGTAAACCTGCTTTTAGCCTCGTAACATCCTTGATGTGTCATTACAAGTGCACAGAAAATGTGAGTGATTCCTTCTGAGTGAACACGAGTGAATCTGACTGCAGTAGATGTGAAAGATATGTATAAAAATGATGTTATTTAAGCCAGCGCAAATACCTGTGTTTACATCCTGTTTTCGGTTGAAGTCCAAAGTAGTCGATTGCCGAGTTCACGCGCGTGATCATAGCAACTAAACCTATGCGCGTGAACTCGGCAATCGACTACGTTCACTCAGAAGGAATCACTCACATTTTCTGTGCACTTGTAATGACACATCAAGGATGTTAAGAGGCTAAAAGCAGGTTTACTACTTGCCCCATTGAAGTCAACAGGGTGCAAATTTTAAAAATAGAATAACTCGGTGTAGGCAACCCCGATTTTTGTTGTTGTTCTCTGTATTGACAGCACTCCAAATGTACAAAAAAATGAGCTCAATGTTAAAATTGACCGGAGTTCTCCTTTAACTGGCAAGGCTACGATTCGACTTTGAGCCTCAGCCAAACGGTTAAACAGAAAATGCGAGCATCACCCGATGATGGAGAGAAAACGGCAAGGTGTAGCAGAGAGGGAAAGGACAACGAAAAAGAAAGCACTCAGAGCATCAAAATGTTGCAAAATGAATGACCTGTTCAGGGCTTCAAGTGCAGGTCAGTTTCATCTGTAAATACTGTACTTTTTTCTTCGTTAACTTAGTTTTGAAATGCTAGCAAATGTAAGCGGTATAGCGCCCCTATTACTATCGTCACTCAAAATACTGTATGCTAAAGGAGATTAATATTATTTAGTAGTGTAAAGTTACATTAGTAATTTAGCAGACAAATATTAACATTTATTAACAAAAAATAATGCAATATCATTTTATTACACAATTTAGAAAATTATGTCTGCCCATTTGTGAGGCTTAAAACTTTTTTCCTTTCCTTTCCTTTCCTTTCCTTTCCTTTCCTTTCCTTTTTTTTTTTTTTAAATCAAATGAAGGTGGAGACAGTTAACCTAGCACTAGCTGTGGTGCAATGATCACACATTCAGCCAGGGACAGGGAGTGAGATGACATAGAAGCAAAATAAGATATATATATTTTTTTTTACATATTGTATGAAGTATAGTGTTGCTAAATGTTGGATATTTAAGTAATTTTAAGATAAAAACAACAACATTTTGTCATAAATATAATACTTCTGGGCAAACAAATTACAATAAGGTGGTTGTTTTACATCAAGGTGGAGACAGTTCTGTTTGTAACATGAGGCCAGAACAAGTGACAGGTGAAGAAGAGACAGGTACAAGAAAAATACGCACACTTCATATATACATACATATATATATATATATATACAGTGAGGAAAATAAGTATTTGAACACCCTGCTATTTTGCAAGTTCTCCCACTTGGATGGGTGATATACTTATTACAATATAAGTATAAACAAAATACTTAATTGCAGCTGTATCATACAAATAAATAGTTAAAAAATCATACATTGTGATTTCTGGATTTTTTTTTTTAGATTATGTCTCTCAAAGTGGACATGCACCTACGATGACAATTTCAGACCCCTCCATGATTTCTAAGTGGGAGAACTTGCAAGATAGCAGGGGTGTTCAAATATTTATTTTCCTCACTGTATATATATATATATATATATATATATATATATATATATATATATATATATATATATATATATATATATATATATATGAAGTGTGCGTATTTTTCTTGTACCTGTCTCTTCTTCAGGTACTGGTGGAAGGGAGAGACAGAGAGATATTAGGGCAAATGAAGAGAAGGAAAAGGGAAGTGAGGAATATCGTTCAAGAGAAAGCCTTTAATTATTTTACACGGCCCCAGCCTAAGGATTTAGACCAATAAATGTAATTTAGGAAAAAATAGGGTTGTCCGTGTTTCTAAATTTTATTTGGGTGCATAGGGTGGCCTGGGTGGGTAGGCTATAGGATTTCCCGGCCTGAAATTGTGTCCCAGTCCGGCCCTGCTTTGGACTTTCCGTAAGCATGAGAATGTCTGTACAGGAACATTAACAAAACTGCTTCTGTTCTTACATCCTTATAACTTGTTGAGTGTAGCTATTCAACAGTAAAGTTAAGGGCTTTGTTTAGTATTATTAAGTGGGTACTCCATTAGTTTATCATATTATTAGGGGCCAAGCACCGAAGGTGCGGAGGCACCTATTGTTTTCGTTCCCGTTCTTATTATTATTAGGGGCCAAGCACCGAAGGTGCGTAGGCACCTATTGTATCTGTTCCCGTTCTTATTAGGGGCCAAGCACCGAAGGTGCGGAGGCACCTATTGTATCTGTTCCCGTTCTTATTATTAGGGGCCAAGCACCGAAGGTGCGGAGGCACCTATTGTTTTCGTTCGCGTTCTTATTATTAGGGGCCAAGCACCGAAGGTGCGGAGGCACCTATTGTTTTCGTTCCCGTTCTTATTATTATTATTAGGGGCCAAGCACCGAAGGTGCGTAGGCACCTATTGTATCCGTTCCCGTTCCTATTATTAGGGGCCAAGCACCGAAGGTGCGGAGGCACCTATTGTTTTCGTTCGCGTTCTTATTATTATTAGGGGCCAAGCACCGAAGGTGCGTAGGCACCTATTGTATCTGTTCCCGTTCCTATTATTATTATTATTCTTCCGTTTCTTCCGACTGGGAGTCTATGGCAGCCCATAGAACCGATTGCGGGAAAGTTGTAATGGTTTGACATTCTGATAGAGGACAGTCCCAACATTAAATACACCAATTTTGGTGTGTCTAAGTCATTCCCTCTAGCGCCACCACCTGTCCAAAGTTTCACTTTTATTTTGCTAATAACTTTTGAACCGTAAGTCCAATCAACAAAATTCTTTTTTTCTCTTATTCCTGAGCTCATGCCAATTCGATTGCACCCTATGACGTCATTTTCGTCATTACAATATGGCCGCCATTTTGAATTGTCCTTAAAAGCTACTTTTTCGAACTCGTCCTAGATGGTTTGTCCGATTTGCACGAAAATTGAACCAGATCATCTTCAGGCAGTGCTGACCAAAAGTTATGGAATTCAAATTGATTCGTTAAACCGTTTTCGAAAAACACTCAAACTAATTTTACGTAGCGCCTGCAAAAACAGTCGTAGGGCTCTATCTCCGCAACAGTTTATCGTATTCAGACCAAACTTGGTACATGTCATCACAGGCATGACCTGAGGCTACATGCTGTGTTTCGGCGTAGCGCCACCTACTGGTCCGGAGATATGGAAAATGGCTATTTTTGCTTATAGCTTTTGAACAGTTTGTCCAAAAATCATAAAATTAGTCTCGTTAGATTCAGGGCAACATGCCGATTCGACTGATATCCAATTTGACCATATCGGCCATTTTGACTGTCAGCCATTTTGAATTTTGTGCTAAAATGCTGTATTTTATGAACGCATGAACGAATTGTTACGAAACTTGGTATTGGTCATCATCACGATGTCCTGAAGGAACCTGAGAAGTTTCGAAACAGCGCCACCTAGTGGTGAATTTTTTTTCCCAAATGCTTATAACTTTGGGTGTGGTCGACTTATTTTCACGAGACTCATCTCATTAGAGTCCTGAATCGTTGCCGAGTCCCACGATACCAAACATGCTAGGTTTCGTCTTACGGTTTGTGTAGCGTTGTGATTTAGCGCTTAAAAAACATTTGGCTATATCTTCGAAACCGCTAGTCCGATCGAGACGAAACCACCGTCAGAAGTTTGGAAACATAGGTCGATAGCTATACGCCAATGCCCAAATGCAAAAATATTGATGTTTAGGGGTAGTAAATTCCAATCAAAGTCATGTGTCAGTCATTTTTTACGTGTTTTTTCATATAAATGTCTATAACTCCGAAGCGAATTGAGATATCTTCACCAAAATTGACACACATATGTATGGGCTCACTCTGAGGGCACATAAAAAAAATGGTGTGACTGAGCCTCTTGGTGGCGCTATAACAGAACAAAACATGAAATTCCCATTGACTTCAATACAGTTTTGTGAAATAAAATGCAATACTAAACAAATGCATTGGTGTAATATTACGAAACTCAGAATGTGCCATCAGCTCCATCCCCTGAAGGTACCCAAAATATTTAGAGACAGCGCCACCTAGTGGTCAAAAGTTATAACAAAATTTCCAAAAAGCTTAAGAACTTTTGAATAAATCTGGCTATTGAAATGCCACTGGTCTTAATAGATTCCCTGGGTCAAGCCGAGAACATAGATACCAAGTTTTCCTTATTTGGCCAAACTTCCTGTCCGCCATCTTGATTTTCATTCAAAACCTACTTTTTCGAACTCCTCCTAGACCGTTTGTCCGATTTTCACCAAAATCGAATCGTATCATCTCCAGACTGTGCCGACTAAAAGTTATGGATTTCGTGTCGATAGACGAAACCGTTTTTGTATAGCGCAGCAGCAAAGTTGAGGCATGATGCCAAAATCACTATTCAGGCTTTATCTCTGAAATCCCTTGAAATATTGACACCAAACTTTGTATATGTCATTGTCACTTCACTCTGACCACATCACATCAGTTTTGTAACTGCTCCACCTATTGGTCGAAAGTGATAATCCATTAAATCATATTCTGAATTACTTTTTATATGATTTTTCAGCCATTTCGCCTAAAATCCTCTCTAAATGTCTTTTATTGCTCATTGTTGCAGTTGGTCTGACACCTTCAGCCATGTTGGCATATCCTGTCATCTGCTTGCGCTTGGCCCCGATAATTGCTGCTTGCAGCTATATTTATTATTAGGGGCCAAGCACCGAAGGTGCGGAGGCACCTATTGTTTTCGTTCGCGTTCTTATTATTATTATTATTATTATTATTATTCTTCATTGTTCCGACTGGGAGTCTATGGCAGCCCATAGAACCGATTGCGGGAAAGTTGTAATGGTTTGACATTCTGATAGAGGACAGTCCCAACATTAAATACACCAATTTTGGTGTGTCTAAGTCATTCCCTCTAGCGCCACCAACTGTCCAAAGTTTCACTCATGTTTCTGCTAATAACTTTTGAACCACAAGGGCTAGAAACAAAATTCTTTTTTCCTCTGATTTCTGAGCTCAGGGCGATTCGATTGCACCCTATGACGTCATTTTTCGTCATAATAATTTTTCCGCCATTTTGAATTTTCCGAAAAACCTACTTTTTCAAACTCCTCCTAGGCCGTTGCTCCAATTTCCACGAAAATTGAATCAGATCATCATCAGACCATGCCGACAAAAAGTTATGGAATTCGTGTTGATTCATCAAACCGTTCTCGAATACCGCGCAAACAAATTTTACGTAGCGCTTGCGAAAACAGACACAAGCCAGTATCTCCTCAACACTTTATCATATTAAGACCAAACTTGGTACATCTCATCACAAGCATGACCTGAGGCAACATGCTGCGTTTCGGCACAGTGCCACCTACTGGTCCGGAGATATGAAAAATGGCTATTTTTGCTTATAACTTCTGAATGGTTTGTCCAAAAATCATAAAAGTGGTCTCGTTAGATTCAGGGCATCATGCTGAGTCGACTGATATCCAATTTTCCCCGATCAGCCATTTTGGCTGTCGGCCATTTTGAATTATGTGCTAAAATGCTGTATTTTATGAACGCGTGAATGTATCGTTACAAAACTCGGAATGGATCATCAGCACGATGCCCTGAAGGAGCCTGAGAAGTTTCGAAACAGTGCCACCTAGTGGTGAATTTTTTTCCCCAAATGCTTCCAAATGCTTATAACTTTGGGTGTGGTCGACTTATTTTCACGAGACTCATCTCATTAGAGTCCTGAATCGTTGCTGAGTCCCACGATACCAAACATGCTAGGTTTTGCCTTACGGTTTGTGTAGCGTTGTGATTTAGCGCTTAAAAAACATTTGGCTATATCTTCGAAACCGCTAGTCCGATCGAGACGAAACCACCTTCAGAAGTTTGGAAACATAGGTCGATAGCTATACGCCAATGCCCAAATGCGAAAATATTGATGTTTAGGGGTAGTAAATTCCAATCAAAGTCATGTGTCAGTCATTTTTTACGTGTTTTTTCATATAAATGTCTATAACTCCGAAGCGAATTGAGATATTTTCACCAAAATCGACACACATATGTACGAGCTCACTCTGAGGACATGTAAAAAAAATGGTGGGACTCAGCCTCTTGGTAGCGCTATAATAGAACAAAACATGAAATTCCCATTGACTTCAATACAGTTTTGTGAAATAAAATGCTATACTAAACAAATGCATTGGTGTAATATTACGAAACTCAAAATGTGCCATCAGCACCATTCCCTGAAGGTACCCAAAATATTTCAAGACAGTGCCACCTAGTGGTCAAAAGTTATAACAACATTTCCATAAAGGCTAATAACTTTTGAATAAATCTGACTACTGAAATGCCACTGGTCTTAATAGATTCCTTGGGTCAAGCCGAGAACATAGATACCAAGTTTTCCTTATTTGGCCAAACTTCCTGTCCGCCATCTTGATTTTCATTCAAAACCTACTTTTTCGAACTCCTCCTAGACCGTTTGTCCGATTTTCACCAAAATCGAATCGTATCATCTCCAGACTGTGCTGACTAAAAGTTATGGATTTCGTGTCTATAGACGAAACCGTTTTCGTATAGCGTAGCAGCAAACTTGAGGCATGATGCTAAAAGCACTATTCAGGCTTTATCTCTGCAATGCCTTGACATATTGACACCAAACTTTGTATGTGTCATTGTCACTTCACTCTGACCACATCACATCACATTTGTAACTGCGCCACCTATTGGTCGAAAGTGATAATCCATTAAATCATATTTTGAATGACTTTTTATATGATTTTTCAGCCATTTCGCCTAAAATCCTCTTTAAATGTATTTAATTGCTCATTGTTGCAGATGGTCTGACACCTTCAGCCATGTTGGCATATCCTGTCATCTGCTTGCGCTTGGCCCCGATAATTGCTGCTTGCAGCTATATTTATTATTATTATTCTTCATTTTTCCGACTGGGAGTCTATGACAGCCCATAGAACCGATTGCGGGAAAGTTGTAATGGTTTGACATTCTGATAGAGGACAGTCCCAACATTAAATACACCAATTTTGGTGTGTCTAAGTCATTCCCTCTAGCGCCACCAACTGTCCAAAGTTTCACTCATGTTTATGCTAATAACTTTTGAACCACAATGGCTAGAAACAAAATTCTTTTTTCCTCTGATTCCTGAGCTCATGACGATTCGATTGCACCATATGACGTCATTTTTCGTCATTATAATTTTTCCGCCATTTTGAATTTTTCAAAAAACCTACTTTTTCGAACTCCTCCTAGGTTGTTGCTCCAATTTCCACGAAAATTGAATCAGATCATCTTCAGACCATGCCGACAAATAGTTATGGAATTCGTGTTGATTCATCAAACCGTTCTCGAATACCGCGCAAACAAATTTTACGTAGCGCTTGCGAAAACAGACACAAGCCTGTATCTCCGCAACGCTTTATCATATTAAGACCAAACTTGGTACATCTCATCACAAGCATGACCTGAGGCAACATGCTGCGTTTCGGCACAGTGCCACCTACTGGTCCGGAGATATGAAAAATGGCTGTTTTTGCTTATAACTTCTGAATGGTTTGTCCAAAAATCATAAAAGTGGTCTCGTTAGATTCAGGGCATCATGCTGAGTCGACTGATATCCAATTTTCCCCGATCAGCCATTTTGGCTGTCGGCCATTTTGAATTATGTGCTAAAATGCTGTATTTTATGAACGCGTGAACGTATCGTTACAAAACTCGGAATGGATCATCAGCACGATGCCCTGAAGGAGCCTGAGAAGTTTCGAAACAGTGCCACCTAGTGGTGAATTTTTTTTCCCAAATGCTTCCAAATGCTTATAACTTTGGGTGTGGTCGACTTATTTTCACGAGACTCATCTCATTAGAGTCCTGAATCGTTGCCGAGTCCCACGATACCAAACATGCTAGGTTTTGCCTTACGGTTTGTGTAGCGTTGTGATTTAGCGCTTAAAAAACATTTGGCTATATCTTCGAAACCGCTAGTCCGATCGAGACGAAACCACCTTCAGAAGTTTGGAAACATAGGTCGATAGCTATACGCCAATGCCCAAATGCGAAAATATTGATGTTTAGGGGTAGTAAATTCCAATCAAAGTCATGTGTCAGTCATTTTTTACGTGTTTTTTCATATAAATGTCTATAACTCCGAAGCGAATTGATATATTTTCACCAAAATCGACACACATATGTACGAGCTCACTCTGAGGACATGTAAAAAAAATGGTGGGACTCAGCCTCTTGGTAGCGCTATAATAGAACAAAACATGAAATTCCCATTGACTTCAATACAGTTTTGTGAAATAAAATGCTATACTAAACAAATGCATTGGTGTAATATTACGAAACTCAAAATGTGCCATCAGCACCATTCCCTGAAGGTACCCAAAATATTTCAAGACAGTGCCACCTAGTGGTCAAAAGTTATAACAACATTTCCAAAAAGGCTAATAACTTTTGAATAAATCTGGCTACTGAAATGCCACTGGTCTTAATAGATTCCTTGGGTCAAGCCGATAACATAGATACCAAGTTTTCCTTATTTGGCCAAACTTCCTGTCCGCCATCTTGATTTTCATTCAAAACCTACTTTTTCGAACTCCTCCTAGACCGTTTGTCCGATTTTCACCAAAATCGAATCGTATCATCTCCAGACTATGCTGAATAAAAGTTATGGATTTCGTGTCAATAGACGAAACCGTTTTCATATAGCGTAGCAGCAAAGTTGAGGCATGATGCTAAAAGCACTATTCAGGCTTTATCTCTGCAATGCCTTGACATATTGACACCAAACTTTGTATGTCTCATTGTCACTTCACTCTGACCACATCACATCACATTTGTAACTGCGCCACCTATTGGTCGAAAGTGATAATCCATTAAATCATATTTTGAATGACTTTTTATATGATTTTTCAGCCATTTCGCCTAAAATCCTCTTTAAATGTATTTAATTGCTCATTGTTGCAGATGGTCTGACACCTTCAGCCATGTTGGCATATCCTGTCATCTGCTTGCGCTTGGCCCCGATAATTGCTGCTTGCAGCTATATTTATTATTATTCTTCCTTCTTCCAACTGGGAGTCTATGGCAGCCCATAGAACCGATTGCGGGAAAGTTGTTTTGGTTTGACATTCTGATAGAGGACAGTCCCAACATTAAATACACCAATTTTGGTGTTTCTAAGTCATTCCCTCTAGCGCCACCACCTGTCCAAAGTTTCACTTTTACTTTGCTAATAACTTTTGAAGCGTAAGTCCAATCAACAAAATTCTTTTTTTCTCCTATTCCTGAGCTCATGGCAATTCGATTGCACCCTATGACGTCATTTTCGTCATAACAATATGGCCGCCATTTTGAATTGTCCTTAAAAGCTACTTTTCCGAACTCGTCCTAGACGGTTTGTCCGATTTGCACGAAAATTGAACCAGATCATCTTCAGGCAGGGCTGACCAAAAGTTATGGAATTCAAATTGATTCGTTAAACCGTTTTCGAAAAACGCTCGAACTAATTTTACGTAGCGCCTGCAAAAACAGTCGTAGGGCTCTATCTCCGCAACGGTTTATCGTATTCAGACCAAACTTGGTACATGTCATCACAGGCATGACCTGAGGCTACATGCTGTGTTTCGGCGCAGCGCCACCTACTGGTCCAGAGATATGGAAAATGGCTATTTTTGCATATAGCTTTTGAACAGTTTGTCCAAAAATCATAAAATTGGTCTCGTTAGATTCAGGGCAACATGCCGATTCGACTGATATCCAATTTGACCATATCAGCCATTTTGACTGTCAGCCATTTTGAATTTTGTGCTAAAATGCTGTATTTTAAGAACGCATGAACGAATTGTTACGAAACTTGGTATTGGTCATCATCACGATGTCCTGAAGGAACCTGAGAAGTTTCGAAACAGCACCACCTAGTGGTGAATTTTTTTCCCCAAATGCTTATAACTTTGGGTGTGGTCGACTTATTTTCACGAGACTCATCTCATTAGAGTCCTGAATCGTTGCCGAGTCCCACGATACCAAACATGTTAGGTTTCGCCTTATGGTTTGTGTAGCGTTGTGATTTAGCGCTTAAAAAACATTTGGCTATATCTTTGAAACCGCTTGTCCAATCAAGACGAAACCACCTTCAGAAGTTTGGAAACATAGGTCGATAGCTATACGCCAATGCCCAATTGCGAAAATATTGATGTTTAGGGGTAGTAAATTCCAATCAAAGTCATGTGTCAGTCATTTTTTATGTGTTTTTTCATATAAATGTCTATAACTCCGAAGCGAATTGAGATATCTTCACCAAAATTGACACACATATGTATGGGCTCACTCTGAGGACACATAAAAAAAATGGTGTGACTGAGCCTCTTGGTGGCGCTATAACAGAACAAAACATGAAATTCCCATTGACTTCAATACAGTTTTGTGAAATAAAATGCTATACTAAACAAATGCATTGGTGTAATATTACGAAACTCAGAATGTGCCATCAGCTCCATCCCCTGAAGGTACCCAAAATATTTCGAGACAGCGCCACCTAGTGGTCAAAAGTTATAACAAAATTTCCAAAAAGGCTAATAACTTTTGAATAAATCTGGCTATTGAAATGCCACTGGTCTTAATAGATTCCCTGGGTCAAGCCGAGAACATAGATACCACGTTTTCCTTATTTGGCCAAACTTCCTGTTCGCCATCTTGATTTTCATTCAAAACCTACTTTTTCGAACTCCTCCTAGACCGTTTGTCCGATTTTCACCAAAATCGAATCGTATCATCTCCAGACTGTGCCGACTAAAAGTTATGGATTTCGTGTCGATAGACGAAACCGTTTTCGTATAGCGCAGCAGCAAAGTTGAGGCATGATGCCAAAAGCACTATTCAGGCTTTATCTCTGAAATCCCTTGAAATATTGACACCAAACTTTGTATGTGTCATTGTCACTTCACTCTGACCACATCACATCAGTTTTGTAACTGCTCCACCTATTGGTCGAAAGTGATAATCCATTAAATCATATTCTGAATTACTTTTTATATGATTTTTCAGCCATTTCGCCTAAAATCCTCTCTAAATGTCTTTAATTGCTCATTGTTGCAGTTGGTCTGACACCTTCAGCCATGTTGGCATATCCTGTCATCTGCTTGCGCTTGGCCCCGATAATTGCTGCTTGCAGCTATATTTAGGGGCCAAGCACCGAAGGTGCGGAGGCACCTATTGTTTTCGTTCGCGTTCTTATTATTATTATTAGGGGCCAAGCACCGAAGGTGCGTAGGCACCTATTGTATCTGTTCCCGTTCTTATTATTATTCTTCCTTCTTCCGACTGGGCGTCTATGGCAGCCCATAGAACCGATTGCGGGAAAGTTGTAATGGTTTGACATTCTGATAGAGGACAGTCCCATCATTAAATACACCAATTTTGGTGTGTCTAAGTCATTCCCTCTAGCGCCACCACCTGTCCAAAATTTCACTTTTATTTTGCTAATAACTTTTGAACCGTAAGGCCAATCAGCGAAATTATTTTTTCCTCTGATTCCTGAGCTCATGCCGATTCGATTGCACCGTATGACGTCATTTTCCGGCATAGAAATATGGCCGCCATTTTGAATGTGCTGAAAAAGCTACTTTTTCGAACTCGTCCTAGACGGTTTGTCCGATTTGCACGAAAATTGAACCAGATCATCTTCAGGCAGTGCTGAGAAGAAGTTATGGAATTCAAATTGATTCGTCAAACCGTTTTCGAATAACGCTCGAACAAATTTTACGTAGCTCTTGCGAAAACAGTCGTAGGGCTGTATCTCCGCAACGCTTTATCGGATTCAGACCAAAATTGGTACATGTCATCACAAACATGACCTGAGGCTACATGCTGCGTTTCGGCGCAGCGCCACCTACTGGTCCGGAGATATGAAAAATGGCTATTTTTGCTTATAACTTCTGAACAGTTTGTCCAAAAATCATAAAATTGGTCTTGTTAGATTCAGGGCAACATGCCGAGTCGACTGATATCCAATTTTACCATATCGGCCATTTTGGCTGTCGGCCATTTTGAATTATGTGCTAAAATGCTGTATTTTAAGAACTCATGAACGGATTGTTACGAAACTTGGTATGGGTCATCAGCACGATGTCCTGAAGTAGCCTGAGAAGTTTCGGAACAGCGCCACCTAGTGGTGAATTTTTTTTTTCAAATGCTTATAACTTTGGGTGTGGTCTACTTATTTTCACGAGACTCATCAAATTAGACTCCTGAAACCTTGCCGAGTCCTACGATACCAAACATGCTAGGTTTCGCCTTACGGTTTGTGTAGCGTTGTGATTTAGCGCTTAAAAAACATTTGGCTATATCTTCGAAACCACTTGTCCGATCGAGACGAAACCACCGTCAGAAGTTTGGAAACATAGGTCGATAGCTATACGCCAATGCCCAAATGCGAAAATATTGATGTTTAGGGGTAGTAAATTCCAATCAAAGTCATGTGTCAGTCATTTTTTACGTGTTTTTTCATATAAATGTCTATAACTCCGAAGCGAATTGAGATATTTTCACCAAAATCGACACACATATGTATGGTATCACTCTGAGAACACGTAAAAAAAATGGTGGGACTCAGCCTCTTGGTGGCGCTATAATAGAACAAAACATGAAATTCCCATTGACTTCAATACAGTTTTGTGAAATAAAATGCTATACTAAACAAATGCATTGGTGTAATATTACAAAACTCAGAATGTGCCATCAGCACCATCCCCTAAAGGTATTCAAAATATTTCGAAACAGCACCACCTAGTGGTCAAAAGTTATAACAACATTTCCAAAAAGGCTAATAACTTTTGAATAAATCTGGCTATTGAAATACCACTGGTCTTAATAGATTCCTTGGGTCAAGCCGAGAACATAGATACCAAGTTTACCTTATTTGGCAGAACTTCCTGTCCGCCATCTTGATTTTCAGTCAAAACCTACTTTTTCGAACTCCTCCTAGACCGTTTGTCCGATTTTCACCAAAATCGAATCGTATCATCTCCAGACCGTGCCGACTAAAAGTTATGGATTTCGTGTCGACAGACGAAACCGTTTTCGTATAGCGCAGCAGCAAAGTTGAGGCATGATGCTAAAAGCACTATTCAGGCTTTATCTCTGCAATGCCTTGACATATTGACACCAAACTTTGTATGTGTCATTGTCACTTCACTCTGACCACATCACATCAGTTTTGTAACTGCGCCACCTATTGGTCGAAAGTGATAATCCATTAAATCATATTTTAAATGACTTTTTATATGATTTTTCAGCCATTTCATCTAAAATCCTCTTTAAATGTATTTAATTGCTCATTGTTCCAGTTGGTCTGACACCTTCAGCCATGTTGGCATATCCTGTCATCTGCTTGCGCTTGGCCCCGATAATTGCTGCTTGCAGCTATATTTAGGGGCCAAGCACCGAAGGTGCGGAGGCACCTATTGTGTTTGTTCCGGTTCTTATTATTAGGGGCCAAGCACCGAAGGTGCGGAGGCACCTATTGTGTTTGTTCCGGTTCTTATTATTAGGGGCCAAGCACCGAAGGTGCGGAGGCACCTATTGTGTTTGTTCCGGTTCTTATTATTATTATTATTATTCTTCTTCCGACTGGGCGTCTATGGCAGCCCATAGAACCGATTGCGGGAAAGTTGTTTTGGTTTGACATTCTGATAGAGGACAGTCCCAACATTAAATACACCAATTTTTGTGTTTCTAAGTCATTCCCTCTAGCGCCACCACCTGTCCAAAGTTTCACTTTTATTTTGCTAATAACTTTTGAACTGTAAGGCCAATCAACAAAATTATTTTTTCCTCTGATTCCTGAGCTCATGCCGATTCGATTGCATCCTATGACTTCATTTTCTGTAATAAAAATATGGCCGCCATTTTGATTCATTCGAAAAACCTACTTTTTCGAACTCGTCCTAGACGGTTTGTCCGATTTGCACGAAAATTGAACCAGATCATCTTCAGGCAGTGCTGACCAAAAGTTATGGAATTCAAATTGATTCGTCAAACCGTTTTCAATAAACGCACGAACAAATTTTACGTAGCGCCTGCAAAAACAGTCGTAAGGCTGTATCTCTGCATCGGTTTATCGTATTCAGACCAAACTTGGTACATGTCATCACAAGCATGACCTGAGGCTACATGCTGCGTTTCGGCGCAGCGCCACCTACTGGTCCGGAGATATGAAAAATGGCTATTTTTGCTTATAACTTCTGAACAGTTTGTCCAAAAATCATAAAATTGGTCTCGTTATATTCAGGGCGACATGCCGAGTCGACTGATATCCAATTTTACCATATCGGCCATTTTGACTGTCGGCCATTTTGAATTATGTGCTAAAATGCTGTATTTTATGAACGCATGAACGGATTGTTACGAAACTTGGCATGGGTCATCAGCACGATGTCCTGAAGGAGTGTGAGAAGTTTCGAAACAGCGCCACCTAGTGGGGAATTTTTTTTTTCAAATGCTTATAACTTTGGGTGCGGTCGACTTATTTTCACGAGACTCATCTAATTAGACTCCTGAAACCTTGCCGAGTCCTACGATACCAAACATGCTAGGTTTCGCCTTACGGTTTGTGTAGCGTTGTGATTTAGCGCTTAAAAAACATTAGGCTATATCTTCGAAACCGCTTGTCCGATCGAGACGAAACCACCGTCAGAAGTTTGGAAACATAGGTCGATAGCTATACACCAATGCCCAAATGCGAAAATATTGATGTTTAGGGGTAGTAAAATTCAAACAAAGTCATGTGTCAGTCATTTTTTACGTGTTTTTTCATATAAATGTTTATAACTCTAAAGCAAATTGAGATATTTTCACCAAAACTGACACACATATGTATGGGCTCACTCTGAGGACACGTAAAAAAAATTGTGGGACTGAGCCTCTTGGTGGCGCTATAATAGAACAAAACATGAAATTCCCATTGACTTCAATACAGTTTTGTGAGATAAAATGCTATTTTCATTCAAAACCTACTTTTTCGAACTCCTCCCACACCGTTTGTCCGATTTTCACCAAAATCGAATCGTATCATCCCCAGACTGTGCCGACTAAAAGTTATGGATTTCGTGTCAATTGACGAAACCGTTTTCGTATAGCGCAGCAGCAAATTTGAGGCATGATGCTAATAGCACTATTCAGGCTTTATCTCTGCAATGCCTTGACATATTGACACCAAACTTTGTATGTGTCATTGTCTCCTCACTCTGACCACATCACATCAGTTTTGTAACTGCGCCACCTATTTGTCGAAAGTGATAATCCATTAAATCATATTTTTAATTACTGTTTCTATGATTTTTCAGCCATTTCGTCTAAAATCCTCTTTAAATGTCTTTAATTGCTCATTGTTGCAGTTGGTCTGACACTTTCAGACATGTCGGCATGTCTTGTCGTCTTATTCTGCTTGGCCCCGGTAATTGCTGCTTGCAGCTATATTTATTAGGGGCCAAGCACCGAAGGTGCGGAGGCACCTATTGTTTTTGTTCGCGTTCTTATTATTATTATTATTAGGGGCCAAGCACCGAAGGTGCGGAGGCACCTATTGTGTTTGTTCCGGTTCTTATTATTATTAGGGGCCAAGCACCGAAGGTGCGGAGGCACCTATTGTTTTCGTTCGCGTTCTTATTATTATTATTATTATTATTATTATTCTTCATTGTTCCGACTGGGAGTCTATGGCAGCCCATAGAACCGATTGCGGGAAAGTTGTAATGGTTTGACATTCTGATAGAGGACAGTCCCAACATTAAATACACCAATTTTGGTGTGTCTAAGTCATTCCCTCTAGCGCCACCAACTGTCCAAACTTTCACTCATGTTTCTGCTAATAACGTTTGAACCACAAGGGCTAGAAACAAAATTCTTTTTCCCTCTGATTCGTGAGCTCATGGCGATTCGATTGCATCCTATGACGTAATTTTTCGTCATAATAATTTTCCGCCATTTTGAATTTTCCGAAAAACCTACTTTTTCGAACTCCTCCTAGGCCGTTGGTCCAATTTCCACGAAAATTGAATCAGATCATCTTCAGACCATGCCGAAAAAAAGTTATGGAATTCGTGTTGATTCATCAAACCGTTCTCGAATACCGCGCAAACAAATTTTACGTAGCGCTTGTGAAAACAGTCGTAGGGCTGTATCTCCGCAACGGTTTATCGTATTCAGACCAAACTTGGTACATCTCATCACAAGCATGACCTGAGGCAGCATGCTGCGTTTCGGCGCAGTGCCACCTACTGGTCCGGAGATATGAAAAATGGCTATTTTTGCTTATAACTTCTGAATGGTTTGTCCAAAAATCATAAATGTGGTCTCGTTAGATTCAGGGCGTCATGCTGAGTCGACTGATATCCAATTTTCCCCGATCAGCCATTTTGACTGTCGGCCATTTTGAATTATGTGCTAAAATGCTGTATTTTATGAGCGCGTGAACGTATCGTTACAAAACTTGGAATGGATCATCAGCACGATGCCCTGAAGGAGCCTGAGAAGTTTCGAAACAGTGCCACCTAGTGGTGAATTTTTTTCACCAAATGCTTTCAAATGCTTATAACTTTGGGTGTGGTCGACTTATTTTCACGAGACTCATCTCATTAGAGTCCTGAATCGTTGCCGAGTCCCACGATACCAAACATGCTAGGTTTTGCCTTACGGTTTGTGTAGCGTTGTGATTTAGTGCTTAAAAAACATTTGGCTATATCTTCGAAACCGCTAGTCCGATCGAGACGAAACCACCGCCAGAAGTTTGGAAACATAGGTTGATAGCTATACGCTAATGCCCAAATGCGAAAATATTGATGTTTAGGGGTAGTAAATTCCAATCAAAGTCATGTGTCAGTCATTTTTTATGTGTTTTTTCATTTAAATGTCTATAACTCCGAAGCGAATTGAGATATTTTCACCAAAATCGACACACATATGTATGAGCTCACTCTGAGGACATGTAAAAAAAATGGTGGGACTCAGCCTCTTGGTGGCGCTATAATAGAACAAAACATGAAATTCCCATTGACTTCAATACAGTTTTGTGAAATAAAATGCTATACTAAACAAATGCATTGGTGTAATATTAGGAAACTCATAATGTGCCATCAGCACCATCCCCTGAAGGTATCCAAAATATTTCGAGACAGTGCCACCTAGTGGTCAAAAGTTATAACAAAATTTACAAAACTGCTAATAACTTTTGAATAAGTTGGCCTATTGTAATGCAACTGGTCTTAATAGATTCATTGGGTCAAGCCGAGAACATAGATACCAAGTTTTCCTTATTTGGCCTAGATTCCTGTCCGCCATCTTGATTTTCAGTCAAAACCTACTTTTTCGAACTCCTCCTAGACCGTTTGTCCGATTTTCACCAAAATCGAATCGTATCATCTCCAGACTGTGCTGACTAAAAGTTATTGATTTCGTGTCTATAGACAAAACTGTTTTCGTATAGCGTAGCAGCAAAGATGAGGCATGATGCTAAAAGCACTATTCAGGCTTTATCTCTGCAATGCCTTGACATATTGACACCAAACTTTGTATGTGTCATTGTCACTTCACTCTGACCACATCACATCAGTTTTCTAACTGCGCCACCTATTGGTTGAAAGTGATAATCCATTAAATCATATTTTGAATGACTTTATATATGATTTTTCAGCCATTTCGCCTAAAATCCTCTCTAAATGTCTTTAATTTCTCATTGTTGCAGTTGGTCTGACACCTTCAGCCATGTTGGCATATCCTGTCATCTGCTTGCGCTTGGCCCCGATAATTGCTGCTTGCAGCTATATTTATTATTATTATTCTTCTTCCGACTGGGCGTCTATGGCAGCCCATAGAACCGATTGCGGGAAAGTTGTTTTGGTTTGACATTCTGATAGAGGACAGTCCCAACATTAAATACACCAATTTTTGTGTTTCTAAGTCATTCCCTCTAGCGCCACCACCTGTCCAAAGTTTCACTTTTATTTTGCTAATAACTTTTGAACCGTAAGGCCAATCAACAAAATTCTTTTTTCCTCTTATTTCTGAGCTCATGCCGATTCGATTGCACCCTATGATGTCATTTTCCGTCATATAAATATGGCCGCCATTTTTAATTTTCTGAAAAAGCTACTTTTTCGAACTCGTCCTAGACGGTTTGTCCGATTTGCACGAAAATTGAACCAGATCATCTTCAGGCAGTGTTGACCAAAAGTTATGGAATTCAAATTGATTCGTCAAACCGTTTTCGATAAACGCACGAATACATTTTACGTAGCTCTAGCAAAAACAGTCGTAAGGCTGTATCTCCGCAACGGTTTATCGTATTCAGACCAAACTTGGTACATGTACTCACAAGCATGACCTGAGGCTACATGCTGCGTTTCGGCGCAGCGCCACCTACTGGTCCGGAGATATGAAAAATGGCTATTTTTGCTTATAACTTCTGAACAGTTTGTCCAAAAATCATAAAATTGGTATCGTTACATTCAGGGCAATATGCCGATTCGTATGATATCCAGTTTTACCATATCGGCCCTTTTGACTGTCGGCCATTTTGAATTTTGTGCTAAAATACTGTATTTTAAGAATGCATGAACGAATTGTTACGAAACTTGGTATGGGTCATCAGCACGTTGTCCTGAAGGAGCGTGAGAAGTTTCGAAACAGCGCCACCTAGTGGTGAATATTTTTTTTCAAATGCTTATAACTTTGGGTGTGGTCAACTTATTTTCACGAGACTCTTCTAATTAGACTCCTGAAACCTTGCCGAGTCCTACGATACCAAACATGCTAGGTTTTGCCTTACGGTTTGTGTAGCGTTGTGATTTAGCGCTTAAAAAACATTTGGCTATATCTTCGAAACCGCTAGTCCGATCGAGACGAAACCACCGTCAGAAGTTTGGAAACATAGGTCGATAGCTATACGCCAATGCCCAAATGCGAAAATATTGATGTTTAGGGGTAGTAAATTCCAAACAAAGTCATGTGTCAGTCATTTTTTACGTGTTTTTTCATATAAATGCCTATAACTCTGAAGCAAATTGAGATTTTTTCACCAAAACTGACACACATATGTATGGGCTCACTCTGAGGACACGTAAAAAAAATTGTGAGACTGAGCCTCTTGGTGGCGCTATAATAGAACAAAACATAAAATTCCCATTGACTTCAATACAGTTTTGTGAAATAAAATGCTATTTTCATTAAAAACCTACTTTTTCGAACTCCTCCTACACCGTTTGTCCGATTTTCACCAAAATCGAATCATATCATCTCCAGACCGTGCCGACTGAAAGTTATGGATTTCGTGTCGATTGACGAAACCGTTTTCGTATAGCGCAGCAGCAAATTTGAGGCATGATGCTAAAAGCATTATTCAGGCTTTATGTCTGCAATGCCTTGACATATTGACACCAAACTTTGCATGTGTCATTGTCACTTCACTCTGACCACATCACATTAGTTTTGTAACTGCACCACCTATTGGTCGAAAGTGATAATCCATTACATCATATTTTTAATTATTGTTTCTATGATTTTTCAGCCATTTTGCCTAAAATCCTCTTTAAATGTCTTTAATTGCTCATTGTTGCAGTTGGTCTGACACTTTCAAACATGTCGAAATGTCTTGTCGTCTTATTCTGCTTGGCCCCGGTAATTGCTGCTTGCAGCTATATTTATTATTATTATTCTTCTTCCGACTGGGCGTCTATGGCAGCCCATAGAACCGATTGCGGGAAAGTTGTTTTGGTTTGACATTCTGATAGAGGACAGTCCCAACATTAAATACACCAATTTTTGTGTTTCTAAGTCATTCCCTCTAGCGCCACCACCTGTCCAAAGTTTCACTTTTATTTTGCTAATAACTTTTGAACCGTAAGGCCAATCAACAAAATTCTTTTTTCCTCTTATTTCTGAGCTCATGCCGATTCGATTGCACCCTATGACGTCATTTTCCGTCATATAAATATGGCCGCCATTTTTAATTTTCTGAAAAAGCTACTTTTTCAAACTCGTCCTAGACGGTTTGTCCGATTTGCACGAAAATTGAACCAGATCATCTTCAGGCAGTGTTGACCAAAAGTTATGGAATTCAAATTGATTCGTCAAACCGTTTTCGATAAACGCACGAATACATTTTACGTAGCGCTAGCAAAAACAGTCGTAAGGCTGTATCTCCGCAAAGGTTTATCGTATTCAGACCAAACTTGGTACATGTACTCACAAGCATGACCTGAGGCTACATGCTGCGTTTCGGCGCAGCGCCACCTACTGGTCCGGAGATATGAAAAATGGCTATTTTTGCTTATAACTTCTGAACAGTTTGTCCAAAAATCATAAAATTGGTATCGTTAGATTCAGGGCAATATGCCGATTCGTATGATATCCAGTTTTACCATATCGGCCCTTTTGACTGTCGGCCATTTTGAATTTTGTGCTAAAATACTGTATTTTAAGAATGCATGAACGAATTGTTACGAAACTTGGTATGGGTCATCAGCACGTTGTCCTGAAGGAGCGTGAGAAGTTTCGAAACAGCGCCACCTAGTGGTGAATTTTTTTTTTCAAATGCTTATAACTTTGGGTGTGGTCAACTTATTTTCACGAGACTCATCTAATTAGACTCCTGAAACCTTGCCGAGTCCTACGATACCAAACATGCTAGGTTTTGCCTTACGGTTTGTGTAGCGTTGTGATTTAGCGCTTAAAAAACATTTGGCTATATCTTCGAAACCGCTAGTCTGATCGAGACGAAACCACCGTCAGAAGTTTGGAAACATAGGTCGATAGCTATACGCCAATGCCCAAATGCGAAAATATTGATGTTTAGGGGTAGTAAATTCCAAACAAAGTCATGTGTCAGTCATTTTTTACGTGTTTTTTCATATAAATGCCTATAACTCTGAAGCAAATTGAGATTTTTTCACCAAAACTGACACACATATGTATGGGCTCACTCTGAGGACACGTAAAAAAAATTGTGAGACTGAGCCTCTTGGTGGCGCTATAATAGAACAAAACATAAAATTCCCATTGACTTCAATACAGTTTTGTGAAATAAAATGCTATTTTCATTAAAAACCTACTTTTTCGAACTCCTCCTACACCGTTTGTCCGATTTTCACCAAAATCGAATCATATCATCTCCAGACCGTGCCGACTGAAAGTTATGGATTTCGTGTCGATTGACGAAACCGTTTTCGTATAGCGCAGCAGCAAATTTGAGGCATGATGCTAAAAGCATTATTCAAGGCTTTATGTCTGCAATGCCTTGACATATTGACACCAAACTTTGCATGTGTCATTGTCACTTCACTCTGACCACATCACATCAGTTTTGTAACTGCACCACCTATTGGTCGAAAGTGATAATCCATTACATCATATTTTTAATTATTGTTTCTATGATTTTTCAGCCATTTTGCCTAAAATCCTCTTTAAATGTCTTTAATTGCTCATTGTTGCAGTTGGTCTGACACTTTCAAACATGTCGAAATGTCTTGTCGTCTTATTCTGCTTGGCCCCGGTAATTGCTGCTTGCAGCTATATTTATTATTATTATTATTCTTCATTGTTCCGACTGGGAGTCTATGGCAGCCCATAGAACCGATTGCGGGAAAGTTGTAATGGTTTGACATTCTGATAGAGGACAGTCCCAACATTAAATACACCAATTTTGGTGTGTCTAAGTCATTCCCTCTAGCGCCACCAACTGTCCAAAGTTTCACTCATGTTTATGCTAATAACTTTTGAACCACAAGGGCTAGAAACAAAATTCTTTTTTCCTCTGATTTTTGAGCTCAGGGCAATTCGATTGCACCCTATGACGTCATTTTTCGTCATAATAATTTTTCCGCCATTTTGAATTTTCCGAAAAACCTACTTTTTCAAACTCCTCCTAGGCCGTTGCTCCAATTTCCACGAAAATTGAATCAGATCATCTTCAGACCATGCCGACAAAAAGTTATGGAATTCGTGTTGATTCATCAAACCGTTCTCGAATACCGCGCAAACAAATTTTACGTAGCGCTTGCGAAAACAGACACAAGCCAGTATCTCCTCAACACTTTATCATATTAAGACCAAACTTGGTACATCTCATCACAAGCATGACCTGAGGCAACATGCTGCGTTTCGGCACAGTGCCACCTACTGGTCCGGAGATATGAAAAATGGCTATTTTTGCTTATAACTTCTGAATGGTTTGTCCAAAAATCATAAAAGTGGTCTCGTTAGATTCAGGGCATCATGCTGAGTCGACTGATATCCAATTTTCCCCGATCAGCCATTTTGGCTGTCGGCCATTTTGAATTATGTGCTAAAATGCTGTATTTTATGAACGCGTGAACATATCGTTACAAAACTCGGAAAGGATCATCAGCACGATGCCCTGAAGGAGCCTGAGAAGTTTCGAAACAGTGCCACCTAGTGGTGAATTTTTTTTCCCAAATGCTTCCAAATGCTTATAACTTTGGGTGTGGTCGACTTATTTTCAAGAGACTCATCTCATTAGAGTCCTGAATCGTTGCCGAGTCCCACGATACAAAACATGCTAGGTTTTGCCTTACGGTTTGTGTAGCGTTGTGATTTAGCGCTTAAAAAACATTTGGCTATATCTTTGAAACCGCTAGTCCGATCGAGACGAAACCACCTTCAGAAGTTTGGAAACATAGGTCGATAGCTATACGCCAATGCCCAAATGCGAAAATATTGATGTTTAGGGGTAGTAAATTCCAATCAAAGTCATGTGTCAGTCATTTTTTACGTGTTTTTTCATATAAATGTCTATAACTCCGAAGCGAATTGATATATTTTCACCAAAATCGACACACATATGTACGAGCTCACTCTGAGGACATGTAAAAAAAATGGTGGGACTCAGCCTCTTGGTAGCGCTATAATAGAACAAAACATGAAATTCCCATTGACTTCAATACAGTTTTGTGAAATAAAATGCTATACTAAACAAATGCATTGGTGTAATATTACAAAACTCAAAATGTGCCATCAGCACCATTCCCTGAAGGTACCCAAAATATTTCAAGACAGTGCCACCTAGTGGTCAAAAGTTATAACAACATTTCCAAAAAGGCTAATAACTTTTGAATAAATCTGGCTACGGAAATGCCACTGGTCTTAATAGATTCCTTGGGTCAAGCCGAGAACATATATACCAAGTTTTCCTTATTTGGCCAAACTTCCTGTCCGCCATCTTGATTTTCATTCAAAACCTACTTTTTCGAACTCCTCCTAGACCGTTTGTCCGATTTTCACCAAAATCGAATCGTATCATCTCCAGACTGTGCTGACTAAAAGTTATGGATTTCGTGTCTATAGACGAAACCGTTTTCGTATAGCGTAGCAGCAAACTTGAGGCATGATGCTAAAAGCACTATTCAGGCTTTATCTCTGCAATGCCTTGACATATTGACACCAAACTTTGTATATGTCATTGTCACTTCACTCTGACCACATCACATCACATTTGTAACTGCGCCACCTATTGGTCGAAAGTGATAATCCATTAAATCATATTTTGAATGACTTTTTATATGATTTTTCAGCCATTTCGCCTAAAATCCTCTTTAAATGTATTTAATTGCTCATTGTTGCAGATGGTCTGACACCTTCAGCCATGTTGGCATATCCTGTCATCTGCTTGCGCTTGGCCCCGATAATTGCTGCTTGCAGCTATATTTAGGGGCCAAGCACCGAAGGTGCGGAGGCACCTATTGTGTTTGTTCCGGTTCTTATTATTATTATTATTATTCTTCTTCCGACTGGGCGTCTATGGCAGCCCATAGAACCGATTGCGGGAAAGTTGTTTTGGTTTGACATTCTGATAGAGGACAGTCCCAACATTAAATACACCAATTTTTGTGTTTCTAAGTCATTCCCTCTAGCGCCACCACCTGTCCAAAGTTTCACTTTTATTTTGCTAATAACTTTTGAACCGTAAGGCCAATCAACAAAATTCTTTTTTCCTCTTATTTCTGAGCTCATGCCGATTCGATTGCACCCTATGATGTCATTTTCCGTCATATAAATATGGCCGCCATTTTTAATTTTCTGAAAAAGCTACTTTTTCGAACTCGTCCTAGACGGTTTGTCCGATTTGCACGAAAATTGAACCAGATCATCTTCAGGCAGTGTTGACCAAAAGTTATGGAATTCAAATTGATTCGTCAAACCGTTTTCGATAAACGCACGAATACATTTTACGTAGCTCTAGCAAAAACAGTCGTAAGGCTGTATCTCCGCAACGGTTTATCGTATTCAGACCAAACTTGGTACATGTACTCACAAGCATGACCTGAGGCTACATGCTGCGTTTCGGCGCAGCGCCACCTACTGGTCCGGAGATATGAAAAATGGCTATTTTTGCTTATAACTTCTGAACAGTTTGTCCAAAAATCATAAAATTGGTATCGTTACATTCAGGGCAATATGCCGATTCGTATGATATCCAGTTTTACCATATCGGCCCTTTTGACTGTCGGCCATTTTGAATTTTGTGCTAAAATACTGTATTTTAAGAATGCATGAACGAATTGTTACGAAACTTGGTATGGGTCATCAGCACGTTGTCCTGAAGGAGCGTGAGAAGTTTCGAAACAGCGCCACCTAGTGGTGAATATTTTTTTTCAAATGCTTATAACTTTGGGTGTGGTCAACTTATTTTCACGAGACTCTTCTAATTAGACTCCTGAAACCTTGCCGAGTCCTACGATACCAAACATGCTAGGTTTTGCCTTACGGTTTGTGTAGCGTTGTGATTTAGCGCTTAAAAAACATTTGGCTATATCTTCGAAACCGCTAGTCCGATCGAGACGAAACCACCGTCAGAAGTTTGGAAACATAGGTCGATAGCTATACGCCAATGCCCAAATGCGAAAATATTGATGTTTAGGGGTAGTAAATTCCAAACAAAGTCATGTGTCAGTCATTTTTTACGTGTTTTTTCATATAAATGCCTATAACTCTGAAGCAAATTGAGATTTTTTCACCAAAACTGACACACATATGTATGGGCTCACTCTGAGGACACGTAAAAAAAATTGTGAGACTGAGCCTCTTGGTGGCGCTATAATAGAACAAAACATAAAATTCCCATTGACTTCAATACAGTTTTGTGAAATAAAATGCTATTTTCATTAAAAACCTACTTTTTCGAACTCCTCCTACACCGTTTGTCCGATTTTCACCAAAATCGAATCATATCATCTCCAGACCGTGCCGACTGAAAGTTATGGATTTCGTGTCGATTGACGAAACCGTTTTCGTATAGCGCAGCAGCAAATTTGAGGCATGATGCTAAAAGCATTATTCAGGCTTTATGTCTGCAATGCCTTGACATATTGACACCAAACTTTGCATGTGTCATTGTCACTTCACTCTGACCACATCACATTAGTTTTGTAACTGCACCACCTATTGGTCGAAAGTGATAATCCATTACATCATATTTTTAATTATTGTTTCTATGATTTTTCAGCCATTTTGCCTAAAATCCTCTTTAAATGTCTTTAATTGCTCATTGTTGCAGTTGGTCTGACACTTTCAAACATGTCGAAATGTCTTGTCGTCTTATTCTGCTTGGCCCCGGTAATTGCTGCTTGCAGCTATATTTATTATTATTATTCTTCCTTCTTCCGACTGGGAGTCTATGGCAGCCCATAGAACCGATCGCGGGAAAGTTGTAATGGTTTGACATTCTGATAGAGGACAGTCCCAACATTAAATACACCAATTTTGGTGTGTCTAAGTCATTCCCTCTAGCGCCACCAACTGTCCAAAGTTTCACTCATGTTTATGCTAATAACTTTTGAACCACAAGGGCTAGAAACAAAATTCTTTTTTCCTCTGATTTCTGAGCTCAGGGCGATTCGATTGCACCCTATGACGTCATTTTTCGTCATAATAATTTTTCCGCCATTTTGAATTTTCCGAAAAACCTACTTTTTCAAACTCCTCCTAGGCCGTTGCTCCAATTTCCACGAAAATTGAATCAGATCATCTTCAGACCATGCCGACAAAAAGTTATGGAATTCGTGTTGATTCATCAAACCGTTCTCGAATACCGCGCAAACAAATTTTACGTAGCGCTTGCGAAAACAGACACAAGCCAGTATCTCCTCAACACTTTATCATATTAAGACCAAACTTGGTACATCTCATCACAAGCATGACCTGAGGCAACATGCTGCGTTTCGGCACAGTGCCACCTACTGGTCCGGAGATATGAAAAATGGCTATTTTTGCTTATAACTTCTGAATGGTTTGTCCAAAAATCATAAAAGTGGTCTCGTTAGATTCAGGGCATCATGCTGAGTCGACTGATATCCAATTTTCCCCGATCAGCCATTTTGGCTGTCGGCCATTTTGAATTATGTGCTAAAATGCTGTATTTTATGAACGCGTGAACGTATCGTTACAAAACTCGGAATGGATCATCAGCACGATGCCCTGAAGGAGCCTGAGAAGTTTCGAAACAGTGCCACCTAGTGGTGAATTTTTTTTCCCAAATGCTTCCAAATGCTTATAACTTTGGGTGTGGTCGACTTATTTTCACGAGACTCATCTCATTAGAGTCCTGAATCGTTGCCGAGTCCCACGATACCAAACCTGCTAGGTTTTGCCTTACGGTTTGTGTAGCGTTGTGATTTAGCGCTTAAAAAACATTTGGCTATATCTTCGAAACCGCTAGTCCGATCGAGACGAAACCACCTTCAGAAGTTTGGAAACATAGGTCGATAGCTATACGCCAATGCCCAAATGCGAAAATATTGATGTTTAGGGGTAGTAAATTCCAATCAAAGTCATGTGTCAGTCATTTTTTACGTGTTTTTTCATATAAATGTCTATAACTCCGAAGCGAATTGATATATTTTCACCAAAATCGACACACATATGTACGAGCTCACTCTGAGGACATGTAAAAAAAATGGTGGGACTCAGCCTCTTGGTAGCGCTATAATAGAACAAAACATGAAATTCTCATTGACTTCAATACAGTTTTGTGAAATAAAATGCTATACTAAACAAATGCATTGGTGTAATATTACAAAACTCAAAATGTGCCATCAGCACCATTCCCTGAAGGTACCCAAAATATTTCAAGACAGTGCCACCTAGTGGTCAAAAGTTATAACAACATTTCCAAAAAGGCTAATAACTTTTGAATAAATCTGGCTACTGAAATGCCACTGGTCTTAATAGATTCCTTGGGTCAAGCCGAGAACATAGATACCAAGTTTTCCTTATTTGGCCAAACTTCCTGTCCGCCATCTTGATTTTCATTCAAAACCTACTTTTTCGAACTCCTCCTAGACCGTTTGTCCGATTTTCACCAAAATCGAATCGTATCATCTCCAGACTGTGCTGACTAAAAGTTATGGATTTCGTGTCTATAGACGAAACCGTTTTCGTATAGCGTAGCAGCAAACTTGAGGCATGATGCTAAAAGCACTATTCAGGCTTTATCTCTGCAATGCCTTGACATATTGACACCAAACTTTGTATGTGTCATTGTCACTTCACTCTGACCACATCACATCACATTTGTAACTGCGCCACCTATTGGTCGAAAGTGATAATCCATCAAATCATATTTTGAATGACTTTTTATATGATTTTTCAGCCATTTCGCCTAAAATCCTCTTTAAATGTATTTAATTGCTCATTGTTGCAGATGGTCTGACACCTTCAGCCATGTTGGCATATCCTGTCATCTGCTTGCGCTTGGCCCCGATAATTGCTGCTTGCAGCTATATTTATTATTATTATTCTTCATTGTTCCGACTGGGAGTCTATGGCAGCCCATAGAACCAATTGCGGGAAAGTTGTAATGGTTTGACATTCTGATAGAGGACAGTCCCAACATTAAATACACCAATTTTGGTGTGTCTAAGTCATTCCCTCTAGCGCCACCAACTGTCCAAAGTTTCACTCATGTTTCTGCTAATAACTTTTGAACCACAAGGGCTAGAAACAAAATTCTTTTTTCCTCTGATTCGTGAGCTCATGGCGATTCGATTGCACCATATGACGTCATTTTCCGTCATTATAATTTTTCCGCCATTTTGAATTTTCCGAAAAAGCTACTTTTTCGAACTCCTCCTAGGCCGTTGCTCCAATTTCCACGAAAATTGAATCAGATCATCTTCAGACCATGCCGACAAAAAGTTATGCAATTCGTGTTGATTCGTCAAACCGTTCTCGAATACCGCGCAAACAAATTTTATGTAGCGCTTGCGAAAACAGACACAAGCCTGTATCTCCGCAACGCTTTATCGTATTCACACCAAACTAAGCACATATCATCACAAGCATGACCTGAGCCTACATGCTGCGTTTCGGCGCAGTGCCACCTACTGGTCCGGAGATATGAAAAATGGCTGTTTTTGCTTATAACTTCTGAATGGTTTGTCCAAAAATCATAAAAGTGGTCTTGTTAGATTCAGGGCATCATGCTGAGTCGACTGATATCCAATTTTCCCAGATCAGCCATTTTGGCTGTCGGCCATTTTGAATTATGTGCTAAAATGCTGTATTTTAGGAATGCATGAACCTATCGTTACGAAACTCGGTATGGGTCATCAGCACGATGTCCTGAAGGAGCCTGAGAAGTTTCGAAACAGTGCCATCTAGTGGTGAATTTTTTTCCCCAAATGCTTCCAAATGCTTATAACTTTGGTTGTGGTCAACTTATTTTCACAGGACTCATCTCTTTAGACTCCTGAATCGTTGCCGAGTCCAACGATACCAAACATGTTAGGTTTCGCCTTATGGTTTGTGTAGCGTTGTGATTTAGCGCTTAAAAAACATTTGGCTATATCTTTGAAACCGCTTGTCCGATCGAGACGAAACCACCTTCAGAAGTTTGGAAACATAGGTCGATAGCTATACGCCAATGCCCAAATGCGAAAATATTGATGTTTAGGGGTAGTAAAATCCAATCAAAGTCATGTGTCAGTCAATTTTTACGTGTTTTTTCATATAAATGTCTATAACTCCGAAGCGAATTGAGATATTTTCACCAAAATCGACACAAATATGCATGGGCTCACTCTGAGGACACATAAAAAAAAATGGTGGGACTGAGCCTCTTGGTGGCGCTATAACAGAACAAAACATGAAATTCCCATTGACTTCAATACAGTTTTGTGAAATAAAATGCTATAGTAAACAAATGCATTGGTGTAATATTACGAAACTCAGAATGTGCAATCAGCTCCATCCCCTAAAGGTACCCAAAATATTTCGAGACAGCGCCACCTAGTGGTCAAAAGTTATAACAAAATTTCCAAAAAGGCTAATAACTTTTGAATAAATCTGGCTATTGAAATGCCACTGGTCTTAATAGATTCCCTGGGTCAAGCCGAGAACATAGATACCAAGTTTTCCTTATTTGGCCAAACTTCCTGTCCGCCATCTTGATTTTCAGTCAAAACCTACTTTTTCGAACTCCTCCCAGACTGTTTGTCCGATTTTCACCAAAATCGAATCGTATCATCTCCAGACTGTGCCGACTAAAAGTTATGGATTTCGTGTCGACAGACGAAACCGTTTTCGTATAGCGCAGCAGCAAAGTTGAGGCATGATGCCAAAAGCACTATTCAGGCTTTATCTCTGCAATCCCTTGAAATATTGACACCAAACTTTGTATGTGTCATTGTCACTTCACTCTGACCACATCACATCAGTTTTGTAATTGCTCCACCTATTGGTCGAAAGTGATAATCCATTAAATCATATTCTGAATTACTTTTTATATGATTTTTCAGCCATTTCGCCAAAAATCCTCTCTAAATGTCTTTAATTGCTCATTGTTGCAGTTGGTCTGACACCTTCAGCCATGTTGGCATATCCTGTCATCTGCTTGCGCTTGGCCCCGATAATTGCTGCTTGCAGCTATATTTATTCTTCTTTTTCTTCCGACTTGGCGTCTATGGCAGCCCATAGAGCCGATTGCGGGAAAGTTGTTTTGATTTGACATTCTGATAGAGGACAGTGCCAACATTAAATACACCAATTTTGGTGTTTCTAAGTCATTCCCTCTAGCGCCACCACCTGTCCAAAATTTCACTTTCATTTTGCTAATAACTTTTGAACCGTAAGGCCAATCAGTAAAATCCTTTTTTACTCTTATTCCTGAGCTCATGACGATTCGATTGCACCCTATGAAGTAATTTTCCGTCATAAAAATATGGCTGCCATTTTGAAGTTTTCGAAAAACCTACTTTTTCGAACTCGTCCTAGACGGTTTGTCCGATTTGCATGAAAATTGAACCAGATCATCTTCAGGCCGTGCTGACCAAAAGTTATGGAATTCAAGTTGATTCGCTTAACCATTTTCAATAAACGCACAAACAAATTTTACGTAGCGCTAGGAAAAACAGTTGTAAGGCTGTATCTCCGCAACGGTTTATCGTATTCAGACCAAACTTGGTACATGTACTCACAAGCATGACCTGAGGCAACCTGCTGTGTTTCGGCGCAGCGCCACCTACTGGTCCGGAGATATGAAAAATGGCTATTTTTGCTTATAACTTCTGAATGGTTTGTCCAAAAATCATAAAATTGGTCTCGTTAGATTCAGGGCGACATGCCGAGTTGACTGATATCCAATTTTACCATATCGGCCATTTTGACTGTCGGCCATTTTGAATTTTGTGCTAAAATGCTGTATTTTAAGAACGCATGAACGGATTGTTATGAAACTTGGTATGGGTCATCAGCACAATGTCCTGAAGGAGCGTGAGAAGTTTCGAAATAGCGCCACCTAGTGGTGAATTTTTTTTTTCAAACGCTTATAACTTTGGGTGTGGTCGACTTATTTTCACGAGACTCATCTAGTTAGTCTCCTGAAACCTTGCCGAGTCCTACGATACCAAACATGCTAGGTTTCGCCTTACGGTTTGTGTAGCGTTGTGATTTAGCGCTTAAAAAACATTTGGCTATATCTTTGAAACCGCTAGTCCGATCGAGACGAAACCACCGTCAGAAGTTTGGAAACATAGGTCGATAGCTATACGCCAATGCCCAAATGCGAAAATATTGATGTTTAGGGGTACTAATTTCCAATCAAAGTCATGTGTCAGTCATTTTTTTCGTGTTTTTTCATATAAATGTCTATAACTCCGAAGCGAATTGAGATATTTTCACCAAAATTGACACACATATGTATGGGCTCACTCTGAGGACACGTAAAAAAAATTGTGGGACTGAGCCTCTTGGTGGCGCTATAATTGAACAAAATATGAAATTCCCATTGACTTCAATACAGTTTTGTGAAATAAAATGCTATACTAAACAAATGCATTGGTGTAATATTACGAAACTCAGATTGTGTCATCAGCACCATCCCCTGAAGGCAACCAAAATATTTCAAGACAGCGCCACCTAGTGGTTAAAAGTTATAACAAAATTTCCAAAAAGGCTAATAACTTTTGAATAAATCTGGCTATTGAAATGCCACGGGTCTTAATAGATTCCTTGGGTCAAGCCGAGAACATAGATACCAAGTTTTCCTTATTTGGCCAAACTTCCTGTCCGCCATCTTGATTTTCATTCAAAACCTACTTTTTCGAACTCCTCCTAGACCGTTTGTCCGATTTTCACCAAAATCGAATCGTATCATCTCCAGACTGTGCCGACAAAAAGTTATGGATTTCGTGTCGATTGATGAAACCGTTTTCGTATAGCACAGCAGCAAAGTTGAGGCATGATGCCAAAATGACTATTCAGGCTTTATATCTGCAATGCCTCGACATATTGACACAAAACTTTGTATGTGTCACTGTCTCCTTACTCTGACCACACCACATCAATTTCGTAACAGCGCCACCTTTTGGTCAAAAGTGACAATCCATTAAATCATATTTTGAATCACTTTTTACATGATTTTTCAGCCATTTCGCCTAAAATCCTCTTTAAATGTCTTTAATTGCTCATTGTTGCAGTTGGTCTGACACTTTCAGACATGTCGGCATGTCTTGTCGTCTTATTCTGCTTGGCCCCGGTAATTGCTGCTTGCAGCTATATTTAGGGGCCAAGCACCGAAGGTGCGGAGGCACCTATTGTATCTGTTCCCGTTCTTATTATTCTTCTTCTTCCGCCATGGGAGTCTATGGCAGCCCATAGAACCGATTGCGGGAAAGTTGTTTTGGTTTGACATTCTGATAGAGGACAGTCCCAACATTAAGTACACCAATTTTTGTGTTTCTAAGTCATTCCCTCTAGCGCCACCACCTGTCCAAAGTTTCACTTTTACTTTGCTAATAACTTTTGAACCGTAAGGCCAATCAGCAAAATCCTTTTTTCCTCTGATTCCTGAGCTCATGACGATTCGATTGCACCCTATATCGTCATTTTCCGTCATAAAAACATGGCCGCCATTTTGAATTTTCCTAAAAAGGTACTTTTTCGAACTCGTCCTAGACGGTTTGTCCGATTTGCACGAAAATTGAATCGGATCATCTTCAGGCAGGGGTGACAAAAAGTTATTAAAATCTTGTTGATTCGTCAAACCGTTTTCGATAAACGCTCGAACAAATTTTACGTAGCGCTTGCAAAAACAGTCGTAAGGCCGTATCTCCGCAACGGTTTATCGTATTCAGACCAAACTTGGTACATGTACTCACAAGCATGACCTGAGGCTACATGCTGCGTTTCGGCACAGCGCCACCTACAGGTCCGGAGATATGAAAAATGGCTATTTTTGCTTATAACTTCTGAACAGTTTGTCCAAAAATCATAAAATTGGTCTTGATAGATTCAGGGCGTCATGCCGAGTCGACTGATATCCAATTTTGCCATATCGGCCAATTTGACTGTCGGCCATTTTGAAATTTGTGCTAAAATGCTGTATTTTAACAACGCATGAACTGATTGTTACGAAACTTGGTATGGGTCATCAGCACGATGTCCTGAAGGAGTGTGAGAAGTTTCGAAACAGCGCCACCTAGTGGTGAATTTTTTTTTTCAAATGCTTATAACTTTGGGTGTGATCGACTTATTTTCACGAAACTCATCTTTTTAGACTCCTGAATCGTTGCCGAGTCCTACGATACCAAACATGCTAGGTTTCGCCTTACGGTTTGTGTAGCGTTGTGATTTAGCGCTTAAAAAACATTTGGCTATATCTTTGAAACCGCTAGTCCGATCGAGACGAAACCACCGTCAGAAGTTTGGAAACATAGGTCGATAGCTATACGCCAATGCCCAAATGCGAAAATATTGATGTTTAGGGGTACTAATTTCCAATCAAAGTCATGTGTCAGTCATTTTTTTCGTGTTTTTTCATATAAATGTCTATAACTCCGAAGTGAATTGAGATATTTTCACCAAAATTGAGACACATATGTATGGGCTCACTCTGAGGACACGTAAAAAGAAAAGTGGGACTGAGCCTCTTGGTGGCGCTATAATTGAACAAAACATGAAATTCCCATTGACTTCAATACAGTTTTGTGAAATAAAATGCTATACTAAACAAATGCATTGGTGTAATATTACGAAACTCAGATTGTGTCATCAGCACCATCCCCTGAAGGCAACCAAAATATTTCAAGACAGCGCCACCTAGTGGTCAAAAGTTATAACAAAATTTCCAAAAAGGCTAATAACTTTTGAATAAATCTGGCTATTGAAATGCCACGGGTCTTAATAGATTCCTTGGGTCAAGCCGAGAACATAGATACCAAGTTTTCCTTATTTGGCCAAACTTCCTGTCCGCCATCTTGATTTTCAGTCAAAACCTACTTTTTCGAACTCCTCCTAGACCGTTAGTCCGATTTTCACCAAAATCGAATAGTACCATCTCCAGACCGTGCCGACTAAAAGTTATGGATTTCGTGTCGATAGACGAAACCGTTTTCGTATAGCGCAGCAGCAAAGTTGAGGCATGATGCTAATAGCAATAATTAAGGCTTTATATCTGCAATGCCTTGATATATTGACACCAATCTTTGTATGTGTCATTGTCACTTCACTCTGACCACATCACATCAGTTTTGTAACTGCGCCACCTATTGGTCGAAAGTGATAATCCATCAAATCATATTTTTAATTATTGTTTCTATGATTTTTCAGGCATTTTGCCTAAAATCCTCTTTAAATGTCTTTAATTGCTCATTGTTGCAGTTGGTCTGACACTTTCAGACATGTTGGCATGTCTTGTCGTCTTATTCTGCTTGGCCCCGGTAATGGCTGCTTGCAGCTATATTTATTATTATTCTTCCTTCTTCCAACTGGGAGTCTATGGCAGCCCATAGAACCGAATGCGGGAAAGTTGTTTTGGTTTGACATTCTGATAGAGGACAGTCCCAACATTAAATACACCAATTTTGGTGTGTCTAAGTCATTCCCTCTAGCGCCACCACCTGTCCAAAGTTTCACTTTTATTTTGCTAATAACTTTTGAACCGTAAGGCCAATCAACAAAATTATTTTTCTCTCTGATTCCTGAGCTCATGCCAATTCGATTGCACCCTATGACATCATTTCTGTCATAACAATATGGCCGCCATTTTGAATTTATCTAAAAAGCTACTTTTTCGAACTCGTCCTAGATGGTTTGTCCGATTTGCACGAAAATTGAACCAGATCATCTACAGACCATGCTGACAAAAAGTTATGGAATTCAAGTTGATTCGCTTAACAGTTTTCGATAAACCCACGAATACATTTTACGTAGCGCTTGCGAAAACAGATGTAAGGCCGTATCTCCGCAACGCTTTATCGGATTCAGACCAAACTTGGTACATGTCATCACAAGCATGACCTGAGGCTACATGCTGTGTTTCGGCGCAGCGCCACCTACTGGTCCGGAGATATGAAAAATGGCTATTTTTGCTTATAACTTCTGAACAGTTTGTCCAAAAATCATAAAATTGGTCTCGTTAGATTCAGGGTAACATGCCGAGTCGACTGATATCCAATATTACCATATCGGCCATTTTGACTGTCGGCCATTTTGAATTTTGTGCTAAAATGCTGTATTTTAAGAACGCATGAACAGATTGTTACGAAACGTGGTATGGGTCATCAGCACAATGCCCTGAATGAGCCTGAGAAGTTTCGAAACAGCGCCACCTAGTGGTGAATTTTTTTTTTCAAATGCTTATAACTTTGGGTGTGGTCGACTTATTTTCACGAAACTCATCTTTTTAGACTCCTGAATCGTTGCCGAGTCCTATGATACCAAACATGCTAGGTTTCGCCTTACGGTTTGTGTAGCGTTGTGATTTAGCGCTTAAAAAACATTTGGCTATATCTTTGAAACCGCTAGTCCGATCGAGATGAAACCACCGTCAGAAGTTTGGAAACATAGGTCGATAGCTATACGCCAATGCCCAAATGCGAAAATATTGATGTTTAGGGGTAGTAAATTCCAAACAAAGTCATGTGTCAGTCATTTTTTACATGTTTTTTCATATAAATGTCTATAACTCCGAAGCGAATTGAGATATTTTCACCAAAATCGACACACATATGTATGAGCTCACTCTGAGGACATGTAAAAAAGATGGTGGGACTCAGCCTCTTGGTGGCGCTATAATAGAACAAAACATGAAATTCCCATTGACTTCAATGCAGTTTTGTGAAATAAAATGCTATACTAAACAAATGCATTGGTGTAATATTACGAAACTCAAAATGTGCCATCAGCACCATCCCCTGAAGGTACCCAAAATATTTTCGAGACAGTGCCACCTAGTGGTCAAAAGTTATAACAAAATTTACAAAACTGCTAATAACTTTTGAATAAGTTGGCCTATTGTAATGCAACTGGTCTTAATAGATTCCTTGGGTCAAGACGAGAACATATATACCAAGGTTTCCTTATTTGGCCTAGCTTCCTGTCCGCCATCTTGATTTTCAGTCAAAACCTACTTTTTCGAACTCCTCCTAGACCGTTTGTCCGATTTTCACCAAAATCGAATCGTATCATCTCCAGACTGTGCTGACTAAAAGTTATGGATTTCGTGTCTATAGACGAAACCGTTTTCGTATAGCGTAGCAGCAAAGTTGAGGCATGATGCTAAAAGCACTATTCAGGCTTTATCTCTGCAATGCCTTGACATATTGACACCAAACTTTGTATGTGTCATTGTCACTTCACTCTGACCACATCACATCAGTTTTGTAACTGCGCCACAGATTGGTCGAAAGTGATAATCCATTAAATCATATTTCGAATGACTTTTTATATGATTTTTCAGCCATTTCGCCTAAAATCCTCTTTAAATGTATTTAATTGCTCATTGTTGCAGTTGGTCTGACACCTTCAGCCATGTTGGCATATCCTGTCGTCTGCTTGCGCTTGGCCCCGATAATTGCTGCTTGCAGCTATATTTATTATTATTATTATTATTATTCTTCCTTCTTCCGACTGGGAGTCTATGGCAGCCCATAGAACCGATCGCGGGAAAGTTGTAATGGTTTGACATTCTGATAGAGGACAGTCCCAACATTAAATACACCAATTTTGGTGTGTCTAAGTCATTCCCTCTAGCGCCACCAACTGTCCAAAGTTTCACTCATGTTTATGCTAATAACTTTTGAACCACACGTGCTAGAAACAAAATTCTTTTTTCCTCTGATTTCTGAGCTCAGGGCGATTCGATTGCACCCTATGACGTCATTTTTCGTCATAATAATTTTTCCGCCATTTTGAATTATCCGAAAAACCTACTTTTTCAAACTCCTCCTAGGCCGTTGCTCCAATTTCCACGAAAATTGAATCAGATCATCTTCAGACCATGCCGACAAAAAGTTATGGAATTCGTGTTGATTCATCAAACCGTTCTCGAATACCGCGCAAACAAATTTTACGTAGCGCTTGCGAAAACAGACACAAGCCAGTATCTCCTCAACACTTTATCATATTCAGACCAAACTTGGTACATCTCATCACAAGCATGACCTGAGGCAACATGCTGCGTTTCGGCACAGTGCCACCTACTGGTCCGGAGATATGAAAAATGGCTATTTTTGCTTATAACTTCTGAATGGTTTGTCCAAAAATCATAAAAGTGGTCTCGTTAGATTCAGGGCATCATGCTGAGTCGACTGATATCCAATTTTCCCCGATCAGCCATTTTGGCTGTCGGCCATTTTGAATTATGTGCTAAAATGCTGTATTTTATGAACGCGTGAACGTATCGTTACAAAACTCGGAATGGATCATCAGCACGATGCCCTGAAGGAGCCTGAGAAGTTTCGAAACAGTGCCACCTAGTGGTGAATTTTTTTCCCCAAATGCTTCCAAATGCTTATAACTTTGGGTGTGGTCGACTTATTTTCACGAGACTCATCTCATTAGAGTCCTGAATCGTTGCCGAGTCCCACGATACCAAACATGCTAGGTTTTGCCTTACGGTTTGTGTAGCGTTGTGATTTAGCGCTTAAAAAACATTTGGCTATATCTTCGAAACCGCTAGTCCGATCGAGACGAAACCACCTTCAGAAGTTTGGAAACATAGGTCGATAGCTATACGCCAATGCCCAAATGCGAAAATATTGATGTTTAGGGGTAGTAAATTCCAATCAAAGTCATGTGTCAGTCATTTTTTACGTGTTTTTTCATATAAATGTCTATAACTCCGAAGCGAATTGAGATATTTTCACCAAAATCGACACACATATGTACGAGCTCACTCTGAGGACATGTAAAAAAAATGGTGGGACTCAGCCTCTTGGTAGCGCTATAATAGAACAAAACATGAAATTCCCATTGACTTCAATACAGTTTTGTGAAATAAAATGCTATACTAAACAAATGCATTGGTGTAATATTACGAAACTCAAATGTGCCATCAGCACCATTCCCTGAAGGTACCCAAAATATTTCAAGACAGTGCCACCTAGTGGTCAAAAGTTATAACAACATTTCCAAAAAGGCTAATAACTTTTGAATAAATCTGGCTACTGAAATGCCACTGGTCTTAATAGATTCCTTGGGTCAAGCCGAGAACATAGATACCAAGTTTTCCTTATTTGGCCAAACTTCCTGTCCGCCATCTTGATTTTCATTCAAAACCTACTTTTTCGAACTCCTCCTAGACCGTTTGTCCGATTTTCACCAAAATCGAATCGTATCATCTCCAGACTGTGCTGACTAAAAGTTATGGATTTCGTGTCTATAGACGAAACCGTTTTCGTATAGCGTAGCAGCAAACTTGAGGCATGATGCTAAAAGCACTATTCAGGCTTTATCTCTGCAATGCCTTGACATATTGACACCAAACTTTGTATGTGTCATTGTCACTTCACTCTGACCACATCACATCACATTTGTAACTGCGCCACCTATTGGTCGAAAGTGATAATCCATTAAATCATATTTTGAATGACTTTTTATATGATTTTTCAGCCATTTCGCCTAAAATCCTCTTTAAATGTATTTAATTGCTCATTGTTGCAGATGGTCTGACACCTTCAGCCATGTTGGCATATCCTGTCATCTGCTTGCGCTTGGCCCCGATAATGGCTGCTTGCAGCTATATTTAGGGGCCAAGCACCGAAGGTGCGGAGGCACCTATTGTTTTCGTTCCCGTTCTTATTATTAGGGGCCAAGCACCGAAGGTGCGGAGGCACCTATTGTATCTGTTCCCGTTCTTATTATTATTCTTCCTTCTTCCGACTGGGAGTCTATGGCAGCCCATAGAACCGATTGCGGGAAAGTTGTTTTGGTTTGACATTCTGATAGAGGACAGTCCCAACATTAAATACACCAATTTTGGTGTTTCTAAGTCATTCCCTCTAGCGCCACCACCTGTCCAAAGTTTCACTATTACTTTGCTAATAACTTTTGAACCGTAAGGCCAATCAACAAAATTATTTTTTCCTCTGATTCCTGAGCTCATGGCGATTCGATTGCACCCTATGACGTCATTTTCCGTCATAAAAATATGGCCGCCATTTTGAATTTTCAAAAAAAGCTACTTTTTCGAACTCGTCCTAGACGGTTTGTCCGATTTGCACGAAAATTGAACCAGATCATCTTCAGGTAGTGCTGACAAAAAGTTATGGAATTCAAATTGATTCGTCAAACCGTTTTCGATAAACGCACGAATACATTTTACGTAGCGCTAGCAAAAACAGTCGTAAGGCCGTATCTCCGCAACGGTTTATCGTATTCAGACCAAACTTGGTACTTGTACTTACAAGCATGACCTGAGGCTACATGCTGTGTTTCGGCGCAGCGCCACCTACTGGTCCGGAGATATGAAAAATGGCTATTTTTGCTTATAACTTCTGAACAGTTTGTCCAAAAATCATAAAATTGGTCTCGTTAGATTCAGGGCAACATGCCGAGTCGACTGATATCCAATTTTACCATATCGGCCATTTTGACTGTCGGCCATTTTGAATTATGTGCTAAAATGCTGTATTTTATGAACGCATGAACGGATTGTTACGAAACTTGGCATGGGTCATCAGCACGATGTCCTGAAGGAGTGTGAGAAGTTTCGAAACAGCGCCACCTAGTGGGGAATTTTTTTTTTCAAATGCTTATAACTTTGGGTGCGGTCGACTTATTTTCACGAGACTCATCTAATTAGACTCCTGAAACCTTGCCGAGTCCTACGATACCAAACATGCTAGGTTTCGCCTTACGGTTTGTGTAGCGTTGTGATTTAGCGCTTAAAAAACATTAGGCTATATCTTCGAAACCGCTTGTCCGATCGAGACGAAACCACCGTCAGAAGTTTGGAAACATAGGTCGATAGCTATACGCCAATGCCCAAATGCAAAAATATTGATGTTTAGGGGTAGTAAAATTCAAACAAAGTCATGTGTCAGTCATTTTTTACGTGTTTTTTCATATAAATGTTTATAACTCTAAAGCAAATTGAGATATTTTCACCAAAACTGACACACATATGTATGGGCTCACTCTGAGGACACGTAAAAAAAAATTGTGGGACTGAGCCTCTTGGTGGCGCTATAATAGAACAAAACATGAAATTCCCATTGACTTCAATACAGTTTTGTGAGATAAAATGCTATTTTCATTCAAAACCTACTTTTTCGAACTCCTCCCACACCGTTTGTCCGATTTTCACCAAAATCGAATCGTATCATCCCCAGACTGTGCCGACTAAAAGTTATGGATTTCGTGTCAATTGACGAAACCGTTTTCGTATAGCGCAGCAGCAAATTTGAGGCATGATGCTAATAGCACTATTCAGGCTTTATCTCTGCAATGCCTTGACATATTGACACCAAACTTTGTATGTGTCATTGTCTCCTCACTCTGACCACATCACATCAGTTTTGTAACTGCGCCACCTATTTGTCGAAAGTGATAATCCATTAAATCATATTTTTAATTACTGTTTCTATGATTTTTCAGCCATTTCGTCTAAAATCCTCTTTAAATGTCTTTAATTGCTCATTGTTGCAGTTGGTCTGACACTTTCAGACATGTCGGCATGTCTTGTCGTCTTATTCTGCTTGGCCCCGGTAATTGCTGCTTGCAGCTATATTTATTAGGGGCCAAGCACCGAAGGTGCGGAGGCACCTATTGTTTTCGTTCCCGTTCTTATTATTATTAGGGGCCAAGCACCGAAGGTGCGGAGGCACCTATTGTGTTTGTTCCGGTTCTTATTATTAGGGGCCAAGCACCGAAGGTGCGGAGGCACCTATTGTGTTTGTTCCGGTTCTTATTATTAGGGGCCAAGCACCGAAGGTGCGGAGGCACCTATTGTTTTTGTTCCCGTTCTTATTATTATTATTATTATTATTATTCTTCCTTCTTCCGACTGGGAGTCTATGGCAGCCCATAGAACCGATCGCGGGAAAGTTGTAATGGTTTGACATTCTGATAGAGGATAGTCCCAACATTAAATACACCAATTTTGGTGTGTCTAAGTCATTCCCTCTAGCGCCACCACCTGTCCAAAGTTGCAGTCATGTTTATGCTAATAACTTTTGAACCACAAGGGCTAGAAACAAAATTCTTTTTTCCTCTAATTCCTGAGCTCATGACGATTCGATTGCACCATATGACGTCATTTTCCGTCATTATAATTTTCCGCCATTTTGAATTTTTCTAAAAACCTACTTTTTCGAACTCCTCCTAGGCCGTTGCTCCAATTTCCACGAAAATTGAATCAGATCATCTTCAGACCATGCCGACAAAAAGTTATGCAATTCGTGTTGATTCGTCAAACCGTTCTCGAATACCGCGCAAACAAATTTTATGTAGCGCTTCCGAAAACAGACACAAGCCTGTATCTCCGCAACACTTTATCGTATTCAGACCAAACTAAACACATATCATCACAAGCATGACCTGAGCCTACATGCTGCGTTTCGGCGCAGTGCCACCTACTGGTCCGGAGATATGAAAAATGGCTGTTTTTGCTTATAACTTCTGAATGGTTTGTCCAAAAATCATAAAAGTGGTCTTGTTAGATTCAGGGCATCATGCTGAGTCGACTGATATCCAATTTTCCCAGATCAGCCATTTTGGCTGTCGGCCATTTTGAATTATGTGCTAAAATGCTGTATTTTAGGAATGCATGAACCTATCGTTACGAAACTCGGTATGGGTCATCAGCATGATGTCCTGAAGGAGCCTGAGAAGTTTCGAAACAGTGCCATCTAGTGGTGAATTTTTTTCCCCAAATGCTTCCAAATGCTTATAACTTTGGGTGTGGTCGACTTATTTTCACGAGACTCATCTCATTAGAGTCCTGAATCGTTGCCGAGTCCCACGATACCAAACATGCTAGGTTTCGCCTTACGGTTTGTGTAGCGTTGTGATTTAGCGCTTAAAAAACATTTGGCTATATCTTCGAAACCGCTAGTCCGATCGAGACGAAACCACCGTCAGAAGTTTGGAAACATAGGTCGATAGCTAGACGCCAATGCCCAAATGCAAAAATATTGATGTTTAGGGGTAGTAAATTCCAATCAAAGTCATGTGTCAGTCATTTTTTACGTGTTTTTTCATATAAATGTCTATAACTCCGAAGCGAATTGAGATATCTTCACCAAAATTGACACACATATGTATGGGCTCACTCTGAGGACACATAAAAAAATGGTGTGACTGAGCCTCTTGGTGGCGCTATAACAGAACAAAACATGAAATTCCCATTGACTTCAATAGTTTTGTGAAATAAAATGCTATACTAAACAAATACATTGGTGTAAAATTACGAAACTCAGAATGTGCCATCAGCTCCATCCCCTGAAGGTACCCAAAATATTTCGAGACAGCGCCACCTAGTGGTCAAAAGTTATAACAAAATTTACAAAAAGGCTAATAACTTTTGAATACATTAGGCTATTGAAATGCCACTGGTCTTAATAGATTCCCTGGGTCAAGCCGAGAACATAGATACCAAGTTTTCCTTATTTGGCCAAACTTCCTGTCCGCCATCTTGATTTTCATTCAAAACCTACTTTTTCGAACTCCTCCTAGACCGTTTGTCCGATTTTCACCAAAATCAAATCGTATCATCTCCAGACGGTGCCAACTAAAAGTTATGGATTTCGTGTCGATTGACGAAACCGTTTTCGTATAGCGCAGCAGCAAAGTTGAGGCATGATGCCAAAAGCACTATTCAGGCGTTATCTCTGCAATCCGTTGAAATATTGACACCAAAATTTGAATGTGTCATTGTCACTTCACTCTGACCACATCACATCAGTTTTGTAACTGCTCCACCTATTGGTCGAAAGTGATAATCCATTAAATCATATTCTGAATTACTTTTTATATGATTTTTCAGCCATTTCGCCTAAAATCCTCTCTAAATGTCTTTAATTGCTCATTGTTGCAGTTGGTCTGACACCTTCAGCCATGTTGGCATATCCTGTCATCTGCTTGCGCTTGGCCCCGATAATTGCTGCTTGCAGCTATATTTATTATTATTATTCTTCTTCCGACTGGGCGTCTATGGCAGCCCATAGAACCGATTGCGGGAAAGTTGTTTTGGTTTGACATTCTGATAGAGGACAGTCCCAACATTAAATACACCAATTTTTGTGTTTCTAAGTCATTCCCTCTAGCGCCACCACCTGTCCAAAGTTTCACTTTTATTTTGCTAATAACTTTTGAACCGTAAGGCCAATCAACAAAATTCTTTTTTCCTCTTATTTCTGAGCTCATGCCGATTCGATTGCACCCTATGATGTCATTTTCCGTCATATAAATATGGCCGCCATTTTTAATTTTCTGAAAAAGCTACTTTTTCGAACTCGTCCTAGACGGTTTGTCCGATTTGCACGAAAATTGAACCAGATCATCTTCAGGCAGTGTTGACCAAAAGTTATGGAATTCAAATTGATTCGTCAAACCGTTTTCGATAAACGCACGAATACATTTTACGTAGCTCTAGCAAAAACAGTCGTAAGGCTGTATCTCCGCAACGGTTTATCGTATTCAGACCAAACTTGGTACATGTACTCACAAGCATGACCTGAGGCTACATGCTGCGTTTCGGCGCAGCGCCACCTACTGGTCCGGAGATATGAAAAATGGCTATTTTTGCTTATAACTTATGAACAGTTTGTCCAAAAATCATAAAATTGGTATCGTTACATTCAGGGCAATATGCCGATTCGTATGATATCCAGTTTTACCATATCGGCCCTTTTGACTGTCGGCCATTTTGAATTTTGTGCTAAAATACTGTATTTTAAGAATGCATGAACGAATTGTTACGAAACTTGGTATGGGTCATCAGCACGTTGTCCTGAAGGAGCGTGAGAAGTTTCGAAACAGCGCCACCTAGTGGTGAATTTTTTTTTTCAAATGCTTATAACTTTGGGTGTGGTCAACTTATTTTCACGAGACTCATCTAATTAGACTCCTGAAACCTTGCCGAGTCCTACGATACCAAACATGCTAGGTTTTGCCTTACGGTTTGTGTAGCGTTGTGATTTAGCGCTTAAAAAACATTTGGCTATATCTTCGAAACCGCTAGTCCGATCGAGACGAAACCACCGTCAGAAGTTTGGAAACATAGGTCGATAGCTATACGCCAATGCCCAAATGCGAAAATATTGATGTTTAGGGGTAGTAAATTCCAAACAAAGTCATGTGTCAGTCATTTTTTACGTGTTTTTTCATATAAATGCCTATAACTCTGAAGCAAATTGAGATTTTTTCACCAAAACTGACACACATATGTATGGGCTCACTCTGAGGACACGTAAAAAAAATTGTGAGACTGAGCCTCTTGGTGGCGCTATAATAGAACAAAACATAAAATTCCCATTGACTTCAATACAGTTTTGTGAAATAAAATGCTATTTTCATTAAAAACCTACTTTTTCGAACTCCTCCTACACCGTTTGTCCGATTTTCACCAAAATCGAATCATATCATCTCCAGACCGTGCCGACTGAAAGTTATGGATTTCGTGTCGATTGACGAAACCGTTTTCGTATAGCGCAGCAGCAAATTTGAGGCATGATGCTAAAAGCATTATTCAGGCTTTATGTCTGCAATGCCTTGACATATTGACACCAAACTTTGCATGTGTCATTGTCACTTCACTCTGACCACATCACATCAGTTTTGTAACTGCACCACCTATTGGTCGAAAGTGATAATCCATTACATCATATTTTTAATTATTGTTTCTATGATTTTTCAGCCATTTTGCCTAAAATCCTCTTTAAATGTCTTTAATTGCTCATTGTTGCAGTTGGTCTGACACTTTCAAACATGTCGAAATGTCTTGTCGTCTTATTCTGCTTGGCCCCGGTAATTGCTGCTTGCAGCTATATTTATTATTATTATTAGGGGCCAAGCACCGAAGGTGCGGAGGCACCTATTGTTTTTGTTCGCGTTCTTATTATTATTATTAGGGGCCAAGCACCGAAGGTGCGGAGGCACCTATTGTGTTTGTTCCGGTTCTTATTATTATTATTATTATTCTTCTTCCGACTGGGCGTCTATGGCAGCCCATAGAACCGATTGCGGGAAAGTTGTTTTGGTTTGACATTCTGATAGAGGACAGTCCCAACATTAAATACACCAATTTTTGTGTTTCTAAGTCATTCCCTCTAGCGCCACCACCTGTCCAAAGTTTCACTTTTATTTTGCTAATAACTTTTGAACCGTAAGGCCAATCAACAAAATTCTTTTTTCCTCTTATTTCTGAGCTCATGCCGATTCGATTGCACCCTATGATGTCATTTTCCGTCATATAAATATGGCCGCCATTTTTAATTTTCTGAAAAAGCTACTTTTTCGAACTCGTCCTAGACGGTTTGTCCGATTTGCACGAAAATTGAACCAGATCATCTTCAGGCAGTGTTGACCAAAAGTTATGGAATTCAAATTGATTCGTCAAACCGTTTTCGATAAACGGACGAATACATTTTACGTAGTTCTAGCAAAAACAGTCGTAAGGCTGTATCTCCGCAACGGTTTATCGTATTCAGACCAAACTTGGTACATGTACTCACAAGCATGACCTGAGGCTACATGCTGCGTTTCGGCGCAGTGCCACCTACTGGTCCGGAGATATGAAAAATGGCTATTTTTGCTTATAACTTCTGAACAGTTTGTCCAAAAATCATAAAATTGGTATCGTTACATTCAGGGCAATATGCCGATTCGTATGATATCCAGTTTTACCATATCGGCCCTTTTGACTGTCGGCCATTTTGAATTATGTGCTAAAATACTGTATTTTAAGAATGCATGAACGAATTGTTACGAAACTTGGTATGGGTCATCAGCACGTTGTCCTGAAGGAGCGTGAGAAGTTTCGAAACAGCGCCACCTAGTGGTGAATTTATTTTTTCAAATGCTTATAACTTTGGGTGCGGTCAACTTATTTTCACGAGACTCATCTAATTAGACTCCTGAAACCTTGCCGAGTCCTACGATACCAAACATGCTAGGTTTTGCCTTACGGTTTGTGTAGCGTTGTGATTTAGCGCTTAAAAAACATTTGGCTATATCTTCGAAACCGCTAGTCCGATCGAGACGAAACCACCGTCAGAAGTTTGGAAACATAGGTCGATAGCTATACGCCAATGCCCAAATGCGAAAATATTGATGTTTAGGGGTAGTAAATTCCAAACAAAGTCATGTGTCAGTCATTTTTTACGTGTTTTTTCATATAAATGCCTATAACTCTGAAGCAAATTGAGATTTTTTCACCAAAACTGACACACATATGTATGGGCTCACTCTGAGGACACGTAAAAAAAATTGTGAGACTGAGCCTCTTGGTGGCGCTATAATAGAACAAAACATAAAATTCCCATTGACTTCAATACAGTTTTGTGAAATAAAATGCTATTTTCATTAAAAACCTACTTTTTCGAACTCCTCCTACACCGTTTGTCCGATTTTCACCAAAATCGAATCATATCATCTCCAGACCGTGCCGACTGAAAGTTATGGATTTCGTGTCGATTGACGAAACCGTTTTCGTATAGCGCAGCAGCAAATTTGAGGCATGATGCTAAAAGCATTATTCAGGCTTTATGTCTGCAATGCCTTGACATATTGACACCAAACTTTGCATGTGTCATTGTCACTTCACTCTGACCACATCACATCAGTTTTGTAACTGCACCACCTATTGGTCGAAAGTGATAATCCATTACATCATATTTTTAATTATTGTTTCTATGATTTTTCAGCCATTTTGCCTAAAATCCTCTTTAAATGTCTTTAATTGCTCATTGTTGCAGTTGGTCTGACACTTTCAAACATGTCGAAATGTCTTGTCGTCTTATTCTGCTTGGCCCCGGTAATTGCTGCTTGCAGCTATATTTATTATTATTATTCTTCTTCCGACTGGGCGTCTATGGCAGCCCATAGAACCGATTGCGGGAAAGTTGTTTTGGTTTGACATTCTGATAGAGGACAGTCCCAACATTAAATACACCAATTTTTGTGTTTCTAAGTCATTCCCTCTAGCGCCACCACCTGTCCAAAGTTTCACTTTTATTTTGCTAATAACTTTTGAACCGTAAGGCCAATCAACAAAATTCTTTTTTCCTCTTATTTCTGAGCTCATGCCGATTCGATTGCACCCTATGACGTCATTTTCCGTCATATAAATATGGCCGCCATTTTTAATTTTCTGAAAAAGCTACTTTTTCAAACTCGTCCTAGACGGTTTGTCCGATTTGCACGAAAATTGAACCAGATCATCTTCAGGCAGTGTTGACCAAAAGTTATGGAATTCAAATTGATTCGTCAAACCGTTTTCGATAAACGCACGAATACATTTTACGTAGCGCTAGCAAAAACAGTCGTAAGGCTGTATCTCCGCAAAGGTTTATCGTATTCAGACCAAACTTGGTACATGTACTCACAAGCATGACCTGAGGCTACATGCTGCGTTTCGGCGCAGCGCCACCTACTGGTCCGGAGATATGAAAAATGGCTATTTTTGCTTATAACTTCTGAACAGTTTGTCCAAAAATCATAAAATTGGTATCGTTAGATTCAGGGCAATATGCCGATTCGTATGATATCCAGTTTTACCATATCGGCCCTTTTGACTGTCGGCCATTTTGAATTTTGTGCTAAAATACTGTATTTTAAGAATGCATGAACGAATTGTTACGAAACTTGGTATGGGTCATCAGCACGTTGTCCTGAAGGAGCGTGAGAAGTTTCGAAACAGCGCCACCTAGTGGTGAATTTTTTTTTTCAAATGCTTATAACTTTGGGTGTGGTCAACTTATTTTCACGAGACTCATCTAATTAGACTCCTGAAACCTTGCCGAGTCCTACGATACCAAACATGCTAGGTTTTGCCTTACGGTTTGTGTAGCGTTGTGATTTAGCGCTTAAAAAACATTTGGCTATATCTTCGAAACCGCTAGTCTGATCGAGACGAAACCACCGTCAGAAGTTTGGAAACATAGGTCGATAGCTATACGCCAATGCCCAAATGCGAAAATATTGATGTTTAGGGGTAGTAAATTCCAAACAAAGTCATGTGTCAGTCATTTTTTACGTGTTTTTTCATATAAATGCCTATAACTCTGAAGCAAATTGAGATTTTTTCACCAAAACTGACACACATATGTATGGGCTCACTCTGAGGACACGTAAAAAAAATTGTGAGACTGAGCCTCTTGGTGGCGCTATAATAGAACAAAACATAAAATTCCCATTGACTTCAATACAGTTTTGTGAAATAAAATGCTATTTTCATTAAAAACCTACTTTTTCGAACTCCTCCTACACCGTTTGTCCGATTTTCACCAAAATCGAATCATATCATCTCCAGACCGTGCCGACTGAAAGTTATGGATTTCGTGTCGATTGACGAAACCGTTTTCGTATAGCGCAGCAGCAAATTTGAGGCATGATGCTAAAAGCATTATTCAAGGCTTTATGTCTGCAATGCCTTGACATATTGACACCAAACTTTGCATGTGTCATTGTCACTTCACTCTGACCACATCACATCAGTTTTGTAACTGCACCACCTATTGGTCGAAAGTGATAATCCATTACATCATATTTTTAATTATTGTTTCTATGATTTTTCAGCCATTTTGCCTAAAATCCTCTTTAAATGTCTTTAATTGCTCATTGTTGCAGTTGGTCTGACACTTTCAAACATGTCGAAATGTCTTGTCGTCTTATTCTGCTTGGCCCCGGTAATTGCTGCTTGCAGCTATATTTATTATTATTATTCTTCTTCCGCCATGGGAGTCTATGGCAGCCCATAGAACCGATTGCGGGAAAGTTATGAAATTTGGCACAATGATAGAGGACAGTCCAAAAAGTCACCATACCAAATTTGGTGTCTTAAAACCAATCCCTCTAGCGCCACCACCTGTCCAAAATTTCACTTTTATTTTGCTAATAACTTTTGAACCGTTTGGCCAATCAACAAAATTCTTTTTTCCTCTGATTCCCGAGCTCATGCCGATTCGATTGCACCCTATGACGTCATTTTCCGGCTTATAAATATGGCCGCCATTTTTAATGGGCTGAAAAAGCTACTTTTTCGAACTCGTCCTAGACGGTTTGTCCGATTTGCACGAAAATTGAACCAGATCATCTTCAGGCAGTGCTGACAAAAAGTTATGGAATTCAAATTGATTCGTCAAACCGTTTTCGAATAACGCTCGAACACATTTTACGTAGCGCTTGCGAAAACAGTCGTAGGGCTGTATCTCCGCAACGCTTTATCGGATTCAGACCAAAATTGGTACATGTCATCACAAGCATGACCTGAGGCTACATGCTGCGTTTCGGCGCAGCGCCACCTACTGGTCCGGAGATATGAAAAATGGCTATCTTTGCTTATAACTTCTGAACATTTTGTCCAAAAATCATAAAATTGGTCTCGTTAGATTCAGGGCAACATGCCGAGTCGACTGGTATCAAATTTTACCATATCGGCCGTTTTGACTTTCGGCCATTTTGAATTTTGTGCTAAAATGCTGTATTTTAAGAACGCATGAACGGATTGTTACGAAACTCGGTATGGGTCATCAGCACGATGTTCTGAAGGAGCGTGAGAAGTTTTGAAACAGCGCCACCTAGTGGTGAATTTTATTTTTCAAATGCTTATAACTTTGGGTGTGGTCGACTTATTTTCACCAAACTCATCTCATTAGACTCCTGAATCCTTGCCGAGTCCAACGATACCAAATATGCTAGGTTTCGCCTTACGGTTTGTGTAGCGTTGTGATTTAGCCCTTAAAAAACATTAGGCGATATCTTCGAAACCGTTTGTCCGATCGAGACGAAACCACCGTCAGAAGTTTGGAATCATAGCTTGTTAACTAAACGTTAAAGCCCAAATGCGAAAATATTGATGTCTAGAGGTAGTAAATTCCAATTAAAGTCATGTGTCAGTCATTTTTTACGTGTTTTTTCATATAAATGTCTATAACTCCGAAGATAATTGAGATATTTTCACCAAAATCGACACACATATGTATGGGCTCACTCTGAGGACACATACAAAAAATGGTGGGACTGAGCCTCTTGGTGACGCTATAATAGAACAAAACATGAAATTCCCATTGACTTCCATACAATTTTGTGAAATAAAATGCTATACTAAACAAATGCATTGGTTTAATATTACGAAACTCAGATTGTGTCATCAGCACCATCCCCTGAAGGTACCCAAAATATTTCGAGACAGCGCCACCTAGTGGTCAAAAGTTGTAACAAAATTTCCAAAAAGGCTAATAACTTTTGAATAAATCTGGCTATTGAAATGCTTAATAGATTCCTTGGGTCAAGCCGAGAACATAGATACCAAGTTTTCCTTATTTGGCCAAACTTCCTGTCCGCCATCTTGATTTTCAGTCAAAACCTACTTTTTCAAACTCCTCCTAGACCGTTTGTCCGATTTTCACCAAAATCTAATCGTATCATCTCCAGACCGTGCCGACTAAAAGTTATGGATTTCTTGTCGATAGACGAAACCATTTTCGTATAGCGCAGCAGCAAAGTTGAGGCATGATGCCAATAGCACTATTCAGGCTTTATCTCTGCAATGCCTTGACATATTGACAACAAACTTTGTATGTGACATTGTCACTTCACTCTGACCACATCAGTTTTGTAACTGCGCCACCTACTTGTCGAAAGTGATAATCAATTAAATTATATTTTTAATTACTGTTTCTATGATTTTTCAGCCGTTTCGTCTAAAATCCTCTTTAAATGTCTGTAATTGCTCATTGTTGCAGTTGATCTGACACCTTCAGCCATGTCTTGTCGTCTTATTCTGCTTGGCCCCGGTAATGGCTGCTTGCAGCTATATTTATTATTATTCTTCTTCCGACTGGGCGTCTATGGCAGCCCATAGAACCGATTGCGGGAAAGTTGTTTTGGTTTGACATTCTGATAGAGGACAGTCCCAACATTAAATACACCAATTTTTGTGTTTCTAAGTCATTCCCTCTAGCGCCACCACCTGTCCAAAGTTTCACTTTTATTTTGCTAATAACTTTTGAACCGTAAGGCCAATCAACAAAATTCTTTTTTCCTCTTATTTCTGAGCTCATGCCGATTCGATTGCACCCTATGACGTCATTTTCCGTCATATAAATATGGCCGCCATTTTTAATTTTCTGAAAAAGCTACTTTTTCGAACTCGTCCTAGACGGTTTGTCCGATTTGCACGAAAATTGAACCAGATCATCTTCAGGCAGTGTTGACCAAAAGTTATGGAATTCAAATTGATTCGTCAAACCGTTTTCGATAAACGCACGAATACATTTTACGTAGCGCTAGCAAAAACAGTCGTAAGGCTGTATCTCCGCAAAGGTTTATCGTATTCAGACCAAACTTGGTACATGTACTCACAAGCATGACCTGAGGCTACATGCTGCGTTTCGGCGCAGCGCCACCTACTGGTCCGGAGATATGAAAAATGGCTATTTTTGCTTATAACTTCTGAACAGTTTGTCCAAAAATCATAAAATTGGTCTCGTTAGATTCAGGGCAACATGCCGAGTCGACTGATGTCCAATTTGACCATATCGGTCATTTTGGCTGTCGGCCATTTTGAATTTTGTGCTAAAATTCTGTATTTTATGACCGCATGAACGGATTGTTACGAAACGTGGTATGGGTCATCAGCACAATGCCCTGAATGAGCCTGAGAAGTTTCGAAACAGCGCCACCTAGTGGTGAATTTTTTTTTTCAAATGCTTATAACTTTGGGTGTGGTCAACTTATTTTCACGAAACTCATCTTTTTAGACTCCTGAATCGTTGCCGAGTCCTACGATACCAAACATGCTAGGTTTCGCCTTACGGTTTGTGTAGCGTTGTGATTTAGCGCTTAAAAAACATTTGGCTATATCTTTGAAACCGCTAGTCCGATCGAGACGAAACCACCGTCAGAAGTTTGGAAACATAGGTCGATAGCTATTCGCCAATGCCCAAATGCGAAAATATTGATGTTTAGGGGTACTAATTTCCAATCAAAGTCATGTGTCAGTCATTTTTTTCGTGTTTTTTCATATAAATGTCTATAACTCCGAAGTGAATTGAGATATTTTCACCAAAATTGACACACATATGTATGGGCTCACTCTGAGGACACGTAAAAAAAATTGTGGGACTGAGCCTCTTGGTGGCGCTATAATTGAACAAAATATGAAATTCCCATTGACTTCAATACAGTTTTGTGAAATAAAATGCTATACTAAACAAATGCATTGGTGTAATATTACGAAACTCAGATTGAGTCATCAGCACCATCCCCTGAAGGCAACCAAAATATTTCAAGACAGCGCCACCTAGTGGTCAAAAGTTATAACAAAATTTCCAAAAAGGCTAATAACTTTTGAATAAATCTGGCTATTGAAATGCCACGGGTCTTAATAGATTCCTTGGGTCAAGCCGAGAACATAGATACCAAGTTTTCCTTATTTGGCCAAACTTCCTGTCCGCCATCTTGATTTTCAGTCAAAACCTACTTTTTCGAACTCCTCCTAGACCGTTTGTCCGATTTTCACCAAAATCGAATCGTATCATCTCCAGACCGTGCCGACTAAAAGTTATGGATTTCGTGTCGATAGACGAAACCGTTTTCGTATAGCGCAGCAGCAAAGTTGAGGCATGATGCTAATAGCAATAATTAAGGCTTTATCTCTGCAATGCCTTGATATATTGACACCAATCTTTGTATGTGTCATTGTCACTTCACTCTGACCACATCACATCAGTTTTGTAACTGCGCCACCTATTGGTCGAAAGTGATAATCCATCAAATCATATTTTTAATTATTGTTTCTATGATTTTTCAGCCATTTTGCCTAAAATCCTCTTTAAATGTCTTTAATTGCTCATTGTTGCAGTTGGTCTGACACTTTCAGACATGTTGGCATGTCTTGTCGTCTTATTCTGCTTGGCCCCGGTAATGGCTGCTTGCAGCTATATTTATTATTATTATTATTATTATTCTTCCTTCTTCCGACTGGGAGTCTATGGCAGCCCATAGAACCGATCGCGGGAAAGTTGTAATGGTTTGACATTCTGATAGAGGACAGTCCCAACATTAAATACACCAATTTTGGTGTGTCTAAGTCATTCCCTCTAGCGCCACCAACTGTCCAAAGTTTCACTCATGTTTATGCTAATAACTTGTGAACCACAAGGGCTAGAAACAAAATTCTTTTTTCCTCTGATTTCTGAGCTCAGGGCGATTCGATTGCATCCTATGACGTCATTTTTCGTCATAATAATTTTTCCGCCATTTTGAATTTTCCGAAAAACCTACTTTTTCAAACTCCTCCTAGGCCGTTGCTCCAATTTCCACGAAAATTGAATCAGATCATCTTCAGACCATGCCGACAAAAAGTTATGCAATTCGTGTTGATTCGTCAAACCGTTCTCGAATACCGCGCAAACAAATTTTATGTAGCGCTTGCGAAAACAGACACAAGCCTGTATCTCCGCAACGCTTTATCGTATTCAGACCAAACTAAGCACATATCATCACAAGCATGACCTGAGGCAACATGCTGCGTTTCGGCACAGTGCCACCTACTGGTCCGGAGATATGAAAAATGGCTATTTTTGCTTATAACTTCTGAATGGTTTGTCCAAAAATCATAAAAGTGGTCTCGTTAGATTCAGGGCATCATGCTGAGTCGACTGATATCCAATTTTCCCCGATCAGCCATTTTGGCTGTCGGCCATTTTGAATTATGTGCTAAAATGCTGTATTTTATGAACGCGTGAACGTATCGTTACAAAACTCGGAATGGATCATCAGCACGATGCCCTGAAGGAGCCTGAGAAGTTTCGAAACAGTGCCACCTAGTGGTGAATTTTTTTTTCCAAATGCTTATAACTTTGGGTGTGGTCGACTTATTTTCACGAGACTCATCTCATTAGAGTCCTGAATCGTTGCCGAGTCCCACGATACCAAACATGCTAGGTTTTGCCTTACGGTTTGTGTAGCGTTGTGATTTAGCGCTTAAAAAACATTTGGCTATATCTTCGAAACCGCTAGTCCGATCGAGACGAAACCACCTTCAGAAGTTTGGAAACATAGGTCGATAGCTATACGCCAATGCCCAAATGCGAAAATATTGATGTTTAGGGGTAGTAAATTCCAATCAAAGTCATGTGTCAGTCATTTTTTACGTGTTTTTTCATATAAATGTCTATAACTCCGAAGCGAATTGATATATTTTCACCAAAATCGACACACATATGTACGAGCTCACTCTGAGGACATGTAAAAAAAATGGTGGGACTCAGCCTCTTGGTAGCGCTATATTAGAACAAAACATGAAATTCCCATTGACTTCAATACAGTTTTGTGAAATAAAATGCTATACTAAACAAATGCATTGGTGTAATATTACAAAACTCAAAATGTGCCATCAGCACCATTCCCTGAAGGTACCCAAAATATTTCAAGACAGTGCCACCTAGTGGTCAAAAGTTATAACAACATTTCCAAAAAGGCTAATAACTTTTGAATAAATCTGGCTACTGAAATGCCACTGGTCTTAATAGATTCCTTGGGTCAAGCCGAGAACATAGATACCAAGTTTTCCTTATTTGGCCAAACTTCCTGTCCGCCATCTTGATTTTCATTCAAAACCTACTTTTTCGAACTCCTCCTAGACCGTTTGTCCGATTTTCACCAAAATCGAATCGTATCATCTCCAGACTGTGCTGACTAAAAGTTATGGATTTCGTGTCTATAGACGAAACCGTTTTCGTATAGCGTAGCAGCAAACTTGAGGCATGATGCTAAAAGCACTATTCAGGCTTTATCTCTGCAATGCCTTGACATATTGACACCAAACTTTGTATGTGTCATTGTCACTTCACTCTGACCACATCACATCACATTTGTAACTGCGCCACCTATTGGTCGAAAGTGATAATCCATTAAATCATATTTTGAATGACTTTTTATGATTTTTCAGCCATTTCGCCTAAAATCCTCTTTAAATGTATTTAATTGCTCATTGTTGCAGATGGTCTGACACCTTCAGCCATGTTGGCATATCCTGTCATCTGCTTGCGCTTGGCCCCGATAATTGCTGCTTGCAGCTATATTTAGGGGCCAAGCACCGAAGGTGCGGAGGCACCTATTGTTTTCGTTCCCGTTCTTATTATTATTATTAGGGGCCAAGCACAGAATGTGCGTAGGCACCTATTGTATCTGTTAGCGTACCAAAAATAATTCTTCTTTTTCTTCCGCTCTGGGAGTCTATGGCAGCCCATAGAACCGATCGCGGGAAAGTTGTAATGGTTTGACATTCTGATAGAGGACAGTCCCAACATTAAATACACCAATTTTGGTGTGTCTAAGTCATTCCCTCTAGCGCCACCAACTGTCCAAAGTTGCACTCATGTTTGTGCTAATAACTTTTGAACCACAAGGGCTAGAAACAAAATTCTTTTTTCCTCTGATTCCTGAGCTCATGACGATTCGATTGCACCATATGATGTCATTTTCCGTCATAATAATTTTTCCGCCATTTTGAATTTTCCGAAAAAGCTACTTTTTCGAACTCCTCCTAGGCCGTTGCTCCAATTTCCATGAAAATTGAATCAGATCATCTACAGACCATGCCGACAAAAAGTTATGGAATTCAAGTTGATTCGCTTAGCAATTTTCGAAAAAACCCACAAACAAATTTTACGTAGCGCTTGCGAAAACAGACGTAAGGCTGTATCTCCGCAACGCTTTATTGGATTCAGACCAAAGTTGGCACATGTCATCACAAGCATGACCTGAGGCTACATGCTGCGTTTCGGCGCAGCGCCACCTACTGGTCCGGAGATATGAAAAATGGCTATTTTTGCTTATAACTTCTGAACAGTTTGCCCAAAAATCATCAAATTGGTCTCGTTAGATTCAGGCCAACATGCTGAGTTGACTGATATCCAATTTTACCATATCGGCCATTTTGGCTGTCGGACATTTTTAATTTTGTGCTAAAATGCTGTATTTTAAGAACGCATGAATGGATTGTTACGAAACATGGTATGGGTCATCAGCACGATGCCCTGAAGGAGTGTGAGAAGTTTCGAAACAGCGCCACCTTGTGGTCAAAAGTTATAACAACATTTCCAAAAAGGCTAATAACCTTTGAATCAATCTGCCTATTGAAATGCCACTGGTCTTAATAGATTCCCTGGGTCACGCTGAGAACATAGATACCAAGTTTGCCATATTTGGCCGAACTTCCTGTCCGCCATCTTGATTTTTAGTCAAAACCTACTTTTTCGAACTCCTCCTAGACCATTTGTCCGATTTTCACCAAAATCGAATCGTATCATCTCCACACTGTACCGACAAAAAGTTATGGAATTCGTGTTGATTCGTCAAACCGTTCTCGAATACCTCGCAAACAAATTTTACGTTGTGCTACAGCTACAGATTTAGTGCAAAAGTACTAAATCGCCCATAACTCCTAGACTCCGTTTGTCCTAGACTCAAGTGTCTTACACCAATGTGATCCCTGGCTCAAGGCGGACAAAATGACCATCTCCAAGTTCGATTTAGGCCCGAAAAATGTTCTGCTATGTCGAATTTTGTCCGAAACCTACTTTTGCAAACTAGTCCTAGGTTTTTCGCCAGATCGGAACCAAACCAGTCTAGGACATTTCTCTGGACTCTCTTGTTCAGTAATTTTCGAAAAAAAGTTGAACTTTTGCATTTGGGTGGCTGTAACAGGGTCATTTAGAAAAGGGGCGTGGCAAAATACACTAAAAAAGCCTATAAATCCCAAATGAAAACTCAGAACTTCACCAAAATTGATGAGCATATGTGTCAGAACATGGTGAGGAAGCATGCAGAGTTTCATGGAGATCGGACCACAGGTAGCGCTATAACTGGCAAAAAGCCTTCATTCTTATTAGGGGTTCAAGCATGAAATGCTGAAACCCTATTGTAATTGTAAGGATTCGTAAAACGCATCGTGCAGGCCAAACCGTAAGGCCTAGAGATGTGAAACCTGGCCAGATGGTAGGCCTCAATTTGGGGACAACCTATCAGAGTATGACCCCGAATGGCCCATAGGTGGCGCTACAGCGACCAAAAGTACAAAGTCGCCCATAACTCTTAGACCGTTTGTCCCAGGATCAAGTGTCTTATATCGTTGGAATCCTTGGCTCAAGGCGGGCAAAATTGCTATCTCCGATTTTGATGCCGGCAGGGAAAATTTTCTGCTATGTCGAATTTTGTCCAAAACCTACTTTTGCGAACTAGTCCCTGGTTTTTCGCCCGATCGGAACCAAACCAGTCTAGGACATTTCTCTGGACTCTCTCGATCAATAGTTTTCGAAAAAAAAGTAGAATTTTTGCATTTGGTTGGCTATAACAGGGTCATTTGGAAAATGGGCGGGGCAAAATACAGTCGAAAGCCTATAAATCCTAAACAAAAACTCAGAACATCACGAAAATCGCTGAGCATATGTGTCATCACATGGTGAACAAGCGTGCCGAGTTTCATGCAGATCGGACCATAGGTGGCGCTATAAATGGCAAAAAGGTTCCCTTATTATTAGGGGCCAAGCACAGAATGTGCGTAGGCACCTATTGTATCTGTTAGCGTACCAAAAATAATTCTTCTTTTTCTTCCGCTCTGGGAGTCTATGGCAGCCCATAGAACCGATCGCGGGAAAGTTGTAATGGTTTGACATTCTGATAGAGGACAGTCCCAACATTAAATACACCAATTTTGGTGTGTCTAAGTCATTCCCTCTAGCGCCACCAACTGTCCAAAGTTGCACTCATGTTTGTGCTAATAACTTTTGAACCACAAGGGCTAGAAACAAAATTCTTTTTTCCTCTGATTCCTGAGCTCATGACGATTCGATTGCACCATATGATGTCATTTTCCGTCATAATAATTTTTCCGCCATTTTGAATTTTCCGAAAAAGCTACTTTTTCGAACTCCTCCTAGGCCGTTGCTCCAATTTCCATGAAAATTGAATCAGATCATCTACAGACCATGCCGACAAAAAGTTATGGAATTCAAGTTGATTCGCTTAGCAATTTTCGAAAAAACCCACAAACAAATTTTACGTAGCGCTTGCGAAAACAGACGTAAGGCTGTATCTCCGCAACGCTTTATTGGATTCAGACCAAAGTTGGCACATGTCATCACAAGCATGACCTGAGGCTACATGCTGCGTTTCGGCGCAGCGCCACCTACTGGTCCGGAGATATGAAAAATGGCTATTTTTGCTTATAACTTCTGAACAGTTTGCCCAAAAATCATCAAATTGGTCTCGTTAGATTCAGGCCAACATGCTGAGTTGACTGATATCCAATTTTACCATATCGGCCATTTTGGCTGTCGGACATTTTTAATTTTGTGCTAAAATGCTGTATTTTAAGAACGCATGAATGGATTGTTACGAAACATGGTATGGGTCATCAGCACGATGCCCTGAAGGAGTGTGAGAAGTTTCGAAACAGCGCCACCTTGTGGTCAAAAGTTATAACAACATTTCCAAAAAGGCTAATAACCTTTGAATCAATCTGCCTATTGAAATGCCACTGGTCTTAATAGATTCCCTGGGTCACGCTGAGAACATAGATACCAAGTTTGCCATATTTGGCCGAACTTCCTGTCCGCCATCTTGATTTTTAGTCAAAACCTACTTTTTCGAACTCCTCCTAGACCATTTGTCCGATTTTCACCAAAATCGAATCGTATCATCTCCACACTGTACCGACAAAAAGTTATGGAATTCGTGTTGATTCGTCAAACCGTTCTCGAATACCTCGCAAACAAATTTTACGTTGTGCTACAGCTACAGATTTAGTGCAAAAGTACTAAATCGCCCATAACTCCTAGACTCCGTTTGTCCTAGACTCAAGTGTCTTACACCAATGTGATCCCTGGCTCAAGGCGGACAAAATGACCATCTCCAAGTTCGATTTAGGCCCGAAAAATGTTCTGCTATGTCGAATTTTGTCCGAAACCTACTTTTGCAAACTAGTCCTAGGTTTTTCGCCAGATCGGAACCAAACCAGTCTAGGACATTTCTCTGGACTCTCTTGTTCAGTAATTTTCGAAAAAAAGTTGAACTTTTGCATTTGGGTGGCTGTAACAGGGTCATTTAGAAAAGGGGCGTGGCAAAATACACTAAAAAAGCCTATAAATCCCAAATGAAAACTCAGAACTTCACCAAAATTGATGAGCATATGTGTCAGAACATGGTGAGGAAGCATGCAGAGTTTCATGGAGATCGGACCACAGGTAGCGCTATAACTGGCAAAAAGCCTTCATTCTTATTAGGGGTTCAAGCATGAAATGCTGAAACCCTATTGTAATTGTAAGGATTCGTAAAACGCATCGTGCAGGCCAAACCGTAAGGCCTAGAGATGTGAAACCTGGCCAGATGGTAGGCCTCAATTTGGGGACAACCTATCAGAGTATGACCCCGAATGGCCCATAGGTGGCGCTACAGCGACCAAAAGTACAAAGTCGCCCATAACTCTTAGACCGTTTGTCCCAGGATCAAGTGTCTTATATCGTTGGAATCCTTGGCTCAAGGCGGGCAAAATTGCTATCTCCGATTTTGATGCCGGCAGGGAAAATTTTCTGCTATGTCGAATTTTGTCCAAAACCTACTTTTGCGAACTAGTCCCTGGTTTTTCGCCCGATCGGAACCAAACCAGTCTAGGACATTTCTCTGGACTCTCTCGATCAATAGTTTTCGAAAAAAAAGTAGAATTTTTGCATTTGGTTGGCTATAACAGGGTCATTTGGAAAATGGGCGGGGCAAAATACAGTCGAAAGCCTATAAATCCTAAACAAAAACTCAGAACATCACGAAAATCGCTGAGCATATGTGTCATCACATGGTGAACAAGCGTGCCGAGTTTCATGCAGATCGGACCATAGGTGGCGCTATAAATGGCAAAAAGGTTCCCTTATTATTAGGGGCCAAGCACAGAATGTGCGTAGGCACCTATTGTATCTGTTAGCGTACCAAAAATAATTCTTCTTTTTCTTCCGCTCTGGGAGTCTATGGCAGCCCATAGAACCGATCGCGGGAAAGTTGTAATGGTTTGACATTCTGATAGAGGACAGTCCCAACATTAAATACACCAATTTTGGTGTGTCTAAGTCATTCCCTCTAGCGCCACCAACTGTCCAAAGTTGCACTCATGTTTGTGCTAATAACTTTTGAACCACAAGGGCTAGAAACAAAATTCTTTTTTCCTCTGATTCCTGAGCTCATGACGATTCGATTGCACCATATGATGTCATTTTCCGTCATAATAATTTTTCCGCCATTTTGAATTTTCCGAAAAAGCTACTTTTTCGAACTCCTCCTAGGCCGTTGCTCCAATTTCCATGAAAATTGAATCAGATCATCTACAGACCATGCCGACAAAAAGTTATGGAATTCAAGTTGATTCGCTTAGCAATTTTCGAAAAAACCCACAAACAAATTTTACGTAGCGCTTGCGAAAACAGACGTAAGGCTGTATCTCCGCAACGCTTTATTGGATTCAGACCAAAGTTGGCACATGTCATCACAAGCATGACCTGAGGCTACATGCTGCGTTTCGGCGCAGCGCCACCTACTGGTCCGGAGATATGAAAAATGGCTATTTTTGCTTATAACTTCTGAACAGTTTGCCCAAAAATCATCAAATTGGTCTCGTTAGATTCAGGCCAACATGCTGAGTTGACTGATATCCAATTTTACCATATCGGCCATTTTGGCTGTCGGACATTTTTAATTTTGTGCTAAAATGCTGTATTTTAAGAACGCATGAATGGATTGTTACGAAACATGGTATGGGTCATCAGCACGATGCCCTGAAGGAGTGTGAGAAGTTTCGAAACAGCGCCACCTTGTGGTCAAAAGTTATAACAACATTTCCAAAAAGGCTAATAACCTTTGAATCAATCTGCCTATTGAAATGCCACTGGTCTTAATAGATTCCCTGGGTCACGCTGAGAACATAGATACCAAGTTTGCCATATTTGGCCGAACTTCCTGTCCGCCATCTTGATTTTTAGTCAAAACCTACTTTTTCGAACTCCTCCTAGACCATTTGTCCGATTTTCACCAAAATCGAATCGTATCATCTCCACACTGTACCGACAAAAAGTTATGGAATTCGTGTTGATTCGTCAAACCGTTCTCGAATACCTCGCAAACAAATTTTACGTTGTGCTACAGCTACAGATTTAGTGCAAAAGTACTAAATCGCCCATAACTCCTAGACTCCGTTTGTCCTAGACTCAAGTGTCTTACACCAATGTGATCCCTGGCTCAAGGCGGACAAAATGACCATCTCCAAGTTCGATTTAGGCCCGAAAAATGTTCTGCTATGTCGAATTTTGTCCGAAACCTACTTTTGCAAACTAGTCCTAGGTTTTTCGCCAGATCGGAACCAAACCAGTCTAGGACATTTCTCTGGACTCTCTTGTTCAGTAATTTTCGAAAAAAAGTTGAACTTTTGCATTTGGGTGGCTGTAACAGGGTCATTTAGAAAAGGGGCGTGGCAAAATACACTAAAAAAGCCTATAAATCCCAAATGAAAACTCAGAACTTCACCAAAATTGATGAGCATATGTGTCAGAACATGGTGAGGAAGCATGCAGAGTTTCATGGAGATCGGACCACAGGTAGCGCTATAACTGGCAAAAAGCCTTCATTCTTATTAGGGGTTCAAGCATGAAATGCTGAAACCCTATTGTAATTGTAAGGATTCGTAAAACGCATCGTGCAGGCCAAACCGTAAGGCCTAGAGATGTGAAACCTGGCCAGATGGTAGGCCTCAATTTGGGGACAACCTATCAGAGTATGACCCCGAATGGCCCATAGGTGGCGCTACAGCGACCAAAAGTACAAAGTCGCCCATAACTCTTAGACCGTTTGTCCCAGGATCAAGTGTCTTATATCGTTGGAATCCTTGGCTCAAGGCGGGCAAAATTGCTATCTCCGATTTGCTCGCCCTTCAGGCGCCAATTTCGAGTAAATTGCATTTTTTTGAAAAACCTATTTTTGCAAACTTCTCCTTAGTTTTTCGCCCGATCGGAACCAAACCACTGCAAGAATATTCTCTGGAGTCTGACAATCAATAATCATCCAAAAAATTCTAAATTTCAATTAACGGTCGATAAGGGGAACTAAAATCTTTGATGGCACCAGGGCCACTTTTACTAAAATTGTTATAAATTGTGAACGGAAAGAGATTTTTTTGCTAAACTTGGGACACATCTTCCTGAGCACAATCTGAGATCACCCGAAAAAAAATCGCAACAATTGGCCACTAGGTGGCACTATAAAACGGTTATAACTTGTGAACGGAAATAGATATTTTCGCAAAACTTGGGACACATGTTCATGAGCTCATTCTGAGGTCACGTGAAAAAAAATCATGACAATTGGCCACTTGGTGGCGCTATAACAGTGAAAAAAATCATGAAAATAGCTATAAGCGCACCCAACCGTTAGTCTACTGAAAATTAGCACGCAGTGTCTTTGTCCAGGGTGCCATGATAGTCTATGAGAACATTGGTGTATCTCAAAAAACTCAGTATAGGTCATTGGCACAAAGCCTTGAAGGACCCTTAGAAGTTTCAAGAAAGCCCATGTTTTTTCACAGGAGTGACCTCCTAAGAATCCTTGCCGAGTCCAACAATACCAAACATGCCAGGTTTCGCCTTATGGTTTTTGTAAGTGTCATTTAGAGCTTTAAAAAATTGTGGTTATCTTCAAACCCGTTAGTCTGATCTAGACAACAACAAAAAAACAAAGGAAATTTGAAAACATAGGTAAATAGCTGAACAATAACGGCAAATGTTAAAATTATGATAGGAACTGACAAAAAAATTAATTAAATCCAATCAATTTCACCCATGGATCATTTTTTAAACTCACATGTTTGAAACGAACAATGATGGATTGTGATGAAATTTGTTTTGAATCGGGACTGGCGAATCCCCGTCCATACTGTCAATGACCGTTCGCAAAGACCCACCCACTTTAGTTACTGTTGCTATGTCTGACAAGCGACGCCACTCTCACACCACACCAAGTTCTCACACAGTGAAAAATACATTGCGGATCAGAAAAAAGACTGCGCGCTGACAGACAAGTACTTTTGATATGAAACAGGGTCTCTGCGGATCCTTAAACAGTATTAAAATGTCTTAAATAAAATATACGTTTTTTAAGGTCTTAAAATGTATTAAATTTCGCTAATTTTCGAAGAGTGGCATTAAATTTCATATGGGCGGCATTAAATTTCATCTGGGCGGAATGAAAAAAAGATATGTCTGGAGAAACTATTTTCCATGCTAACATTATTTCACCAGCGCACGTCCCTGTCTAATAGGCATGTCACTTAAATAACAATCGGAACGCGTCGCTGGGTAACACTGTTTGAGAGGGTCCTTTTTCATGCGGCGCGGGTGTTTTTATATGAATGTATCTGAAGTGAACTGACGATCTTTAGAAAAGCTTCGTTGTTATTATGATTGAATCTTTCTTTATCTTTCCTGATAAAGCAGCGTTTATGAGCTTTGCTTTGTGTACAGCCGTTACCGGGGAAACCGCTATTTCTGCCGCTCCTAAAGCGCCTCCTGCTGGCACCTCTTTGTAAACAGCCTTGCAAACCTGTATTAATACTAGTGTGGAGGTTTTCTATAATATTCACTCATACAGTAAATTAGGGCATTCTAAGTCAATCTACTGCAGTATTTCCTCTCTCACTCAGTAGAAAATGTGGTTAACACCCAGTCATTTACCGTGAAACCAGTAGACTATAATTTAGCAAAATACTGTGATGTGTATTTTTGGTCATACCGCCCAGCACTAGCATAAGGCAATTTTTCTGGATGTTTATGTTTGCACACCTTATCTTATGGTAAACTAAACTTACTTTATTTAAATATTTGACAGACATAGGCTATCTTAATAAAATTCTCTTGGTATCATTGCTTTAGGAATAAGTTGGCAGTTTTTATGTTTGTGTAGGGTTAGGGTTAGGGGTTGTGTTTTTCATATTTTTAGGAATGTACAAAGGAACTAAATCTCAGGAATATGCTCTCCATGTCAATGGATGGACCCTCTGTTAATTGGAAATGTATGAATCTCCTGCAAAAAGAGCATGCTGAGCAATTTGCTGGGACACAAATTCAAATTGTCAATTTGAATTAGAGCCCTGCATTTCAGCCCGAGCCCGACGGGCCCCGACTTTTTTACGCCCCTAGGGCCAGGCTTCAGGCCAATTTTCACGTCATAGTTCACATGCGGGCCGGGCCTCGGGCCTTTTTTGGGTTATCCTTTTTATATTTTTAGACATTAATTAAAAAAATATGAGAACTTGACGTCGACGATAGAAAAACAAACATAGAAAGACATTTAATAACCTCATAACTTTCATAATCGTAAAATTACACTGACATATGATTGATGACAGTCTCACGCACGCACGCACGCACGCACACATACACACAGAAGGTTTCCCGTCAGCGCAACCAACGATTCACCTCATGTGCAAATAATGGAGAATATTAAGAGAAAAATCGCAGAGTGATAGAAGAGAGGACTGGGTTAAAATCTTCCACTGTGGATGCTATTCTTTTTCTCCACGATGCTCTGTAGAGACTGTTCTAACTTTTCGTTTGATTGGACTTTATTTCCGTTTAACTGTTGGAAACTACTGGAAAAAAGAATGGCCATGTTCTGTGGTGCATTTTTTAGGTAAGATAACCTGCAAGTTTGTTTTTGATTTATTTAATTTAATTTGTTTAGATTGGCTATTGCTCATTTCGTTTGCGAGCGCTGTTGCGAGCAGCCTGAGCCTGCCTCAGTATTTCAAAAATGTTTTACTCACTGTGGTTTAATAAATAAACATTAAACTAACTGTCTGTGTGATATGCTTGAAGTGTTTTATATCTATGGATTTTGTTGTAGCCAAGTAAAGTATTAGCGTTGATTTGAGAGGCTAAATTGATCAAACATGTTTTACTCGCTGTTGGCTCGGCTTGCTTGGTCGTCATTTATTTATTTATTTTTAATGCTCCAAACATTTGTCTAAATTAACTTAATAAAGAAATGAAAAGAAAAGAAACATAACGAACAAAACGGACATATTTTAATGGATGCAAATAGGGCAGGCTGCCGCTGTAAAAAAAAAAAAAAAAAAAAAAAAAAAAAAAACGGGCTCGGGTCGGACTCGGGCTGATAATTCTGATGAGCTGTCGGACACGGGTCGGGCTAGGGCCTGAGCGTCTCGGGCCAGGGCCGGGCTCGGGCCTAGATTTGAGGCCCGTGCAGAGCTCTAATTTGAATTGACCATTTCAAATTCTTTGCTGTTGTTTGGAAACTAATTCCCTTTTTTACTCCATCCATTTTTTGGACTGCGTTTAACTTGTCATTTACAATTTGATTTGTTATGCGCTGTTTGTACGTTATTTACAGCAGTATTGTTGTTGTATTGAGAAGGCAGTTGCCTGACATGCACTTTGTTGCTAAATATACACTGACTATTTGCACTGTTGCTCAAATACAAATGTGCTTTGTTAACCTGAACAGCCTAGAGTGTAGTTTTTATATATATTTTTGTCGTGGTAATGGTCTTAATTTTTATTCTTGAAGGTCTTAAAAGTCATTAAATTTGTTGAGCAAAAATGTGCAGATACCCTGTGAAACAAAGTCTCACCTTTCAAATGTAGTCATTTTTTAGAGACATTTAAACAATAAATACCGTTTTGTGACTCCTTAATGTGTCTGACAGATCGCTGTAGACTCGAGGCTCAGTTAAAGCTGCTTGTGAACCGATCATCTCTTCCTTCTAGTTAATTTATAGCATTAAAATAAACATGAATGAACATAAAAGGAATGTTGTTTTAAAGTGCTAAGACGTCAGAACACTTTGTTTTTCAAATTTAATTCCTCCTATGTTAATCTACTAACTCTCCTGACTGCTTTGTTGGACAAAATGGCGGATTATGATTAGTCAGATCGCCTGTCAATCAAACTCCCTGCGAAGGGTCAATTGAGAATGCCTGTGCGCACAATCCTGATCTAATCGACAACTTTGCAGTTCACATAGGAAAGCCCGGAAAATACCGCTATAATGTAAGAGAGCATTTTTTTCATGTATTTGGACCTAGGCCTAACAATGTTTTATAATGCGCTGTCCCCATTGTTTTTTTGTTATTTTTTTGTTTTGTTTTTGCTGAGCGTAGGCTACTCCTGATTTTGTTAGTCATCTCATCTCTTATATGCTGTGTATGATCATATCCTGCCCTATTCATGGTAGCCTACTCGCAGACATTGCGTCATCAATGTCATCAATTGCGTCATCAAGGGGCCCGCCTTGATAATCCTACTTAAGGGCCCAGTGTTGGCTCGTTACGCCACTGAATATAATTGTCTAAACTCCTTATCAAAATTAAATATTTACAACAAATCTGACACATATATATGGGCACACTTTGAGTACTACTAATAAAAGTGGTGGAGATCAGGCAAGACTATAAGAAGACTCAGGAAAAAAGGTGCTATAACTGTAAAAACGCTTTAAAACCATATATTTCCTATGGCAAACTGCCTGTATTGGCTGTAAATTGAATTTTTCATCTATGATGGCAGTTGTTAAATGCTTGCTAAATAAAACTTAATGTCTTTTGATGCTTGTGTGCTTAAAGGCCTTAAAGGCCTTAACTGCTTGAACCCCGATAAATGCTGCTTGCAGCTTTAATTAGGGGCCAAGCACCGAAGGTGCGTAGGCACCTATTGTATCTGTTCCCGTTTTTATTATTAGGGGCCAAGCACCGAAGGTGCGTAGGCACCTATTGTATCGGTTCCCGTTCTTATTAGGGGCCAAGCACCGAAGGTGCGGAGGCACCTATTGTATCTGTTCCCGTTCTTATTATTAGGGGCCAAGCACCGAAGGTGCGTAGGCACCTATTGTATCTGTTCCCGTTCCTATTATTATTATTATTCTTCCGTTTCTTCCGACTTGGAGTCTATGGGAGCCCATAGAACCGCTTGCGGGAAAGTTTTGAAATTTGGGACACTGATAGAGGACAGTCTGAACTGTCACCATAGCAAATTTGGTGTCTTAAAACCAATCCCTCTAGCGCCACCAACTGTCCAAAGTTGCACTTGCACAGACAATTCGATTGCACCATTTTCCATCATAAAAATTTTTCCGCCATTTAGAATTTTCCGAAAAACCTACTTTTTCGAACTCCTCCTAGGCCGTTGCTCCAATTTCCACGAAAATTGAATCCGATCATCTTCATACCATGCCGACAAAAAATTATGGAATTCGTGTTGATTAGTCAAACCGTTCTCGAATACAGCGCAAACAAATTTTACGTAGCGCTTGCGAAAACAGACACAAACCTGTATCTCCGGAACGCTTTATCGTATTCAGACCAAATATGGTACATGTCATCACAGGCATGACCTGAGGCTACATGCTGCGTTTCGGCGCAGCGCCACCTACTGGTCCAGAAATATGAAAAATGGTAATAGAACAAAACATGAAATTCCCATTGACTTCAATACAGTTTTGTGAAATAAAATGCTTTACTAAACAAATGCATTGTTGTAATATTACAAAACTCAGAATGTGCCATCAACACCATCCCCTGAAGGTACCCAAAATATTTTGAGACAGCGCCATCTAGTGGTCAAAAGTTATAAAAACATTTACAAAAAGGATAATAACTTTTGATTAAATCTGGCTATTGAAACGCCACTGGTCTTAATAGATTCCCTGGGTAAAGCCGAGAACATAGATACCAAGTTTTACTTATTTGGCCGAACTTCCTGTCCGCCATCTTGATTTTCATTCAAAACCTACTTTTTCAAACTCCTCCTAGACCGTTTGTCCGATTTTCACCAAAATCGAATCGCATCATCTCCAGACCGTGCCGACTAAAAGTTATGGATTTCGTGTCGATAAACGAAACCGTTTTCGTATACCGCAGCAGCAAAGTTGAGGCATGATGCCAAAAGCACTATTCAGTCTTTATCTCTGCAATGCCTTGACATATTGACACCAAACTTTGTATGTGTCATTGTCACTTCACTCTGACCACATCACATCAGTTTTGTAACTGCTCCACCTATTGGTAGAAAGTGATAATCCATTAAATCATATTATGAATTACTTTTTATATGATTTTTCAGCCATTTCGCCTAAAATCCTCTTTAAATGTCTTTAATTGCTCATTGTTGCAGTTGGTCTGACACCTTCAGCCATGTTGGCATATCCTGTCATCTGCTTGCGCTTGGCCCCGATAATTGCTGCTTGCAGCTATATTTATTATTAGGGGCCAAGCACCGAAGGTGCGGAGGCACCTATTGTATCTGTTCCCGTTCTTATTATTAGGGGCCAAGCACCGAAGGTGCGGAGGCACCTATTGTTTTTGTTCGCGTTCTTATTATTAGGGGCCAAGCACCGAAGGTGCGGAGGCACCTATTGTGTTTGTTCCGGTTCTTATTATTATTATTATTATTCTTCTTCCGACTGGGCGTCTATGGCAGCCCATAGAACCGATTGCGGGAAAGTTGTTTTGGTTTGACATTCTGATAGAGGACAGTCCCAACATTAAATACACCAATTTTTGTGTTTCTAAGTCATTCCCTCTAGCGCCACCACCTGTCCAAAGTTTCACTTTTATTTTGCTAATAACTTTTGAACCGTAAGGCCAATCAACAAAATTCTTTTTTCCTCTTATTTCTGAGCTCATGCCGATTCGATTGCACCCTATGACGTCATTTTCCGTCATATAAATATGGCCGCCATTTTTAATTTTCTGAAAAAGCTACTTTTTCAAACTCGTCCTAGACGGTTTGTCCGATTTGCACGAAAATTGAACCAGATCATCTTCAGGCAGTGTTGACCAAAAGTTATGGAATTCAAATTGATTCGTCAAACCGTTTTCGATAAACGCACGAATACATTTTACGTAGCGCTAGCAAAAACAGTCGTAAGGCTGTATCTCCGCAAAGGTTTATCGTATTCAGACCAAACTTGGTACATGTACTCACAAGCATGACCTGAGGCTACATGCTGCGTTTCGGCGCAGCGCCACCTACTGGTCCGGAGATATGAAAAATGGCTATTTTTGCTTATAACTTCTGAACAGTTTGTCCAAAAATCATAAAATTGGTATCGTTAGATTCAGGGCAATATGCCGATTCGTATGATATCCAGTTTTACCATATCGGCCCTTTTGACTGTCGGCCATTTTGAATTTTGTGCTAAAATACTGTATTTTAAGAATGCATGAACGAATTGTTACGAAACTTGGTATGGGTCATCAGCACGTTGTCCTGAAGGAGCGTGAGAAGTTTCGAAACAGCGCCACCTAGTGGTGAATTTTTTTTTTCAAATGCTTATAACTTTGGGTGTGGTCAACTTATTTTCACGAGACTCATCTAATTAGACTCCTGAAACCTTGCCGAGTCCTACGATACCAAACATGCTAGGTTTTGCCTTACGGTTTGTGTAGCGTTGTGATTTAGCGCTTAAAAAACATTTGGCTATATCTTCGAAACCGCTAGTCTGATCGAGACGAAACCACCGTCAGAAGTTTGGAAACATAGGTCGATAGCTATACGCCAATGCCCAAATGCGAAAATATTGATGTTTAGGGGTAGTAAATTCCAAACAAAGTCATGTGTCAGTCATTTTTTACGTGTTTTTTCATATAAATGCCTATAACTCTGAAGCAAATTGAGATTTTTTCACCAAAACTGACACACATATGTATGGGCTCACTCTGAGGACACGTAAAAAAAATTGTGAGACTGAGCCTCTTGGTGGCGCTATAATAGAACAAAACATAAAATTCCCATTGACTTCAATACAGTTTTGTGAAATAAAATGCTATTTTCATTAAAAACCTACTTTTTCGAACTCCTCCTACACCGTTTGTCCGATTTTCACCAAAATCGAATCATATCATCTCCAGACCGTGCCGACTGAAAGTTATGGATTTCGTGTCGATTGACGAAACCGTTTTCGTATAGCGCAGCAGCAAATTTGAGGCATGATGCTAAAAGCATTATTCAAGGCTTTATGTCTGCAATGCCTTGACATATTGACACCAAACTTTGCATGTGTCATTGTCACTTCACTCTGACCACATCACATCAGTTTTGTAACTGCACCACCTATTGGTCGAAAGTGATAATCCATTACATCATATTTTTAATTATTGTTTCTATGATTTTTCAGCCATTTTGCCTAAAATCCTCTTTAAATGTCTTTAATTGCTCATTGTTGCAGTTGGTCTGACACTTTCAAACATGTCGAAATGTCTTGTCGTCTTATTCTGCTTGGCCCCGGTAATTGCTGCTTGCAGCTATATTTATTATTATTATTATTATTCTTCTTCCGCCATGGGAGTCTATGGCAGCCCATAGAACCGATTGCGGGAAAGTTATGAAATTTGGCACAATGATAGAGGACAGTCCAAAAAGTCACCATACCAAATTTGGTGTCTTAAAACCAATCCCTCTAGCGCCACCACCTGTCCAAAATTTCACTTTTATTTTGCTAATAACTTTTGAACCGTTTGGCCAATCAACAAAATTCTTTTTTCCTCTGATTCCCGAGCTCATGCCGATTCGATTGCACCCTATGACGTCATTTTCCGGCTTATAAATATGGCCGCCATTTTTAATGGGCTAAAAAAGCTACTTTTTCGAACTCGTCCTAGACGGTTTGTCCGATTTGCACGAAAATTGAACCAGATCATCTTCAGGCAGTGCTGACAAAAAGTTATGGAATTCAAATTGATTCGTCAAACCGTTTTCGAATAACGCTCGAACACATTTTACGTAGCGCTTGCGAAAACAGTCGTAGGGCTGTATCTCCGCAACGCTTTATCGGATTCAGACCAAAATTGGTACATGTCATCACAAGCATGACCTGAGGCTACATGCTGCGTTTCGGCGCAGCGCCACCTACTGGTCCGGAGATATGAAAAATGGCTATTTTTGCTTATAACTTCTGAACATTTTGTCCAAAAATCATAAAATTGGTCTCGTTAGATTCAGGGCAACATGCCGAGTCGACTGATATCAAATTTTACCATATCGGCCGTTTTGACTTTCGGCCATTTTGAATTTTGTGCTAAAATGCTGTATTTTAAGAACGCATGAACGGATTGTTACGAAACTCGGTATGGGTCATCAGCACGATGTTCTGAAGGAGCGTGAGAAGTTTTGAAACAGCGCCACCTAGTGGTGAATTTTATTTTTCAAATGCTTATAACTTTGGGTGTGGTCGACTTATTTTCACCAAACTCATCTCATTAGACTCCTGAATCCTTGCCGAGTCCAACGATACCAAATATGCTAGGTTTCGCCTTACGGTTTGTGTAGCGTTGTGATTTAGCCCTTAAAAAACATTAGGCGATATCTTCGAAACCGTTTGTCCGATTGAGACGAAACCACCGTCAGAAGTTTGGAATCATAGCTTGTTAACTAAACGTTAAAGCCCAAATGCGAAAATATTGATGTCTAGAGGTAGTAAATTCCAATTAAAGTCATGTGTCAGTCATTTTTTACGTGTTTTTTCATATAAATGTCTATAACTCCGAAGATAATTGAGATATTTTCACCAAAATCGACACACATATGTATGGGCTCACTCTGAGGACACATACAAAAAATGGTGGGACTGAGCCTCTTGGTGGCGCTATAATAGAACAAAACATGAAATTCCCATTGACTTCCATACAATTTTGTGAAATAAAATGCTATACTAAACAAATGCATTGGTTTAATATTACGAAACTCAGATTGTGTCATCAGCACCATCCCCTGAAGGTACCCAAAATATTTCGAGACAGCGCCACCTAGTGGTCAAAAGTTGTAACAAAATTTCCAAAAAGGCTAATAACTTTTGAATAAATCTGGCTATTGAAATGCTTAATAGATTCCTTGGGTCAAGCCGAGAACATAGATACCAAGTTTTCCTTATTTGGCCAAACTTCCTGTCCGCCATCTTGATTTTCAGTCAAAACCTACTTTTTCAAACTCCTCCTAGACCGTTTGTCCGATTTTCACCAAAATCTAATCGTATCATCTCCAGACCGTGCCAACTAAAAGTTATGGATTTCTTGTCGCTAGACGAAACCATTTTCGTATAGCGCAGCAGCAAAGTTGAGGCATGATGCCAATAGCACTATTCAGGCTTTATCTCTGCAATGCCTTGACATATTGACAACAAACTTTGTATGTGACAGTCACTTCACTCTGACCACATCAGTTTTGTAACTGCGCCACCTACTTGTCGAAAGTGATAATCAATTAAATTATATTTTTAATTACTGTTTCTATGATTTTTCAGCCATTTCGTCTAAAATCCTCTTTAAATGTCTGTAATTGCTCATTGTTGCAGTTGATCTGACACCTTCAGCCATGTCTTGTCGTCTTATTCTGCTTGGCCCCGGTAATGGCTGCTTGCAGCTATATTTATTATTATTCTTCTTCCGCCATGGGAGTCTATGGCAGCCCATAGAACCGATTGCGGGAAAGTTATGAAATTTGGCACAATGATAGAGGACAGTCCGAAAAGTCACCATACCAAATTTGGTGTCTTAAAACCAATCCCTCTAGCGCCACCACCTGTCCAAAATTTCACTTTTATTTTGCTAATAACTTTTGAACCGTTTGGCCAATCAACAAAATTCTTTTTTCCTCTGATTCCCGAGCTCATGCCGATTCGATTGCACCCTATGACGTCATTTTCCGGCTTATAAATATGGCCGCCATTTTGAATGGGCTGAAAAAGCTACTTTTTCGAACTCGTCCTAGACGGTTTGTCCGATTTGCACGAAAATTGAACCAGATCATCTTCAGGCAGTGCTGACAAAAAGTTATGGAATTCAAATTGATTCGTCAAACCGTTTTCGAATAACGCTCGAACACATTTTACGTAGCGCTTGCGAAAACAGTCGTAGGGCTGTATCTCCGCAACGCTTTATCGGATTCAGACCAAAATTGGTACATGTCATCACAAGCATGACCTGAGGCTACATGCTGCGTTTCGGCGCAGCGCCACCTACTGGTCCGGAGATATGAAAAATGGCTATCTTTGCTTATAACTTCTGAGCATTTTGTCCAAAAATCATAAAATTGGTCTCGTTAGATTCAGGGCAACATGCCGAGTCGACTGGTATCAAATTTTACCATATCGGCCGTTTTGACTTTCGGCCATTTTGAATTTTGTGCTAAAATGCTGTATTTTAAGAACGCATGAACGGATTGTTACGAAACTCGGTATGGGTCATCAGCACGATGTTCTGAAGGAGCGTGAGAAGTTTTGAAACAGCGCCACCTAGTGGTGAATTTTATTTTTCAAATGCTTATAACTTTGGGTGTGGTCGACTTATTTTCACCAAACTCATCTCATTAGACTCCTGAATCCTTGCCGAGTCCAACGATACCAAATATGCTAGGTTTCGCCTTACGGTTTGTGTAGCGTTGTGATTTAGCCCTTAAAAAACATTAGGCGATATCTTCGAAACCGTTTGTCCGATCGAGACGAAACCACCGTCAGAAGTTTGGAATCATAGCTTGTTAACTAAACGTTAAAGCCCAAATGCGAAAATATTGATGTCTAGAGGTAGTAAATTCCAATTAAAGTCATGTGTCAGTCATTTTTTACGTGTTTTTTAATATAAATGTCTATAACTCCGAAGATAATTGAGATATTTTCACCAAAATCGACACACATATGTATGGGCTCACTCTGAGGACACATACAAAAAATGGTGGGACTGAGCCTCTTGGTGGCGCTATAATAGAACAAAACATGAAATTCCCATTGACTTCCATACAATTTTGTGAAATAAAATGCTATACTAAACAAATGCATTGGTTTAATATTACGAAACTCAGATTGTGTCATCAGCACCATCCCCTAAAGGTACCCAAAATATTTCGAGACAGCGCCACCTAGTGGTCAAAAGTTGTAACAAAATTTCCAAAAAGGCTAATAACTTTTGAATAAATCTGGCTATTGAAATGCTTAATAGATTCCTTGGGTCAAGCCGAGAACATAGATACCAAGTTTTCCTTATTTGGCCAAACTTCCTGTCCGCCATCTTGATTTTCAGTCAAAACCTACTTTTTCAAACTCCTCCTAGACCGTTTGTCCGATTTTCACCAAAATCTAATCGTATCATCTCCAGACCGTGCCGACTAAAAGTTATGGATTTCTTGTCGATAGACGAAACCATTTTCGTATAGCGCAGCAGCAAAGTTGAGGCATGATGCCAATAGCACTATTCAGGCTTTATCTCTGCAATGCCTTGACATATTGACAACAAACTTTGTATGTGACATTGTCACTTCACTCTGACCACATCAGTTTTGTAACTGCGCCACCTACTTGTCGAAAGTGATAATCAATTAAATTATATTTTTAATTACTGTTTCTATGATTTTTCAGCCATTTCGTCTAAAATCCTCTTTAAATGTCTGTAATTGCTCATTGTTGCAGTTGATCTGACACCTTCAGCCATGTCTTGTCGTCTTATTCTGCTTGGCCCCGGTAATGGCTGCTTGCAGCTATATTTATTATTATTATTATTATTCTTCCTTCTTCCGACTGGGAGTCTATGGCAGCCCATAGAACCGATCGCGGGAAAGTTGTAATGGTTTGACATTCTGATAGAGGACAGTCCCAACATTAAATACACCAATTTTGGTGTGTCTAAGTCATTCCCTCTAGCGCCACCAACTGTCCAAAGTTTCACTCATGTTTATGCTAATAACTTTTGAACCACAAGGGCTAGAAACAAAATTCTTTTTTCCTCTGATTTCTGAGCTCAGGGCGATTCGATTGCACCCTATGGCGTTATTTTTCGTCATAATAATTTTTCCGCCATTTTGAATTTTCCGAAAAACCTACTTTTTCAAACTCCTCCTAGGCCGTTGCTCCAATTTCCACGAAAATTGAATCAGATCATCTTCAGACCATGCCGACAAAAAGTTATGGAATTCGTGTTGATTCATCAAACCGTTCTCGAATACCGCGCAAACAAATTTTACGTAGCGCTTGCGAAAACAGACACAAGCCAGTATCTCCTCAACACTTTATCATATTAAGACCAAACTTGGTACATCTCATCACAAGCATGACCTGAGGCAACATGCTGCGTTTCGGCACAGTGCCACCTACTGGTCCGGAGATATGAAAAATGGCTATTTTTGCTTATAACTTCTGAATGGTTTGTCCAAAAATCATAAAAGTGGTCTCGTTAGATTCAGGGCATCATGCTGAGTCGACTGATATCCAATTTTCCCCGATCAGCCATTTTGGCTGTCGGCCATTTTGAATTATGTGCTAAAATGCTGTATTTTATGAACGCGTGAACTAGGGGTGTGCATTGGCACTGCCCTCACGATTCGATTCGATTACGATTCACCAGGTAACGATTCGATTCAATTCGATTCTACGATGCATTGCGATGCATCAAAATTCTACTGCACACAACAAGGCAAAATTTTCATCAGTCATGAGGCAATACAAGCAGTCAGATATTGAACAACAGATTTTATTGGCTGCTATGTGTGTATTATCACTCTCCTGTATCTTTGACATAAATGTCATTAAATAAAATAAAATTGAATGGTACAGGGTATTGGATATGACATTTTCAAACCTGAAAAAGAAAGCATAAATCACTGCTTTCAGTGCTTTGAATGAGAAATGTTTCTCTTCTCACTGCTTGAGAACCATTTGAAATTAAATTTCAACTTTATTGTCCAACTCAAGGCCAGAAAATAAACAGTGTAGGGTGTAACGGTTCACAAAATTCATGGTTCGGTTCAATAGGCTACGATACACTTGTGTCACGGTTCGGTACGTTTTCGATACAGCAAAAAGAAAGAAATGCCAGAGAAATTTCCTTGATTTTTTTTTTTTTATTCTTTTTTTATTAGAACTAACATCATAAAGTATGACTTTTTTTTTTCTTTGAGCAGTGATGGAGCTATAATTGACTCTTCTTAGGAGCATATAAAACAAAACAGCTCCTTGGAAAAAATTAAATGTAATTGTGCTTATAAACAAATGTTTATTTTAGTTCAGATTAACATTTGAGGGCAGCAATGTTATTCATAATGTCGAAATAAATCCGACATAACGTTACTTGAAAGCATTATAGCCTACTATTCCTGCCAAACTTCCAAAGTTGCAGTTAGTGTTAGGCTACTACAGTAAATCCATGGTGAATATTGCAGATCCGTGGACACTGGATAGTTCATTCATGTCACAATGTTTCTTCCTGGTTTCCACGTCAGCGCTGTTTGATCCGTTAATAACGGAGAAATGTGAATGTTTCTCACTAGATCTCGCAGCGATGTTATTACTTTAGTGGCGAGTTCAAATGCTTTCTTTACTGGATCTCTTAGCGTTGTGTAGTATAAGATCGGCTCGCGCTGCGTTGGTCCAAACTGATAAACAGTCCGTCACGAGTAGCTCAGTTTCGTTCCGCTTACATTGCGTTTGCCATTTGATGTTGTGGTCGCGCCAGCGTCTACATTATGAGCGCGCTCGCGACGCGCTTACATTTGAAATAACCGTTCGGTTTGAAAATGCGTGCCTTGTACCGAACGGTTTAGTACGAATACGCGTACCGTTACACCCCTAAAACAGTGACATAATCGATTATGGCACTTTGCCGCATCGATGCTGAATCGTGCATGCCCCGCATTGCGATGCATCGCCGAATCGATTATTGTTGACACCACTAGCGTGAACGTATCGTTACAAAACTCGGAATGGATCATCAGCACGATGCCCTGAAGGAGCCTGAGAAGTTTCGAAACAGTGCCACCTAGTGGTGAATTTTTTTTCCCAAATGCTTCCAAATGCTTATAACTTTGGGTGTGGTCGACTTATTTTCACGAGACTCATCTCACTAGAGTCCTGAATCGTTGCCGAGTCCCACGATACCAAACATGCTAGGTTTCGCCTTACGGTTTGTGTAGCGTTGTGATTTAGCGCTTAAAAAACATTTGGCTATATCTTTGAAACCGCTAGTCCGATCGAGACGAAACCACCGTCAGAAGTTTGGAAACATAGGTCGATAGCTATACGCCAATGCCCAATTGCAAAAATATTGATGTTTAGGGGTAGTAAATTCCAATCAAAGTCATGTGTCAGTCATTTTTTACGAGTTTTTTCATATAAATGTCTATAACTCCGAAGCGAATTGAGATATCTTCACCAAAATCGACACACATATGTATGGGCTCACTCTGAGGACATGTAAAAAAAATGGTGGGACTCAGCCTCTTGGTGGCGCTATAATAGAACAAAACATGAAATCCCCATTGACTTCAATACAGTTTTGTGAAATAAAATGCTATGCTAAACAAATGCATTAGTTTAATATTTCGAAACTCAAAATGTGCCATCAGCACCATCCCCTGAAGGTATCCAAAATATTTTGAGACAGTGCCACCTAGTGGTCAAAAGTTGTAACAAAATTTACAAAACTGCTAATAACTTTTGAATAAATTGGCCTATTGTAATGCAACTGGTCTTAATAGATTCCTTGGGTCAAGCCGAGAACATAGATACCAAGGTTTCCTTATTTGGCCTAGCTTCCTGTCCGCCATCTTGATTTTCAGTTAAAACCTACTTTTTCGAACTCCTCCTAGACCGTTTGTCCGATTTTCACCAAAATCGAATCGTATCATCTCCAGAGTGTGCTGACTAAAAGTTATGGATTTCGTGTCTATAGACGAAACCGTTTTCGTATAGCGTAGAAGCAAAGTTGAAGCATGATGCTAAAAGCACTATTCAGGCTTTATCTCTGCAATGGCTTGACATATTGACACCAAACTTTGTATGTGTCATTGTTACTTCACTCTGACCACATCACATCAGTTTGTAACTGCGCCACCTATTGGTCGAAAGTGATAATCCATTAAATCATATTTTGAATGACTTTTTATATGATTTTTCAGCCATTTCGCCTAAAATCCTCTTTAAATGTATTTAATTGCTCATTGTTGCAGTTGGTCTGACACCTTCAGCCATGTTGGCATATCCTGTCATCTGCTTGCGCTTGGCCCCGATAATTGCTGCTTGCAGCTATATTTATTATTATTATTCTTCCTTCTTCCGACTGGGAGTCTATGGCAGCCCATAGAACCGATCGCGGGAAAGTTGTAATGGTTTGACATTCTGATAGAGGACAGTCCCAACATTAAATACACCAATTTTGGTGTGTCTAAGTCATTCCCTCTAGCGCCACCAACTGTCCAAAGTTTCACTCATGTTTATGCTAATAACTTTTGAACCACAAGGGCTAGAAACAAAATTCTTTTTTCCTCTGATTTCTGAGCTCAGGGCGATTCGATTGCACCATATGACGTCATTTTTCGTCATAATAATTTTTCCGCCATTTTGAATTTTCCGAAAAACCTACTTTTTCAAACTCCTCCTAGGCCGTTGCTCCAATTTCCACGAAAATTGAATCAGATCATCTTCAGACCATGCCGACAAAAAGTTATGGAATTCGTGTTGATTCATCAAACCGTTCTCGAATACCGCGCAAACAAATTTTACGTAGCGCTTGCGAAAACAGACACAAGCCAGTATCTCCTCAACACTTTATCATATTAAGACCAAACTTGGTACATCTCATCACAAGCATGACCTGAGGCAACATGCTGCGTTTCGGCACAGTGCCACCTACTGGTCCGGAGATATGAAAAATGGCTATTTTTGCTTATAACTTCTGAATGGTTTGTCCAAAAATCATAAAAGTGGTCTCGTTAGATTCAGGGCATCATGCTGAGTCGACTGATATCCAATTTTCCCCGATCAGCCATTTTGGCTGTCGGCCATTTTGAATTATGTGCTAAAATGCTGTATTTTATGAACGCGTGAACGTATCGTTACAAAACTCGGAATGGATCATCAGCACGATGCCCTGAAGGAGCCTGAGAAGTTTCGAAACAGTGCCACCTAGTGGTGAATTTTTTTTCCCAAATGCTTCCAAATGCTTATAACTTTGGGTGTGGTCGACTTATTTTCACGAGACTCATCTCATTAGAGTCCTGAATCGTTGCCGAGTCCCACGATACCAAACATGCTAGGTTTTGCCTTACGGTTTGTGTAGCGTTGTGATTTAGCGCTTAAAAAACATTTGGCTATATCTTCGAAACCGCTAGTCCGATCGAGACGAAACCACCTTCAGAAGTTTGGAAACATAGGTCGATAGCTATACGCCAATGCCCAAATGCGAAAATATTGATGTTTAGGGGTAGTAAATTCCAATCAAAGTCATGTGTCAGTCATTTTTTACGTGTTTTTTCATATAAATGTCTATAACTCTGAAGCGAATTGATATATTTTCACCAAAATCGACACACATATGTACGAGCTCACTCTGAGGACATGTAAAAAAAATGGTGGGACTCAGCCTCTTGGTAGCGCTATAATAGAACAAAACATGAAATTCCCATTGACTTCAATACAGTTTTGTGAAATAAAATGCTATACTAAACAAATGCATTGGTGTAATATTACAAAACTCAAAATGTGCCATCAGCACCATTCCCTGAAGGTACCCAAAATATTTCAAGACAGTGCCACCTAGTGGTCAAAAGTTATAACAACATTTCCAAAAAGGCTAATAACTTTTGAATAAATCTGGCTACTGAAATGCCACTGGTCTTAATAGATTCCTTGGATCAAGCCGAGAACATAGATACCAAGTTTTCCTTATTTGGCCAAACTTCCTGTCCGCCATCTTGATTTTCATTCAAAACCTACTTTTTCGAACTCCTCCTAGACCGTTTGTCCGATTTTCACCAAAATCGAATCGTATCATCTCCAGACTGTGCTGACTAAAAGTTATGGATTTCGTGTCTATAGACGAAACCGTTTTCGTATAGCGTAGCAGCAAACTTGAGGCATGATGCTAAAAGCACTATTCAGGCTTTATCTCTGCAATGCCTTGACATATTGACACCAAACTTTGTATGTGTCATTGTCACTTCACTCTGACCACATCACATCACATTTGTAACTGCGCCACCTATTGGTCGAAAGTGATAATCCATTAAATCATATTTTGAATGACTTTTTATATGATTTTTCAGCCATTTCGCCTAAAATCCTCTTTAAATGTATTTAATTGCTCATTGTTGCAGATGGTCTGACACCTTCAGCCATGTTGGCATATCCTGTCATCTGCTTGCGCTTGGCCCCGATAATTGCTGCTTGCAGCTATATTTATTATTATTATTATTATTATTATTATTAATAATTAATTAATTTTAAGATGCCAGTGATTTAATTATTCTCTTGTAAATTTAGAGTAAGCTACCAAGCAAGTCTCTGGTCATATGTCTCGTTTGATCTTATACAAGACCTGAGAAGACAAGATGGCGTCCGCTCCAGAGCAGCTTCAGGAAGCAGTGGTTGAGCTGGACAATAACGAAGAAAAGAGGCTGAAAAGAGCAGTTACGGCTGATGAACTGAAGAGGGAAGACACCAGTGACGCTGTAGATGAGCTGAAGGAGTGTCGTGGATCAGATGAAGCTGTGAAGATAGACCTTCAGAGGAACCAAGCTGAACAGAGGAATGGTAATGAAGTAAAATCATTAATGTTAAAGCTGTAATGTAAGAAAGTGTGTAAATCTCTCAGTTTATATCCCAGTGCAGACAATCAGCTCCCCTCACACTGCAGTCAATGTTGATCTGAAAGCTGAATCAGGTGCAACTGCAATTTCGCCAGTACTCGTTCAAACTGTTGTCCATGGCTCAATAATCATCAACTCGACCTCAACTACTGGTGTTATTGGTAAGATTATAGCACTAATGCTGTTAACATGTGTCACTATGAAATTGCAAATAGTCTGTAAGCTTTGAATAAATATGCTTTGTTACCACGTTAATAGCTAAACGATTTGTGTATAATGGATGTGCATTTTTTTCTGCCGTTGTTTATGATGCTTGCTGCCATCCTCAAAGGACAACAAAATCCAGCAGAGGGACAGACCTCTGAACAAGGTACAAAAACAATAGCCACAATTTTATTAAAAGTTACGATTCCCAACATATTAATGATTTTAGGCAGAACTGATGTTGATTAACAACAATTGTTGTGTTTTTGATTTGATCTAGAGGACGATGTCTTGCAAAAATTCCTGAAAAGTCACAAAAACCACATGAAGGCCAAAACAGGACGTGTTTTTGAGGGCAAAAAAGACAACAAAACACATCTCAACAGAGTCTACACGGAACTCTTCATCACTGAAGGGGACATTACAGACGTCTATGATGAACATGAAGTTCTCAAGATTGACCGAGTCTTAAAAACGCCCAAATTTGAGGAAACACCGATCGACTGCAATGACATATTCTGTTTATTGAGGCAAAAGGAGGAGGGAAACATTGTGTTGACCAAAGGCATCGCTGGCATCGGAAAGACGTTCTCTGTGCACAAGTTCATCCTGGACTGGGCCGAAGAAAAAGCCAATCAGGATGTGGACTGTATGTTTCTGCTTCCATTCAGAGAGATTAACTTGATTAAAGATGATAAAGAGGTCAGTTTCCATGAACTTCTGCTGAAATTTTGTCCTGAATTGAAAGACGTGGAAAACACTAAGTTTTATAAAAAATGCAACCTGGCATTCATCTTTGACGGACTTGACGAGAGTCGTCTGGATTTGAACTTTAACTGTAAGTCAGTGAACTGTGTGAATGAACGATCATCTGCTGATGCTTTGTTTACAAGCCTTGTTAAAGGAAAACTGCTTCCATCAGCTCTCGTCTGGGTGACATCACGACCAGCGGCGGCCAATCAGATCTCTCCGGAGTACATAGGATTATGTACAGAAGTGCGTGGATTCACCGACCAGCAGAAGGAGGAGTACTTCAGAAAAAGGATCAAAGATGAAGCGCAGGCCTCCAGAATAATCTTGCACATTAGGACGTCTCGTAGTCTCTACATCATGTGCCACATTCCAGTGTTCTGCTGGATCACGGCCACCGTTCTTCAGGATATTCTCGTCAAGAACAAAGGACAGGACATTCCCTCAACACTCACCGAAATGTACATCCACTTCCTGCTGATACAGATGAACATAAAGAACCAGAAGTACGAGGAGAAACTCGAAAGAGACCGCACAAAAGTCTTGAGTTTAAACAAAGAAATGATCTCCAAGTTTGCTAAATTGGCGTTTGAACAGCTGAAGAAGGAGAACGTCATGTTTTACGAGGAGGATCTGGAAGCGTGCGACATCAACGCAAGTGATGAGACCACAGGATTGTGTGCTGAAATCTTCAAGAAAGACTCTGTCCTGCATGAGATGAAGGTTTATTACTTCATACATTTGAGTGTGCAGGAGTTTCTCGCTGCGTTGCACGTGTTCCTCTGCTATCTGAAGCTGAACATGGAGGAGCTGAAGTTCTTCCTGGAGGATTCACGCCCCAAGAAAGACCAAATGCTATACATTTTGCTGAAAAAGGCGATTGATAAAGCCAAGAACAGCGAGCGAGGGCATTTTGATCTCTTTCTGCGTTTTTTGCTGGGCATTTCTCTCGAGTCCAATCAGAAACTCCTGATCGGCTTGCTGGACGAAACGCTTGACAATAGAAAATGCATCAATAAAACCATCCAATACATCAAGCAATTGCAAAACAATGACAAGTGCCCGGATAAATCCATCAACCACTTCTTCTGCATACTGGAACTGCAGGACAGAACCCTGTACCAACAAATCATGAAATATCTGAGGTCAGAGAGCGGCCAGCTGAGAACGATGTCCAACTCGAACTGCTCAGCGCTGGTCTATGTGCTTCTGATGTCTGAAGAGGTGCTCGATGTCTTTGACCCGAAGACATTCAACAAAACATATCCCGGATGCAGGAGACTCGTGCCAGCTGTGAGATGCTGCAGAAAAGCCCTGTAAGTAGAGTCAAATGAAGGGTGTTGTATTACTCTGTTTTATTTTTCAACATATTGTTTTAGGGCTGCTGCTACTAACAGTGGTATTCAGATAAGTAATAGCCAACAACAAAAATGAAATAATCAAATGTAAAATAACACTGCATATAAGTCTGCATAGTTACTGAATACATTAAATGCAGAGCAATATGTATTTAAGCTACTTAAGTTATTCAGTCAAGGTCAGTAAGTGATTTTCCTTTGTCATTTGTTGTTTGATTATGATTAATGACGGACTGCAGCAGGTTTATTAGGCTGTTGTCACTTTAAGAGCTAATGCACGGATCCAATGTACTGTTAAACATGTTTTCTTTCTCAACTCTTTCTTAACATCCCACAGTGTAGTAACAGTTGACTGCATTTTACAACACTCACTAATTTGGCTGATTTGGAAGTTAATTTTGTTTTTGGGGGGCAAATGAAAGCGCACCGCTGTGAAGAAATGGAAGGAGAGCTGAACGGATTGTGGCAGCGGCACAATATTCATTTTACCTCAATTATCTCGTTTTTGTAATCGTTGGAAGCCAAAATCGAAAATGAAGATTAATCGCATAGCCCTATATTGTTTTATATTTCCTGTTTAGCTTAATTTTTTCTCCCAAATTCGGTTGGTTTTTTTTTTCCTAAATTTGTTTTATTTAATACATTTAATTTATAATTTTAATATTAATATTCTGTTTCATTTCTTTCCCAAATTCTATTGTACACGCCCCCCCCCCCCCCCCCCCCCCCAACACACACACACACACAAATTTTTTCAAAGCATTCTGTTTAATATTTTCCTAGTTTCAGTTTCATTTTACCCCACAATTTCTGTTTTCAAAATCAATAGAATTCATAAAATCTTATTAGCTTTATATTAAAGACGCATATGTGCATTTATATGTGCAGCGTATTCGCTTTTTTTGGTAAAATTTTTTGTGATCTGTATTTTTTTTATGTAAAGGTAAACTCTTCATGACAAGTAAACACCTTGCCATGTTTACAGGTTTTCAGACTGTGGACTGACAGAAACGTGCTGTGAAACGGTGGCTTTGGCTCTCCAACTAGAAGATAGTCCTCTGAGAGAGCTGGACCTTAGTCACAATTACAGTATCGAGGCAGGAGTGAAGGTGCTTTCTGCTGGACTCAAGAGCCCACACTGTCATGTGGAGACACTGAGGTCATTACCGTTTCCATTGCTGTGTAAACATTTACTGACTAGTCTGAAATTTAATTATCATATTGTACTCATTCAGGTTTGCCCAGTGTCATTTTGGCCAGGACAGCTGTATGGAGCTGGTTTCTGCGATCCAGACGATCTCACATCGTCTACTAGAGGTCGATCTCAGCGGCAGTGACCTGCAGGACTCTGGACTCCATCATCTCCTACATGGGATGGAAAATACAGACAGAAAACTTCAAGTTCTGAGGAAAGTATTTGTGATATTTAGCATTATGGAAGTTTGGAAGCAATTTGATGATATAAACAAGCAAGATGCTAAAAAAAAATTTTGATGATAAATTTATATTTTTAGATGAAATATCCTTTTGACACTATCCATCATTTTTTGTAATACAGTATATAAAGCACACTGTATCAGGCTGTAAAGACCATCCATTGGCCCAAAGACGAAATCCAACGGTGTGGGCGAAGGAATAATGCGTGTATGTCTTTTCAGCGCTCCAGTGAAGTAGATCTACGTTCAATCTGACTCCAATTTCAAATGAGAAACCAAATTAAGATTGTGTTTCTTATTAGAAAATAATCATAAATATTGATTATAACTTAATTTAGATCTTTGATTATTCTGACTGAGTATCCCATACTTTCAATTATGAAATGTCACGTCGCGAATGTACGCTCACGATCACAAACTTAGCCAGGTCTGAAATACTCAGAGGATGCAGTGCGAGCTATTTTACCCTTAAGTGGTCGCTCTATGCTAACTCATAACAAAAGGTGTAATTTTTTTAATAGTCGCAAGATGCAACGTGCTAAGTCAATGATAGTCAGAAATTGGAAGGCTTCCTTAATGATGTGCTCCATGCTCCATTCATTAGTGCCTTCATTTTGATCTATCCTGGAATAGATTTGCGGAAACACCAGACTACACATTAATCTACTAGAAATAATGATTTCAGAATAATACAGATTAATTCAAATATAACATTTTATTTGTCAGGTAAAAATGTATCATGCCAATTACACAAGTAAATGAATAAAAGCCAATTCAGAAATAATAAATACATGACATCAATTACTCAAAGATGACTCTAAGAGTAAGCAATGCATTCCTGACAAAGACACACAATGGTGTGTGAGTGTGTTCCAAGTGTAAGACTTGAGAAAACACTGACACAGCACTGCATGCGGGTTTTCCTGGTTACAGGTTCCCAAAGACTGCTCTGCCACTTACCATTATATACCCAGACCAGAACAAAAGGCTTGTACAAATATTTTTTAGAGTTGTTTTGGGTAAATTCATGTACCCCAGGGGGTAGCACCTGGTTTCGGGGGAGAGAGGAGATATCTTGAAGAGGCATCACCCAAAGAGGAGAACAGGTCTCCTAAGTTTTCAATCTTTCTCATAATACCAATGACTGCAATGAAATGAAATTAAGACTGTTTTACCAATCGCACAGACATTTAAAATGAAACCAAACATGAAAAGGAAAAACAATAGATTCACAAGATACATCATATGTGATTGTTACGTCCCTAAAATGGCTAAGGGCATGAGGGAACACAACATAAAATAATATAGATAATTCCCGGATTAGTTAACCCGGTTAACGTGTTTAAGGTGCTGGTGCAAAAGGACACAAAAACAAAAATAGGGTTTGAATCATGAAAATGCATATATTTATTTATAGCACCAACGTGCACAAAAGAGGGAGACAAATACCGTGCTCAGGGAGTAGGAACATGAGCGGGGCTAAATTAAAGAAATAAACAAAAACAAAACCCACAATCTAACTACATTCCCATCCCCACTAAACTACTACAACAAGAAAATAAAACAAAAACAAAATCAACGGCGCTCAGCACACCCTACCTAATCTACACTACGTAAAAACCAAAACATACAATAGTAGCACCCGCTCCTTACCTGATGTATTAACACGGATTTCCCTAGATGTTGCATGAATGGAAGTCACGTGACATCCTTTCCTACTCACTACTCCCTGGCCGGTTATAAAGCAATATACAAAAAGAAACATAAGGACTCAAGTCCAACGTAAACCAAAAATAACAACCACTGAGAGAAAACAAACAGTTAATGCAAAATATAAACGGTGGATAAAAACAAAAAAAAACAAGGCACGCCAATGCGTGACCCAAAACTAAAACCAACAAAGCTCCTTGTCTCTCTCCCGCTTCCGGTCTACGCCAGTCTTTTATAGTAAGGACGCCCATTCAGGTGTACGTCGTAATGATGATGGACAGCCAGCAGCACCGCCCTAAGAGGTGATAGCGGAGAGAGTGACAGCAAAAACAACAACAAAAACCCCATATCCTTGGAGCACGTAACGGTGATATATAGACAATCTCAGTGAACTTTTAGTGACTTGAATCAGGGGGAAACGAAGGGAGGAGGGAGAGGTGGATGCAGCGGTAAGGAAGGAGAAAAGTTTGCTCTTTCTTTGCGATCTTCTGTCCAGGGTGCGTTTTATTGCTTTATTGTAGGGTGAGTTTTATCTCAGCTTTACAAGGCAGATGTAGACCATTTTGAAATGTTTTCCTGCAGGTTGAGCTGGTGTAACCTCACTGAGAAGAGTTGTGAGTGCCTTTCCTCGATTCTCAGCTCAGATTCGCCCCTGAGAGAGTTGGACCTGAGTAACAATGACCTGCAGGATTCAGGAGTGAAGCTTCTCTCTGATGGACTGAAGAACTGTCAGCTGGAGATATTGAGGTAAAACTGGGATTTTTGCTTTAATCTATTTATTTGAGAAATAATCAGGATTGCTTATTTGTTTTATTTATCTATAGGTTGTCGGGCTGTATGGTGACAGAGGAAGGCTGTAGTTTTGTGTCTTCAGCGCTGAGTTCAAACCCTTCACACATGAAAGAGCTGGATCTGAGCTACAATCACCCAGGACAATCAGGAGTCCAGCTGCTCAACAACAAACTGAAGGATTCAAACTACAAACTGCAGATACTCAAGTATGTCATGGGTCAATGATGTGACATTAATTTGTTCCCTAAGATCTATTAAAGTAATTCAAGACGCCTCTTCTGCCCACCAAGGCTGCATTTATTTGATCAGAAATACATTACAAAACAGTGAAATAGTATTACAATTTAACATAACAGTTTTCTATGTGAATATATTGTAAAATGTAATTTATTCCTGTAATCAAAGCTGAATTTTAGGCATCATTACTCCAGTGTCACATGATCCTTCAGATATCATTCATATATGCTGATTTGATGCTCAGAAAACATTTCTAATTATTATCAAAGTTCAGAACATTTGTGCTAAAGTCTTTTGTAACATTATTAATGTCTTTACTGTCAATCTTCACTGATTTAATGTGTCCTTGCTGAAGAAAAGTAATAATTTATAAAAAAATAAAAAAAATACTGACTGAGCCCTAATTTAATCTTATATATTCAGACAATGACTTACATAATGACTTACTTTGATGTCTGAATATCTGAATTAAAATTTGTCAGTGTTTTGTGGTTAAAGAAGAATGGATCATTAAAATGCTTCTTTTTTTAAATGATTTTTATTATAAATCTTGCTCTATAGCTGTTTAGAATCAGAACAAAACATTAGTCTAACAATTTAAGTTCAATTTTGTTAACTGACATACAGCAAGTGATTACACATTTATGTATTTGGCAGCTAACTTTGTCCAGATCGACATTTAATGAATGGTTCATTCATTCAGTTCATTCATTCCTTGTAAATCAAACCCATGAACTTTTGTTATTATTTTCTCTCATTCTTATAAGCTTTTCTTACCTTCCTCTTCTTCTTCATTGACTTCTTCTGCAGAACTGATCCTATGGGTGAACACTTCATCAAACCAGGGATAAGAAAGTGTAAGTGTATCTCATTCTCCATCTTTCTGTGTTTCTCTCTGAGACACTAATTGAAGTGTTTTCTGTTTTACAGATTCCTGCGATCTCAAGCTGGATCCAAACACAGCTCACAATCGGTTGTGTCTATCCGATGAAGGCAGAACAGCGACGCTAGTAGAACAGGTACAGCCGTATCCTGATCATCCAGAAAGATTTGAACCTGTTGAACAAGTTCTGTCTATAGAGAGTCTGTCCGGCCGCTGTTACTGGGAGGCTGAATGGACGGGTTTGAACGGGACGGTCGGAGTGACGTACAAGACTATTCAGAGGAAAAGCGATGATATTACTTTTGTGGAGGCCAGCGGTCAGCTGGGAAACAATGACTTGTCATGGAAAATTACATGTGGATCTCATCCATATGTTTCTCATTCTGGAGAGGACATTAAAATAAAGACTCTGACCTCTCATTCATTTAAGAGAGTAGGGGTTTATGTGGACACGACGGCTGGAGTTTTGTCCTTTTACGGTGTCTCTGACACACTCACGCACTTGTACACCTTCCTCGCGTCTTTTAAAGATACTCTATATGCAGCATTTAAGGTGGAAAGCGACTCTGTTTCCTTCTGTAAGATGTTGTAACCTGAAAGCCAATTTATCTTATCATCTGTGCACATTTATTGCCATCTTGTTTTGTGCTGTGCGACTGAGTAGAACATCAAATCTAATTTGATAAGATTTTATTCAGGTAAATGCAAAGGTTTCACATGTTTTACTGTAATTGTAAACACACTGAACATTTTCAGAAATTATTACTGCTTTTTGGATTTGCCTTTTTAGACATGCAAAAGCTGACTGTTTTTTTTTTTTTATGCTTTATTTGTGTTATTAAATCATTCTCTGAGCTTGAAGTTTTATTTAAGACTCATTTGTTCACTTTGTTAACCTAACGTGCAAAAAAGCTCCTTTACTGCCTTTGCTGGTTTATTTATTGAGATCTGAAAATCATCAACCAACCATGAACCAACTGATCATTTGCAAGAAATCTGCAGCTGACTTGACTTGTTTGCTCAACAAATTAAAATTGGTTAAATTTGTGTTATTAATGATGACATTTAATACAAAATATTGGACGTTCTATGGACATCTGAGCGATGGCTCATCTGATTGACACACACCGTGTGATGATCCTCCAACAAAAACCATGCTGTTGAATAATTGTGATTGAGATGTTGCCAAATTCCACTTTCTGTGCTCTCATTGTAATCCAACTTGCAAAATGTTCTTCTTACTAATGTAAAAAGTAGCTTGAACAAGATTTTTTTAGGAGTCAGTTTATTATTTTGTGCACTGAACAAGAATACTCTACTACTATACTAACAATTTTATTGACCTTACATACATATTACAAAGTTTTTTTTTTTCTAAATTGAGTCATCTCAACTAGTTTTATGTTGTAAATTCAATTCAACAATGTCTTAAATTCTATAATCTCTTTTTAAACACTTTTGGAACTTTTTGGAACACTATAGGATTCAGTTTGTAATTAGATAGAAGTTTTAATATTGTTTGGATATAACATTATTATAAATGTACCTTGAATGCATGCAGGAGAAATATGATATATCTGCAATCTATTTGCAATCTTTTGTTGAGGTTAGAAGACAGATAATGTCTGAATCCATATTTTATTTCCTGAGAAACATTAGACTGGAACATGTGATATCCCGCTTATTTTGTGTAATTTTTATTAGCTATCGTTGTTCTTTGCAAGTTTGGGTTCTTAAATTACAGGTTATGTGACTTCCAGCTTGCATCTTCACAACGGCCTATTCCGACAAATCAGTTCTTTTTATCAGCAGTTTTCCTTTTAACCACAATTCAAAAAGATAGAGATAAAGGGCGGGGCCATTATATACAGTGCTATGCATAAGTTTAGACACCCATGCTAAAGTTGACTAAAAAGAGGAATAAAAAATCATCTTTTGGAAACTGAACTTAATGCCTTAATTTAAAAAATTAGGAAAAATCCAACCTTTAAGGACACCAATTTTCTTTGTGAATGAATAATGTATCGTAAATAAATAAATGTTCTTCCTTAAAATACAGGGTGCATAAGTTTGGACACCCCTATGTTAAATTCCCATAGAGGCAGGCAGATTTTTATTTTTAAGTATTTTTTTTTTTTTGGATATTATGCATCCTGATAAAGTTCCCTTGGCCTTTGGAATTAAAATAGCCCCACATCATCACATAGCCTTCACCATACCTAGAGATTGGCATGGGGTACTTTCCATAAGATCATCTCTCAATGCAAATCAAACTAGCTATTAGGCTAACTGAAATAAAACCATGCCAATCTCTAGGTATGGTGAAGGCTGTGTGATGATGTGGGGCTATTTTAATTCCAAAGGCCAAGGGAACTTTATCAGGATGCATAGTATCCTAAAAAATAAAAAAATAAAAATACTTAAAAATAAAAGGGGTGCATAGTATCCTGGATCCATGAAGTAACTGGCCTTTAAAAATAAAAATCTGCCTGCCTCTATGGGAATTTAACATAGGGGTGTCCAAACTTATGCACCCTGTATTTTAAGGAAGAACATTTATTTATTTACGATACATTATTCATTCACAAAGAAAATTGGTGTCCTTAAAGGTTGGATTGTTCCTAATTTTTTAAATTAAGGCATTAAGTTCAGTTTCCAAAAGATGATTTTTTATTCCTCTTTTTAGTCAACTTTAGTATGGGTGTCTAAACTTATGCATAGCACTGTACATTTGGTGATAAACCTGATCCTTGGTTTTTCAGACATTAAAATTAATTCAAGCAATCAAACAAATGTAAAATGTATCATATTATAACAGTTTATAAAATAAGATGAAATGGAGCACAATGCTTTGCACATTAAAATATTTGAATTTATCAAGTGCCTGAAAAACTCTTATTTTTTAGTTTTTTACTTAATCACTTTGTCACTGTCACTTTCACTTTCTAATAACACACTAAAGTTGTTGTTCACACTCACATGTACTTACTGCAGCTCTATGCAGAAAACGGTGATAACGGTTGTGCAATGCTATTGAAAGGCTATATCACCTCACTGTAAAACCCAACATGTTAAGCTAACTCATCTCTTTTGAGGAAACCGATAACTTCAATCCAAATAAAGTTAAATAAAAAAAAATACTTATGAGTACTCTGAACTTATTTCAACTGAGTTCACTAAAGCAAGGATACTCTAAATGCAGCATTCAAGGTGGAAAACGACTTTGTTTCCTTCTGTCAGATGTTGTAACCTGAAAGCCTCTTTATCTTATCATTTGTGCACATTTATTGTCATCTTGTTTAGTGCTGTGCGACTGAGTAGAACATCAAATCAAATGTGATAAGATGTTTGCAGGTAAATGCCAAGGTTTCACATGTGTTACTGCAAACAACCAAACCACATTTTCAGAAATGATTGATCACTATGGGTGTAAGATACCCTCATGTCATGATTCGATACATATCAGCATACTAAACTCACAATACAATATTATTGCGATACTCCAAGACATATGTTAAAAGGTTAACAAAAAATTTACTGTTAATTAAAATGCTAAATTTGTATATGATCGAATCAAAAAAAGTGCACAAGCGTGGTTTCTCGAAGGCAACCTTAAGAGGCTGCGAGATACTTCATGTCACATCCTGATGTCTCGTGTCTTTACGTGATGTGTGTGATAAAGATTCCAGAAAATCTGTCAAGAGTGAATGAACCAAAATCAAACTCCCAGAACACATTATCAGTGTATTTTCTGGAATCTCTGTGTGAAAGGGGCTTTAGACTGGAACTTGTGAAATCCCGCTTATTTTTTTTAAAGCAGTTTTTTTCTTATTTTTGTGCAGTTGTTATTAGTTATTGCTGTTTTTTTGCAAGTCTGGGTTCTTAAATTACAGATTACATGACTTCCAGCTTTGCGTGCGAAAATGTAGACTCGCATCCTCAAAATGACCTATTGTCTGTTCTGACAAAATCTGTTCTTTGCAACCGCTTTTTCTATCACTTTATAAAGATGGAGATTAAGTTCATAAAGGGCCAGGGTTATTATCAAAATTTGGAGACAAACCTGATACCTATATTGAACATTTATCAAACTCTGGTAATCTTTTTATTGAGGAAAATTATATTGTGAGAATTATTGGTATTTTTGGTGACTTTTCTTCCAGTTGTTCTGATGAGCGGGTGCAGTCACGATGAAGAAATGCCATCCGACTGTTCTGACCTTTATAAAGCAGGAGAAACACACAGTGGGATTTAAACCATCTATCCAGCATGGGATATTCCTTTCTGGGTTTACTGTCACATGATCTCAGATGGGAAAGATGAAGACAACGGAGGATGGACGGTACGAATGTGACTTTAGATCATTAAACACACATCAGAACCTACATTACGAATCATATATTCTATATAAACCCATCGCAGGTGATTCAGAGGAGAATGGACGGCAGTGTGAATTTCTCTCGGCCATGGAATCAGTACAAGAGAGGATTTGGGAATGTGGAGGGCGAATACTGGCTGGGTAAGATCTCACAGCGTGTGTCCGTTTGTGTGGATGATCATGTGTTTGGTTGAACGTGTGTGTGTGTGTGTGTGTGAACAGGGCTGGAGAACATGTATCAGCTGACACGTAAGAAGTACATGCTGAGGGCCCTATCTTGCTCCCAGCGCAACTGACTTTGTACACCGACGCATGTATCATTCCTATTTTGCACCCACGCACAGCGGACTTTTCCCTCTACAGACGCACGTCGGTAAACTAGGAAATGCATTTGCGTTCCCGGGGCGGTTCAGCGAAAAGAGGAGGCGTATTCCGGCACAAACGTTGCCTGGTGCTATTTTGCAGATTTAGAAAACAATTCCACCATTGACCAAGATTAACCTGGTCTAAAGTCAGTGGCACGTTGCGCATGTTATTCATATGCTATTTTAAGGGCGCATGCTTGGCCATAATCAATGTAGCGTGTGCACAACGCACATACACTTTGCTTATCTCATCTACACACATACGCAGCAGTTCTCATTTTTAGAAAACCATACATTACAAGGAGAAATATTAACACACGAGGGAAATCATTGTTGTGTCCATGAAGATGTGAAAAAATAGGCATCTTACACATTTACCCAAATTATTAAACGCCTGTTTAACCGAAGCTAATTTGGGTGGGTTTCTCCATCCCCAATGCCACTTTTCTGTCTTTTACGGCCCTGACAAGAACGTCGGTCTCCTCGGCTGTGAACTGCTCCTGGCGCGCGCCTGGCAAATCCGCCGTTATAATAGCAATCCGCCATGGAACAAGCGCGCCTGCTCTTAAAGGGAATGTGAGATGTCGCTCTGATTGGTTTATTTCACGTTACGCCCAAACCACACCTATGAATAATGAAGCTACTTCAGACCAACCCATTTTAGATTTGCATCGGGCGCAAGAGTCATTTATCCCGTCGGTATAATAGCAACAGCGCCCAAGACCAGCCCACAAAGTTACTTGCATTTCGCGCTTGATGCGTTTCAGATCGTTAAAATAGGGCCCTGAAAGTGGATCTGAAGGACTTTGAAGGAAATAAAGTTTTTGCTCTGTACTCGTCCTTCTCTGTGGATTGTGAAATGGACGGGTATAAACTGCATGTTTCAGGGTTCACTGATGGAGGAGCAGGTAGGACATTTTCATTTATTCTCATAAAAACAAATTTCCATTGAGTTATTGTCTTCAGTGATGCTCCTCTTCTCTGCAGGCGACTCTTTATCTCTCCATAATGATCAGAAGTTCTCCACCTTTGACAAGGATCAAGACAGCTCTGGAAATAACTGTGCCAAATATCATCTCGGGGCATTTTGGTACGCAGGCTGTCACCATACAAACCCCAACGGTGTGTATTTATGGCAAGAAGATTCCCCCCATCAGGCTATTGGAGTTGTTTGTTACACCTGGAAGAATTACGGTGTCAGTATGAAATCCATCAGCATGAAGATCAAACGTGTGTTTTAGACCATTGAAGACACAAACATTGTTTCTCAGAAACAAATAACGGTTATATTGCTTTCCTTTCCTCTATTAATTGTGTAACCAGGGCCTAAAATTAACATTTGCCAAGTGCCAAATGCAAGTAAACATCAGTGTTTGTGAGTATGTGAAACGGTGTTAATTGCCAGTGAATTCCAGCAATGCAATGTTGTGAGAACATGAACGTGAACAAACGTGAATTGACCGGTTGGCGGGTCACATCATCACGAAAGTTTAAGCCTTGCCAATATAAATATTCAAGCGCAAGAAGACATGAAAGGGAACTAACTTTGTTATTTCGAAGCACGCGCCTAGAAATTCACATCTCAGACAGCGTCCAAATACTGATTTGATCTCTCTTTCATGTCTTCTTGCACTTGAACAGACATATTCAAAGAAAATAGTCAAAATGCTCATATTGGCAAGTATCCTTGTAAACATAGTCAGTTATGTCTTAGGCCCTGTCCCAAATGGCACCCTAAACACTCGCAGTCTTCCTCAGAGTCCACAATTTCGTGACGTAATGGCACTTTGACTGTCGGATAGAAGTCTGCTGTGGAGCTCGCTTCAGTGCCGGCTCACCAAAAGTGTGCATCAAGGACACATATCGAGCACCCTTCTGAATCCTAAAATGACGAATGGGACACCCTCCTCTCATGGACTTTATGGACATGCGCACACAGTAGCCATTGTAAGTCCACAAGACAGAAAGTGCATATGAAGTGTGCCATTTGGGACAGGGCCTAAAATGAACGTAAACAGTTGAGAAAGAAAACACGTTTGTAACAGTTTATTGGATCAGTGCTCTTAAAGTGACAGCAGCCTAATATTCCTGCTGCTATCTGTGTTGTTAATGTTACAAAACAACAAAAGATAAAGAACAATCACTCGTTGCTCTTGACTGAATAACTTTTGTAACTTTAATAAGGATTAATTTATGTTTTATGGCTGGTAAAAAAAAATATTTATGGCAAGTCAATTTTGTTACTGGCCATTGTCAGGTGTGGCAAAAAGTTAGTTGTAGGCCCTGTGTGTAACTTAGTAAATCATGTAGGAATATCACTCTCAAAAAAATATGGCTGTTTACAAGTTTTTCTTATTTTTTTTTCTTATTTGTATTGGGTCACTTCTTTTAATTTAATATTGAAATGAATCGATTCATACATTTTCAATAAAACTCCTGCAATGAACGCTTTGTGACCTAATGTGTTTCTTACAGTAGATATTCAATTGATCATTGTCTGGTTAAATTATGGTGAATTCATGAAGGTGCAAATTGCAGGTGTGTGCTTATAACTGTTTTTAATGAATATGGGATACAAACATTAGTATTTTTCTTTATAATCCTCTTAGGCAAGGAAGTGCATAAATGAAATAAAAATGTTACTGGCCATTAGTCATTCATATTCCACACATAACCACAGTATCTTTAGAAAGCTGACAACAGAGAGTTTACTGTTCAGAATTACTCAGATTGCTATTATTAAAACAGAGATATAAGCCCCAAATACATTGAAAACATCAAAATATGAATAAGGTTTATGTAAAATGTTTGTGGCTGTAAATTAACCTAAAAACACAATAAATCAGAAGCCTTGTTGCCTCTAAAAACTATGAGCTGTCTAAACATTCAATCGCCAAAAAATTAATATTGCAGTTTATTTTCTCTCCATTCTAGCCAGTAAAGGGGTAATGAACTTCATTTTGTTCAATTAAAAACAAAGTATAATGTTCTCTGATGTACACATATAATGTTATCAAGATTTTGACATCAAAGATATCCTTATTTAGAAGTAATAAGCTATTTTCTATCCTGTTTTTGACCCTCTTTCAAACACTGTTTTGATTGTCTCGCTGCGTTTAAGACTTTACCATTGCTATTAAGCGTTTAAGACACAACCATTGCTATGATTGCATAACAATCAAAAAAATCATTTTTAACATCCCTCCCACTACACCCATGGAATTGTTTTGAAAACTTCTGACGTTCTGCCATACATGTTTGAATCAGAGAAAACAAACCTACACCTCAAATACCAGGGATACTCCAGTCTTCGACAGTAGGGTAAATAATAATCTTTATTTATATTTATTCCTTATGTATTTGTGAGGTTATATTGTATTTTACTACATCATATGTTGAATTGAAGATGGTACAGAAAGGCGAATACATGGTTGTAAACATTTCCCAACAATGTGAAACATTTATGTGTATTACATAGCCTATGTTTTATACTTGAGTGTCCACAGTTATAGCTGAGGATACGGGTATTTCGTGTAAACAAATTATGAATGAATGTTCCATTGTGTGTTTTCATCCTTATATTCGTTTTTTAATAATTTTCAGTAAAGTGAAAGTTTAAATCAATCGATCTGAAACAGACAAACAATAGTGACACATGGTAAAAAAAAAAAAAAAGACTTCACGGCGACATCAGTAACGAATCTACGGAAGCCCTGAACTGCAAGATAAAACAAAACCAAGAAAAATCAGTAAACATTATCTGGCTAAAATTACAAGCATAAAGTCTTTAATCTGAAATATTTCAACTTTATTCTCAAAATATTTTGACTTTATTCTCGAAATGCAACCACTTTATTCTCGTAATTTTAGGGGGAAAAGTTATTTTTTCCGTTGCGGTTCAGGGCTTCAATGCAAATCTGTTTATGTATGTAATCTTCATGTAAAGTGTAAAGTGTAAAGTGAATGCTTCAACAGTGTTTTACTGACACAATCTTAAAAATAAAGTTCATCCACTTTCTTCATGTTAGGATCACAAGTGAAGCAATGCAAAGACTGTTTGGCACTTCAAAACGTCTTGTTCTTCTCAGAGGCGTCTCTGGTTTTGTTGCTGGAGTCATCCTGTGTTTGTGTCTGACTCGTTTTATTACTACATGTTCATGCGCTTATATGTTAAAAGATCGAGGAAAATTTGATTTCATCTCAATACAGGATAGATAGATAGATAGATAGATAGATAGATAGATAGATAGATAGATAGATAGATAGATAGATAGATAGATAGATAGATAGATAGATAGATAGATAGATAGATAGATAGATCTATCTAGAATCAGGCCACTACATGATGATTATGTCATCATTAACCTGCCAACACCACCTGATCACATTTTCTCTCTGATTTTCATGCCATAACATTTGTGTTATATAACCACACAGTTAAGGCAGTCAGAGTAAATCTAAAGTTAGAAAGTCAAGGGTCAAGAGCCCAACTACAGCAAACACTCATCTCCACAATGGTAACTTCAAACTTTATTATTTTCAATAAAACATCGTCTGAACCTCTGGTAATTCTCAATAATAACTTTTATTATGACAAATTGGTTTGTAATACAATATTTTTTACGGTAAAGTACTGGCAACCACAGCTGCCAGTTTTTTTTCCGTAATATTTAGATCACTGCCGTAAAACCTAAAATATTACTACCGTATTTTTTACGGTAAAGCACTTGCAACCAGCTGCCAGTTTTTTAGCGTAAACTTTAGTTCAGTGCCGTAAAGACTAAAATATTTCTACCATATTTTTTACGGTAAAGTACTGGCAACCACAGCTGCCAGTTTTTTACCGTAATATTTAGATCCCTGCCGTAAAACCTAAAATATTACTACCATATTTTTTATGGTAAATCGCTTTCAAACAGCTGGCAGTTTTTTACCATAAACTTTAGTTCAGTGCCGTAAAACATACATATTTCTACCGTATTTTTTTTATGATAAACTACTGTCAACCACAGCTAGCAGTTTTTTACCGTAAATTTTAGTTCAATGATGTAAAACATAAAAATTGCTACCGTATTTTTTACGGTAAGTAATGGTAAATGCAACGGTAAGGTTTTTTTTACAGTGTACTTCCAAAATCCGTACATTTAACAGTATTTTACTGTAAAACTACATGAAATGTCCCGTGAGAGCTATTACAGTTTTTCGTGGTATATAATAAGGGTACATACCGTTAAGGATTTAACATGTCTTTTCCGTTGCTTTTTTACAGTATTTTACCGTTCAAATTACGAAAAATTTTTACAGTGTGAAGAAGTGAGTTTCATCATGCATCTGTTTGAGTTTGATCTCAATCTGTTTGTAACCGTTAACTTGTGGATTCTAATCATCTTTCCTGTTGACCATGTCCTTGCTCATCTCTTTCTTCTCTTGTTTCAGGCCATACACACTGTCTGTCATTATGAAGAGATCATGTGCACAAACACTCATGCTGGCTACAGTTAGGGCCTTCCAGTGTTTGGTGAACACGACGCCTCTGATTCTCTCACCTATTCAACGGTCATATTTCAAACTACAGATCATTCAGACAGGACTTCAGTAGGGCAAGAAATAAATGCAACTGTTAGTCCATGATGACCTTGTAAAACTGAGTGACACTGTTGGGTTACATATCTGAATCCATGAGCATTTTCGCTGTTAAAAACATGATACACAGGGAGTGGAATGGGAGGAAAAAACGCAATTCATGGACATCAGGTTGATTAACAGTCAAACCTGAATCATGCCAAACTTAAAGGTGCAGTCTGTAAGAATTACAACTAGTGGTCGAAATAAGTACTGCAGTCGAATTCATAATATCGGAGATCGTTGTTTCTCCCGCCTCCACAGACTCGACGGCGGTCACAAAGGTTGCCAGATTGAGCACACGCAACAGGAACGCAATGGACAATGGAAACTGGCAAATTGGCCACATAAAGTATCAAAGCCCAAAACAAAAACAAACATTCCAGTCTGGAAACACACATTTCTAAGTATAATAACTGGCTGTAGAAGTGTTTTTCAGAGAAACGAGTATGTGAACTTAGCATGTTTCCTCAATATATGCAAACATATGATGGTATTTTTATGCTTTAGTAGAGTGAAAAAGTTACATACAGCACAAAGAATGAAACTCCTTAAAATCTGTTTCCTTGGCATTATTTTGGATAAATCATCAGACATAAGATTGTTTGACATATGCTTGGTTACATTTATTTATTTATTTTTTTCATATCTGCAAGTCCTTATTACAGAACAATAAACCAAACAAAATGCATAGTAAAGGATTAAATAAGTGCAGAAAGGAAATGTTGTAGTGCATTAATGAAAGTAAAAATAAAAATCATAACAAAAAGCTGTGTAACAAAGAATATATGCCGTGTTATTACAACCCGTCGTCCATTTTCGGCCACTCTAAACATATTTTCTGATGCCACTTTCTTTCAATAATAAATGCATTATTAGTGCAACCTAATTTTTTATTTCATTCAAATTTCACTTATATCAAAAATCACACATGCTGTTCTCAAAATGTAAAATTTGTATTTGTGTGTGTGCATACTGCCCGAATACAGCTTTGATTAAGCTATATATTTCCCAAAATGGAAACAGTCATGATACATCTGATTATCCAGGGCATATGTTTTCTTCTGGGAGTCATTCCATGATCTAAAACCTTAAATGAGTAGGAATTATTATATCCATTGCTTTGTTATATTATATCCATATCCATTGTTAATTTCCTATTATCAATGTTAAGCCGCTTTGGAACAATCTACATTGTTAAAAGCGCTATATAAATGAAGATGACTTGACTTGACTTGTGGGAAACAATAAAGGCCATATTTATTATTGATGAGTAGCTTCAGTAAATCCCAACCCTGGTGCACAGTTTAATATAGGCTACTTAATGTTTGACTGGGCATATTTTTAGCTGCTCAACCACACACTAATATGAGTCGAGTGTCAGCGCCTCCTTCAGGTCGAACGCGGAATAAAAAGGCTGATGGAAGGAAACGGCGTTCCGAAGTGAAAGTAACAGAAGCCTTTAAGAACTGCAGGACAGGTATCGTGTGTGTTATATATTTAACAACTTTTATGTTGCTTTTATCTATCTATCTTTTTGTGCTTTTTGTTGTTCAGCCTTGGTTGTTTTTTAAATGTGCTTTATAAATAAATATGGCAGTGCATTGTAGCCTATGCTGATTAGATCCAAAGAAACCTTTCGTCTTTGATAAAAAAAATACACTCTTTGCATCCACCCAGCGTTATGTCTTAAGTTTAAACGTACTAAAACGTTATATTATGTTTAATACATGAAATGACTAATAAATTGATTGTCGTTCACCCAAGTCGGTTTTGCATGCTTTTGGTCTTCGAACTTCCTTGAATTTAACCGTTCACGGCTCTTTCACACCAACGATAACTATAAAGTTTATCTCTAAGAAGTAGCAAAGTCCACACCACAGCTATAAGAAGAATGACATCGTTGGAATCACTTCAGAACGAGCTGTTTTCCAGCTGATTAACGAAAAAATAACTTACTGCGTCACAGACCATAAAGGAAACGCGCATGGAGAATAAACAAAACATTATTGTCCGTTGGAGGGGATGCAAATAAAGTTGTCATTATAGAAATCGTTCTTGGTGTGAATGGGCCTTTAGGTGATACTTTGGACTTTCCGTAAGCAGAGAATGTCTGTACAGTAACATTAGCAAAACTGCTTCTGTTCTTATATTCTTATAACTTGTTGCTTGTAGCTATTCAACAGTGAAGTTAAAGGCTTTGTTTGGTATTATTAAGTGGATACTCCATGAGTTTATCAAATTATTATTATTATTATTATTATTATTATATTTCAAGATGCCAGTGATTTAATTATTCACTTGTAAATTTAGAGTAAACTACCAAGCAAGTCTCTGGTCATGTCTCGTCTGATCTTATACAAGACCTGAGTAGACAAGATGGCGTCCGCTCCAGAGCAGCTTCAGGAAGCAGTGGTTGAGCTGGACAATAACAAAGCAATGAAGCTGAAAAGAGCAGTTATGGCTGATGAACTGAAGAGGGAAGACACCAGTGACGCTGTAGATGAGCTGAAGAAGTGTCGTGGATCAGATGAAGCTGTGAAGATAGACGTCCAGAGGAACCAAGCTGAACAGAGGAATGGTAATGAAGTAAATGTCATTAATGTTAAAGCTGTAATGTAAGAAAGTGTGTAAATCTCTCAGTTTCTATCCCAGTGCAGACAATCAGCCCCCCTCACCCTGCAGTCAATGTTGATCTGAAAGCTGAATCAGGTGCAACTGCAATTTTGCCAGTATTTAATGGAACCATCGTCCATGGCTCGATAAACATCAACTCAAACTCAACTACTGGTGTTATTGGTAAGAATATAGCACTAATGCAGTTAACATGTGTCACTATGAAATTGCAAATAGTTTGTAAGCTTTGAATAGATATGATTTTGTTACCACTTTAATAGCTAAACGATTTGTGTATAATGGATGTGCAATTTTTCTGGTGTTGTTTCTGATGCTTGCTGCCATCCTCAAAGGACAACAAAATCCAGCAGAGGGACAGACCTCTGAACAAGGTACAAAAACAATAGCCACATTTTTATACATTGGTTATAAATTTGACTTGCATTTACAGTAAATGGATTGCTGAACCTCTACTAGTTATGATTCTCAACATATTAATGATTTTTAGGCAGAACTCATGTTGATTAACAACAATTGTTGTGTTTTTTATTTGATCTAGAGGACGATGTCTTGCAAAAATTCCTGAAAAGTCACAAAAACCACATGAAGGCCAAAACAGGACGTGTTTTTGAGGGCAAAAAAGACAACAAAACACATCTCAACAGAGTCTACACGGAACTCTTCATCACTGAAGGGGACATTACAGACGTCTATGATGAACATGAAGTTCTCAAGATTGACCGAGTCTTAAAAACGCCCAAATTTGAGGAAACACCGATTGACTGCAATGACATATTCTGTTTATTGAGGCAAAAGCAGGAGGGAAACACTGTGTTGACCAAAGGCATCGCTGGCATCGGAAAGACGTTCTCCGTGCACAAGTTCATCCTGGACTGGGCCGAAGAAAAAGCCAATCAGGATGTGCACTGTATGTTTCTGCTTCCATTCAGAGAGATTAACTTGATTAAAGATGATAAAGAGGTCAGTTTCCATGAGCTTCTGTTGGAATTTTATCCTGAATTGAAAGACGTGGAAAACACTAAGTTTTATAAAAAATGCAGCCTGGCATTCATCTTTGACGGACTTGACGAGAGTCGTCTGGATTTGAACTTTAACTGTAAGCCAGTGAACTGTGAGAATGAACGATCATCTGCTGATGCTTTGTTTACAAGCCTTGTTAAAGGAAAACTGCTTCCGTCAGCTCTCGTCTGGGTGACATCACGACCAGCGGCGGCCAATCAGATCCCTCCGGAGTACATAGGATCATTAACAGAAGTGCGCGGATTTACCGACCAGCAGAAGGAGGAGTACTTCAGAAAAAGGATCGAAGATGAAGCGCAGGCCTCCAGAATAATCTTGCACATTAGGACGTCTCGTAGTCTCTACATCATGTGCCACATTCCCGTGTTCTGCTGGATCACAGCCACCGTTCTTCAGGATATTCTCATTAAGAACAAAGGACAGGACATTCCCTCAACACTCACCGAAATGTACATCCACTTCCTGCTGATACAGATGACCATAAAGAACCAGAAGTACGAGGGGAAACTCGAAAGAGACCGCACAAAAATCTTGAGTTTAAACAAAGAAATGATCTCCAAGTTTGCTAAATTGGCGTTTGAACAGCTGAAGAAGGAGAACGTCATGTTTTACGAGGAGGATCTGGAAGCGTGCGACATCAACGCAAGTGATGAGACCACAGGATTGTGCGCTGAAATCTTCAAGAAAGACTGTGTCCTGCATGAGATAAAGGTTTATTACTTCATACATTTGAGTGTGCAGGAGTTTCTCGCTGCGTTGCACGTGTTCCTCTGCTATTTGAAGCAGAACATGGAGGAGCTGAAGTTCTTCCTGGAGGATCCATGCCCCAAGAAAGACCAAATGCTATACATTTTGCTGAAAAAGGCGATTGACAAAGCTAAAGAGAGTGAGCGTGGGCATTTTGATCTCTTCCTGCGTTTTTTACTAGGAATTTCTCTCGAGTCCAATCAGAAACTCCTGATCGGCTTGCTGGACGAAACGCAGAACAGTAAAACATGCATCAAGAAAACCATCCAGTACATTAAGCAAATGCAAGACAACGACGAGTGCCCGAAAAAATCCATCAACCACTTCTTCTGCATACTGGAACTGCAGGACAGAACACTGTACCAACAAATCATGAAATATCTGAGGTCAGAGAGCGGCCAGCTGGGAACGATGTCCAACTCGAACTGCTCAGCGCTGGTCTATGTGCTTCTAATGTCAGAAGAGGTGCTGGATGTCTTTGACCCGAAGATATTCAACAACACATATACCGGATACAGGACACTCGTGCCAGCTGTGAGATGCTGCAGAAAAGCCCTGTAAGTAGTCAAAAGTTTCATTTTTATTACCACTTTCTGTTTTATTTTTTTTATTCAACATGTTGTTTTTTTAAATATTGTTTTATTTTTTCTCATGTTCAATTTTATTTTTTTCAACACTGTTTTTATTTTTTTCTACATATTGTTTTATATTTCTCATCTTTTTCCCCCAAATTTAGTTTTATTTATTTACCCGAATTTGGGTTTATTTTTTTTCTCCACAAAATCTGTTTTACTTCTTCAACTGTTTTTTCAGCATTATTTTTTTTTTTCATCATATTGTTTTTTCCCCACAAATTATGTTTTATTTCCCCCCAGCAATTTCTGTTTTCTTTTTTCTGTTTTCTAATTTTGTTTTAATAGTTCAAATTTTAAAAAAACATGTCTAGTCAATAGAATTCATAAAATCACATAATATAATATATTTGTTTCCGTTTTTGTATATTTCTAATATATTTGTGAAGTGTATTAGATTTTAAGATAACTTTATTGTGATCTTAATTTATTACGATTAGTATACACCTTTCCATATTTACAGGTTTTCAGACTGTGGACTGACAGAAACGTGCTGTGAAACGGTGGCTTCAGCTCTCCAACTAGAAGATGGTCCTCTGAGAGAGCTGGACCTTAGTCACAATTACAATATTGAGGCAGGAGTGAAGGTGCTTTCTGCTGGACTCAAGAGCCCACACTGTCATGTGGAGACACTGAGGTCATTACCGTTTCCATTGCTGTGTAAACATTTACTGACTAGCCTGAAATGTAATGCTGATATTGTACTCATTCAGGTTGGCACAGTGTCATTTTGGCCAGGGCAGCTGTATGGAGCTGGTCTCTGCAATCCAGATGATCTCACATCGTCTACAAGAGCTCGATCTCAGCGGCAGTGACCTGCAGGACTCTGGACTCCATCATCTCCTAGATGGGATGGAAAATACAGACAGAAAACTTCAAGTTCTGAGGAAAGTATTTGTGATATTTAGGATTATGGAAGTTTGGAAGCAATTTGATGATATAAACAAGCAAGATGGTAAAATAATTTATATTTTGGGCAAAATATCCTTTTGACACTCTCCATAATTTTTTGTAATACAGAATATTAAGCACACAGAATCAGGCAGATGAAGACCATTTTGAAATGTTTTCCTGCAGGTTGAGCTGGTGTAACCTCACTGAGAAGAGTTGTGAGTGCCTTTCCTCGATTCTCAGCTCAGATTCACCCCTGAGGGAGTTGGACCTGAGTAACAATGACCTGCTGGATTCAGGACTGAAGCTGCTCTCTGATGGACTGAAGAAATGTCAGCTGGAGATACTGAGGTAAAACTGGGATTTTTGCTTTAATTTATTTATTTGAGAAATGCAGGGTTGCTTATTTGTTTTATTTATCTATAGGTTGTCTGGCTGTATGGTGACAGAGGAAGGCTGTGGTTATGTGTCTTCAGCTCTGAATTCAAACCCTTCACACCTGAGAGAGCTGGATCTGAGCTACAATCACCCAGGAGTACCAGGAGTCCAGCTGCTCAACAACAAACTGAAGGATCCAAACTACAAACTGCAGATGCTCAAGTATGTCATGGGTCAATGATGTGAAATTAATTTGTTCCCTAAGATCTATTAAAGTTATTCAAGACGTCTCTTCTGCCCACCAAGGCTGCATTTATTTGATCAGAAATACGGTTTGATTTACAAGGAATTAATTAACTGAATGAATGAACCATTAATTAAATGTCGATCTGGACAAAGTTAGCTGCCAAATACATAAATGTGTAATCACTTCCTGCATGTCCGTTAACAAAATTGTACTTAAATTTTGACAGTTTTGTTCTGATTCCAAACAGCTATAGAGCTAGATTGATAATAAAAATCATTTAAGTCAAGTCAAGTCAAGTCATTTTCATTTATATAGCGCTTTTAACAATGTAGATTGTTTCAAAGCAGCTTTACAGAGATAAACGTATAATTTAAGGTAAGATTGTTCTTTAATAAAGTTATTTTCCAGCTAAAGTTAGTTTTGATTGATCCGCTTCCGTCGCAACGATCATTTGTTATTAAATTAGGGGCCGCCAAGACGACACCATTCTCTCTGCACAAACTTTAAACGCGAACCTGTGAGAAACGCTGATGGAGTTCACATGCGCATTAAGAATTGGTTCTATAGTTATGTGCGTTTGAATATATGTGCGCAGGTTTGTAATTCCCTACAAGCCAAGCCTAAACAAATTACTGGTGTTTCCTTATAGTTTTGATTCAGAATTTAATTTAATTTTATCAATTCGGGGTAGATACGCAAATTGAGTTTTCGCGACGACGCTTTATCTGTAGAGTGGTAAAAGGATCCTCCATAGGGAGAGACTAGTTGGCACTTCAGCACTTCACACACCCGTTGGCACTTCACACACCCATTGTCATCAGGTCCAGGCGAAGGTCCTTCGTCAGATCTGGATACGGCCTGGATCCGGCAGGCTGCGGGAAGACCTCGGGATAAACAAAGACACTAAAATTAGCGTAGATGCCATTCTTCTCATGATGTAACAAGTACATCAGGATTTATGGGAAGTGTTCCCGGTTCCGGCTGGCCTAATCTATGCAGCCTAACATTGAATTATAGAAGTCTATAATGTATTATGTGAATGCTATGTCAAAGAGATGTGTCTTTAATCTAGCTTTGAACTGACAGAGTGCGTCTGCTTCCCGGACAATGTTAGGAAGATTGTTCCAAAGTTTTGGTGCTAAATAGGAAAAGGATCTACCGCCAGCAGTCGATTTTGATATTCTAGGTATTATCAACTGGCCGGAATTTTGAGATTGCAATAGACGTGAAGGACTATAATGCGTTAAGAGCTCACTCAAGTACTGCGGAGCTAAACCATTTAGTGCTTTGTAAGTAATCAGCAATATTTTAAAATTGATGCGATGTTTAATAGGGAGCCAGTGCAGTTTTGACAGAACCGGGCTAATATGGTCATACTTCCTGGTTCTGGTAAGAACTCGAGCTGCTGCGTTTTGGACCAGCTGTAGTTTGTTTATTAAGCGTGCAGGGCAACCACCCAGTAGAGCATTACAATAATCTAGCCTTGAGGTCATGAAAGCATGAACTAAATGTTCCGCATTTTTCATTGAGAGCATATGGCGTAATTTAGATATATTTTTAAGATGGAAAAATGCGGTTTTACAGATACTACACGTGACTTGCAAATGAAAGATTGGTATCAAAGAGCACACCCAGGTTCCTAACCGACGACGAAGACTTAACAGAGCAGCCATCAAGTGTTAGACAGTATTCTAGGTTATTACGTGAGGAAGTTTTAAATTTAAAAAAGAAGCAATTTAATGATCCATTCTTCTTTAACCACAAAACACTGACAAATTTAAATTCAGATATTCAGACATCATAGTAAGTGATTCTGTAAGTCATTGTCTGAATATATAAGATTAAATTAGGGCTCAGTCAGTATTTAAAAAAAAAGAAATTATTACTTTTCTTCAGCAAGGACACATTAAATCAGTCAATATTGACAGTAAAGACATTAATATGTTGCAAAAGACTTTAGCACAAATGATCTCAACTTTGATAATAATTAGAAATGTTTTCTGAGCATCAAATCAGCATATTAGAATGATATCTGAAGGATCATGTGACACTGAAGACTGGTGTAATGATACTGAAAATTCATCTTTGATCACAGGAATAAATGACATTTTACAATATATTCACATAGAAAACAGCTATGTTAAATTGTAATACTATTTCACTGTTTTGTAATGTTATTGTTTGCTCTCATTCTTATAAGCTTTCCTTACTTTCCTCTTCTTCTTCATTGACTTCTTCTGCAGAACTGATCCTATGGGTGAACACTTCATCAAACCAGGGATAAGAAAGTGTAAGTGTATCTCATTCTCCATCTGTCTGTGTTTCTCTCTGAGACACTAATTGAAGTGTTTTCTGTTTCACAGATGCCTGCGATCTCAAGCTGGATCCAAACACAGCTCACAATCGGTTGTGTCTATCCGATGAAGGCAGAACAGCGACGCTAGTAGAACAGGTACAGCCGTATCCTGATCATCCAGAAAGATTTGAACCTGTTGAACAAGTTCTGTCTATAGAGAGTCTGTCCGGCCGCTGTTACTGGGAGGCTGAATGGACGGGTTCGAATGGGACGGTCGGAGTGACGTACAAGACCATTCAGAGGAAAAGTGATGATCTTAGTTTTTTTGAGGCCAGCGGTCAGCTTGGAAACAATGACTTCTCATGGAAAATTACATGTGGATCTCATCCATATGTTTCTCATTCTGGAGAAGACATTAAAATAAAGACTCTGACCTCTCATTCATTTAAGAGAGTAGGGGTTTATGTGGACACGACGGCTGGAGTTTTGTCCTTTTACGGTGTCTCTGACACACCCACGCACTTGTACACCTTCCTCGCGTCTTTTAAAGATACTCTATATGCAGCATTTAAGGTGGAAAGTGACTCTGTTTCCCTCTGTAAGATGTTGTAACCTGAAAGCCTCTTTATCTTATCATCTGTGCACATTTATTGCCATCTTGTTTTGTGTCGTGCGACTGAGTAGAACATCAAATCTAATTTGATAAGATTTTATTCAGGTAAATGCAAAGGTTTCACATGTTTTACTGTAATTGTTTAAAGGAGAACTCGGTAACTCTAGCGAACTCTACTCACTTCTTCGCTGATTTTCCCTTTTGTTGTCGCATGTTTTCCCCACGAGCTCCCCCTACAGCTGTGGGAGGGTGTATATTTCACAACACGGTCGTAAAAAACTCACTTGCGGCGGCCTCCTCCCCCTCTCTACCGCTGCTCATGTGCGTTTGTTTTGATCGGAGCAAGCCAACTGTATCGTGTGGTGCTATGTCTACCGAGGTGGGTAATCTGGTAATACATCATACATGCGTGTTTGTTTATGTCGAATTGCCGTAAAGCAATTTGTGTTTCGCGCTCGTTCTCATTCTCGTTCTCGCTTCTCACGAGACTTCCAATTTCTATCTTGCCGGGACGGTAGTCCCCAAGTTGCAAGGTTGGTTTTCCGCCTGGGAACGCTGGGGGGAGCGGGGAAAGTCACCAATATCACCAGAACAGGTTGTTTAACCATCCAAATGATTTCTAGACAGTTTTATTACGTTAAAAAAGTTACCAAGTTCTCCTTTAACAACTGAACATTTGCAGAAATTATTACTGCTTTTTGGATTTGCCTTTTTAGACATGCAAAAGCTGACTGTTTTTTTAATGCTTTATTTTTGTTATTAAAACATTCTCTGAGCTTGAAGTTTTATTCAAGACTCATTTGTTCACTTTGTTAACCTAACGTGCAAAAAAGCTCCTTTACTGCCTTTGTTGTTTTATTTATTGAGATCTGAAAATTTGCATGAAATCTGCAGTTGACTTGACTTGTTTGCTCAACAAATTAAAATTGGTTAAATTTTTGTTATTGATGACATTTAATACAACATATTGGACGTTCTATGGACATCTTAGCAATGGCTCATCTGATTGACACACACCGTGTGATGACCCTCCAACAAAAAACACACTGGTGAATAATTGTGATTGAGATGTTGCCAAATTCCACTTTCTGTGCTCTCATTGTAATCCAACTTGCAAAATGTTCTTCTTACTAATGTAAAAAGTAGTTTGAACAACGTTTTTTAGGAGTCAGTTTATTATTTTGTGCACTGAAAAAGAATACTCTATTACTAAACTAACAATTTTATTGACCTTACGTAAATATTACGTTTTTACGTATTAAACGTATATTACATATTAAAGTTTTTTTTTTCCTAAATTGAGTCATCTCAACTAGTTTTATGTTGTAAATTCAATTCAACAATGTCTTAAATTCTATAATCTCTTTTTAAACACTTTTTTGTAACACTATAGGATTCAGTTTGTAATTAGGTAGAAGTTTTAATATTGTTTGGATATAACATTAATATAAATGTACCTTGTTACAGAAAATTTCAGTATTACTTATATTAATTTGTTTTCACACTGTTAAGTTCATTTTATCATGTGTTTCTGTGAGGGTTTCTAACAGCTGAAGGGACAGGAAAGAACAGACATAATAAACCAGATGGGCCAGGAAGATAGTAAGACACCTGGACACGAGAAGAAGTTTTAGTCAGGGAATACGGGGTCGTTTAAGTAATAAAAGTGAAGTCCCAGGCCCTCTCCTGAGGGAAAGCAGGAGGTAATTTAGGTCATAAATGAAGGCCTTTTGGCTTCTCAGGGACAAAGAACAGTTTGACCTGACCAGGGGGGTAGAAACCAGTCCAAAAGATATGGGATATCTTTTAAAGAAAATTACCATGCCAAGAAACTGTATAAAATGTCTATGTTTTGTTGAGTCTGTAGGTATTCTGTTTCCAAATTGGGTAGCTGCGACTTGTGTGAAAAGAATCCTCAAAGAATAAACTCTTTATTACAGTTTTGCCTCTTGAAAGTTTCTTACATCTTTGATGCTGTTTTAATTAACCTCTGAAAACTGCCTTTACAAATTGGTGTCAGAAGAGTGGGATCCTGTGCGGAATCTTCTTCTCCTGGTCCTGAGAACGGATTTGACGGAAGTGCACAACCCCGGCAGCACCAGGCGGCCGGTCTCATACCTCGACGGTTTGAGATAAAAAACTCAACAGGTTAAGGGAGGGGTACGACAAAAGATTTCAAGTGCATCCTGAAGACAGACTAAGCAACAACAGGTATGGGATGAGAGTGGAATTGAAAAATGCAGTGCGTTCTGACCAGGGCAGATACTACTGTGCCCTGGACTAATCTACTACTGATTGGTACGAGCAAGTGGACATCATGGTGTATGCAGCAACTTCACCACGGGAAGCAGCGACGATGAAACCTCTCGTGCTACCTGGGCCATCCGAAACCGAACGGGCCTCTGAAGAGGAACTGGCCTGGATGAGAGACGGGGAGACAAGCAAAGGTCAGATAAATCCTGAAGTAAAGAAAGCAATGATGAAATGCCAGGGGAACAAAGCGTGTGCGCTGGCACTGTTGCAGAAGGAGGAGCTACAGATCAAGACAAATTGCTGGATGTGTCTTCAAATGTCACACGCATGGAAAGCTGTCCCTCTAGCGGCAGCTACTGTCAACGGAACTAAGTGTCTGATTCCTCAACAAATGACTGATGTATTGAAAGCTGCTGTGGAACTGGAAAGAGGAAGGACACCAACGCAACAGCCTGCTGACAGCTGTGATCACATACAGCAGTACAATAACACTGAAATTGCAATTCCACCTCTGAGGGTAACGTTTGCCCAGGGTGATGTTTGTGTTTGTTTCAACAGACCGAGACCATTGAAAATTGGGTGGTCAGACTGTAGAATTAAAATCAACGTGCTGGGCGGGACAATGGACAATTGTACAGCAAACGTCAACAACAAAGAAATCAACTTTAAGTGCCCATTCAGCAAACCGAGCGAAAGTTCACCAGCCGCCGTCTGGGTTTGTGGTGATAGAGCGTGTCACAGATTGCCAAAAAAGGACTGGTCAGGGTGTTGTTATCCAGCTTTGATGAATGTGGGAACTTCTGTGTATTTGCCAAACAAAGTGGGTAAAAGAGAGAAACGAGATTTGCCAAATAGTTATGCAGGATATACATTAGCTGATCCGTGGACAACGCCAGGAGCAAATATAGGTTGGTCAATTTTCCTAGGGGTGGGTACAACAGTAGCAATCAACAAAATTAATGGGTTAGCATGGACAGTATTAGCAATAGCCAATATCACAGAAAATGCTTTTACATTAATAAACGATGAGATGAAACAAGTGAGAGATGCGCTCGTGCAGAATCGCTTAGTTTTGGACATTCTCACGGCAGAAAGGGGTGGAGTTTGTAAAATGTTGGGGGTATCATGTTGTTTTAACATTCCTGATTACAGTGACAACATAACCAATATCATTGATCACATGAGAGAAGCGGTAAAAGAGCCCTCTCCAGCTACTGGTAGTCAGTGGATGGGGTGGCTAATGTCTGTGTGGTCAGGATGGTTCTACCGGATAATTCAAACTGTCTTGCCAATTGTTGGTATGGGATTATTAATTCTGTTCTGTTTACCATGTATCATGAAGTGCATTTCCAGCTCAGTACAGAGACTGATCAGGGCGGGAACAGTTAGAACAGTGACGTCAGTTCAAGCAGTGAAACTGACCATGTATCCAGCAACTGGTGGAGAGCAATGTGATTATGACAGCGATGACATTTACACTGAAATGTGATAAACTGTTTTCCTTTTGCCTTTCTGGGAACATGAAAGAGATTTTCTAAATTCTGTTTGATTGTTTAAATTTTGATATTATTGATTTACTGTTTTATTTACTATTCTTTCTCATTTTTCTTATTTTATTTTTTCCATTGCAAGAATGATGATATGCAAAGAAGGTTAAAAGCAGCAGTCATCCGTGTTACGAGGTGACGTAAAAGTGATAGGGTTTGAAATTAGGGATTTTTTTATGTACTTTTATTTCTTTGTATCTTTTTAAGATTGTTGAATCAACCATGGGGTGATGATGTTTTTTGTTTTTATGTATTATTTCTTGTTTATACTGAGGTGACTGAGGGTTCGATCCAGGTCGAGAGTGTTCATTCATTTAGCCCGGCTTCAGATAAATATCTATTTGCTTGCTAAAATAATTAAGGGTCTATCCTTACGAAAAACAGCCTAAGCTTTTCTTAGGGTTTAAGTAAAATGATCGGGTATGCGAAAATCAGATAATGAAGGGTATAACTGTGATGTGAAGACTTGAATTAATTCTATTGTTAAGATTTAGTAGTTTGATTAAAATTGAAAAAACAAGGGTGAATTTTTATATATATCGTTTATCAGAGAATGATAAAGAGGAGGAAACTGTTACGGAAAAATTCAGTATTACTTATATTAATTTGTTTTCACACTGTTGTTCATTTTATCATGTGTTTCTGTGAGGGTTTCTAACAGCTGAAGGGACAGGAAAGAACAGACATAATAAACCAGATGGGCCAGGAAGATAGTAAGACACCTGGACACGAGAAGAAGTTTTAGTCAGGGAATACGGGGTTGTTTAAGTAATAAAAGTGAAGTCCCAGGCCCTCTCCTGAGGGAAAGCAGGAGGTAATTTTACTAATTTAGGTCATAAATGAAGGCCTTTTGGCTTCTCAGGGACAGAGAACAGTTTGACCTGACCAGGGGGGTAGAAACCAGTCCAAACCCGTTAAAGACATGGGATATCTTTTAAGGAAAATTACAGAAACCAGCCAGGGCGGGGCTATGATGCCAAGAAACTGTATAAAATGTCTATGTTTTGTTGAGTCTATAGGTATACTGTTTCCAAGTTGGGTAGCTGCGACTTGTGTGAAAAGAATCCTCAAAGAATAAACCTTTTCTCTTTATTACAGTTTTGCCTCTTGAAAGTTTCTTACATCTTTGATACTGTTTTAATTAACCTCTGAAAATTGCCTTTACAACCTTGAATGCATGCAGGAGAAATATGATATATCTGCAATCTAGTTGCAATCTTTTGTTGAGGTTAGAAGACAGATAATGTCTGAATCCGTATTTTATTTCCTGAGGAACATTAGATTGGAACATGTGATATCCCGCTTATTTTGTGTAATTGTTATTAGTTATCGCTGTTCTTTGCAAGTTTGGATTCTTAAATTACAGGTTATGTGACTTCCAGCTTGCATCCTCACAATGCCCTATTCTGACAAATCAGTTCTTTTCATCAGTAGTTTTCCTTTTAACCACAATTCAAAAAGATAGAGATAAAGTTCATAAAGGGCGGGGCCATTATATACATTTGGTGATAAACCTGATCCTTGGTTTTTCAGCCATTAAAATTAATTCAAGCAATCAAGAAAGTGTAAAACGAATGTAAAATGTATCATATTATAACAGTTTATAAAATAAGATGAAATGGAGCACAATGCTTTGCGCATTATACTATTTGAATTTATCAAGTGCCTGAAAAACTCTCTTGACATTAATTTTTTTTTGTTTTTTATTTAATCATTTTGTCACTGTCACTTTCACTTTCTAATAACACATTAAAGTTGTTGTTCACCCTCACATGTACTTGGGTACTGCAGCTCTATGCAGAAAACGGTGCTAACAGTTGTGCAATGTTATTGAAAGGCTATATCACCTCACTGTAAAACCCAACATGTTAAGCTAACTCATCTCTTTTGAGGAAACCGATACTTCAATCCAAATAAAGTTAAATAAAAAACAATACTTATGAGCCCTCTGAACTTATTTCAATTGAGTTCTGTTATGTCCCAATTACATCCAAAGGGTGTGGGACCAACAATTAATTTGATTTCTGGGGTGGAAAGTCAAGCAATGCTCCTCTTCTCTGCAGGCGACTCTTTATCTCTCCATAATGATCAGAAGTTCTCCACCTTTGACAAGGATCAAGACGGCCATATATATAACTGTGCCAAATATCATCTCGGGGCATTTTGGTATGCAGGCTGTGACCATACAAACCCCAACGGTGTGTATTTAAGGCAAGAAGATTCCCCCCATCAGGCTATTGGAGTTGTTTGTTACACCTGGAAGAATTACGGTGTCAGTATGAAATCCATCAGCATGAAGATCAAACGTGTGTTTTAGACCTTTGAAGACACAAACATTGTTTCTCAGAAACAAATAACGGTTATATTGCTTTCCTTTCCTCTATTAATTGTGTAACCAGGGCCTAAAATTAACATTTGCCAAGTGCCAAATGCAAGTAAACATCAGTGTTTGTGAGTATGTGAAACGGTGTTAATTGCCAGTGAATTCCAGCAATGCAATGTTGTGAGAACATGAACGTGAACAAACGTGAATTGACCGGTTGGCGGGTCACATCATCACGAAAGTTTAAGCCTTGCCAATATAAATATTCAAGCGCAAGAAGACACGAAAGGAACTAACTTTGTTATTTCGAAGCACGCGCCTAGAAATTCACATCTCAGACAGCGCCCAAATACTGAATTGATCTCTCTTTCATGTCTTCTTGCACTTGAACAGACATATTCAAAGAAAATAGTCAAAATGCTCGTATTGGCAAGTATCCTTGTAAACATAGTCAGTTATGTCTTAGGCCCTGTCCCAAATGGCACCCTAAACACTCGCAGTCTTCCTCAGAGTCCACACTTTCGTGACGTAATGGCACTTTGACTGTCGGATAGAAGTCTGCTGTGGAGCTCGCTTCAGTGCCGGCTCACCAAAAGTGTGCATCAAGGACACATATCGAGCACCCTTCTGAATCCTAAAATGACGAATGGGACACCCTCCTCTCATGGACTTTATGGACATGCGCACACAGCAGCTATTGTAAGTCCATAAGACAGAAAGTGCATATGAAGTGTGCCATTTGGGACAGGGCCTAAAATGAACGTAAACAGTTGAGAAAGAAAACACGTTTGTAACAGTTTATTGGATCAGTGCTCTTAAAGTGACAGCAGCCTAATATCCCTGCTGATATGTGTTGTTAATGTTACAAAACAACAAAAGATAAAGAACAATCACTCACTGCTCTTGACTGAATAACTTTTGTAACTTTAATAAGGATTAATCTATGTTTCATGGCTGGTAAAAAAAGTACATTTTGTTACTGGCCATTGTCAGGTGTGGCAAAAAGTTAGTTGTAGGCCCTGTGTGTAACTTAGCAAATCATGTAGGAATATCCCTCTCAAAAAAATATGGCTGTTTACAAGTTTTATTATTATTATTATTTTCTTATTTGTAATGGGTCACTTCTTTTAATTTAACATTGAAATTAATCGATTCATACATTTTCAATAAAACTCCTGCAATGAACGCTTTGTGACCTAATGTGTTTCTTACAGTAGATATTCAATTGATCATTGTCTGGTTAAATTATGGTGAATTCATGAAGGTGCAAATTGCAGGTCTGTGCTTATAACTGTTTTTAATAAATATGGGATACAAACATTAGTATTTTTCTTTATAATCCTCTTAGGCAAGGAAGTGCATAAATGAAATAAAAATGTTACTGGCCATTAGTCATTCATATTCCACACATAACCACAGTATCTTTAGAAAGCTGACAACAGAGAGTTTACTGTTCAGAATTACTCAGATTGCTATTATTAAAACAGAGATATAAGCCCCAAATACATTGAAAACATAAAAATATGAATAAGGTTTAATGTATAAAATGTTTGTGGCTGTAAATGAACCTAAAAACACAATGAATCAGAAGCCTTGTTGCCTCTAAAAACTATGAGCTGTCTAAACATTCAATCGCCAAATTTATTTTCTCTCCATTCTAGCCATTAAAGGGGTAATGAACTGCATTTTTTAGCAAAAAAAAAAGTATAATGCTCTCTGATGTCCACATATAATGATTTTTTCATTAAAGATATCCTTATTTAGAAGTAATAAGCTATTTTCTATCCTGTTTTTGACCCTCTCTTTCAAACACTGTTTTGATTGTCTCGCTGCGTTTAAGACTTTACCATTGCTGTTAAGCGTTTAAGACACAACCATTGCTATGATTGCATAACAATCAAAAAAATCATTTTCAACATGCCACTACACCCGTGGAATTGTTTTGAATACATGTTTGAATCAGAGAAAACAAACCTACACCTCAAATACCAAGGATACTCCAGTCTTCGCCAGTAGGGTAAGTAATAATCTTTATTTATATTTATTCCTTTTGTATTTGTGAGGTTATATTCTATTTTACTACATCATATGTTGAATTGAAGATGGTACAGAAAGGTGAATACATGGTTGTAAACATTTGCTAACAATGTGAAACATTTATGCGTATTACAGTACATGTGCTTTACACTTGGTTGTGGCAAATAAAGTTTAAGTACTTGGAGTTTTCACAGTTATAGCTGAGAGGTATTTCGTGTACACTAATTATGAATGAATGTTCCATTATTTTTTGCAATGTATTCGACAAACCATGTTTTCATGTTTATATTCATCCTTCATAATTTTCAGTAAAGTGTAAGTAAAGTTACATATCAAGCATATCAATTGATCTAAAAACAGACAAAGCAATAATGGCACATGGTAAAAAAAATAAAAAAATAAAAACAGTGTTGCTTATAAAAAAATACGAATAACAAATCTACGGAAGCCCTGAACCGCAACGTAAAAAATAAATAAAAAAATCCATAAAAAAATTAATCTAAAATTCTGACTATATTTCAACTTTAATCTCGAAAAATTGCGACTTTATTCTCAAAATATTTCAACTTTATTCTCGTAATTTTAGAAGAAAAAAAAAAAATTTGTTTGTTTTTTTACATTGCGGTTCAGGTCGTATCTTAAAAATAAAGTTCATCCACTCTTTCTTCATGTTAGGATCACAATTTAGGTAATGCAAAGACTGTTTGGCACTTCAAAACATCTTGTTCTTCTCAGAGGCGTCTCTGGTTTTGTTGCTGGAGTCATCCTGTGCTTGTGTCTGACTCGTTTTATTACTACATGTTCATGCGCTTATATGTTAAAAGATAGAGGAAAATTTGATTTCATCTCAATTCATGACCCCTTTAAAATCCTTAAGATATATAGATAGATAGATAGATAGATAGATAGATAGATAGATAGATAGATAGATAGATAGATAGATAGATAGATAGATAGATAGATAGATAGATAGATAGATAGATAGATAGATAGATAGATAGATCATTGAACATTAGTTGAAGGTCATTGGGCCATTAACATTACAACCATGAACAACAGGGGCCTTTACGGTTCCTCCATTGGATGCTATGGTCACTGTAACTCCTGCAGTCTGAGTCGGTACAGGTTTCCCACTGGATGAAGCTCCCGATCCAGCAGGAACATCCTCTGGAACTGATGGACAGACACGGAGATAATCTCAGAATGCATAACATCACACATCAAATACTTCAAATGCATCTAGTGTCGACTTATAGCCTACCTTCCTGAAGTTTTCCCTTCAGTCGATCAGCAAGCTCATTTTGCTTCATGTTGCGTAGCGTTCTGACAGCAATCTTCTCAGCATCTGATGTGTCGTAGTGCTGCACCATGAGATCCACAACATCGTGGCGATCAGCGTTCTCCAGTCTTCCTCGAGGAATAGACGCGTCACTGTTCGACAGGCGCCATTTGAAATCTTTGAACTCGTCTTTCAGTAGCTCATTAAGTACATCCAAAATCACTGTTTTGGTTGTAGCCATTTTGTGTCACTTTAGGGAAAAATATAACAAAATACAATGGTATATTGATTAATGTGGAGCACGATCAGCCTCAATGCCGGCCAGAAGATACAACCAACATAGTTTAAGCTGTTATTGTGGGTTTCTAAGTAGGGGAATCAGTGTCAATTCGTTTAATATAAACATCCACACAATAAGCATAAAATACATAACAATGGCGTATATCATGACAATCATTTTCTATTCTTGTTAAAACAGCATAACCTCATTTGCAACTGTGAATGACAGAACAAGACTGTAGTACTAAAGTTCTCCACTAGACAGAGCATCGGGTTAAGACATTTTATATGTTTGTCTTTTCATTATGCACCGGTGAATATTTCCTTTTTGAATTTAATATTTTTGAACTAACGTGTATTTGTATGCTAAAATACACAGAGATTCAAAATGGTTGACTTTGCAATAAAAACACATAATATGTGGAAAGATGGCAACTGTAGCCTATACGTACCCATATAGCTATATTCTTCACATCATTCTTCAAAAGTCTGACCGCACACGCCTCATTTATAGATCAAATGTTTGTCAGTATAAAGAAAGTGGTTTCTGTCTAGGTTTCAAACTTGTAGTGGTTAAAACGGATGTGTTTTTCGACTTTAACCCCTGCATGTTTGAAACCTGTTAGAAAACACTCACACTTACTAACTGGACTCAAAATCATGTAGTACTTGTGAAAACTAACCTAGGCTGTACCGAAAGACTTGTTAAATTAAATAAATATTGTAGGCTACTTACAAAGTTGATGATATAGTTGCAGACCGCGCTTCCTGTTTTCGACGAGTCTCTCTCTTTTCTGTGTCTTTTCCTTTCGCTACACTGCTCAGCCACACTTCAAGTAAACTAACTTAATGTGCCTTTGATGTGTGTGTGTGTGTGTGCGTGCGATCACGTATGACATTTCCGGCTGCAGTCTACGCACACACTGTAGGCTACACAACATACATAAAATACATACATACAGTCCCTGCGTGTGGTCGAGCAGTGTGGCGAAAAGATCATACCTAATATAATAATAATTATATAAAATATATAATGTACACGATGAAGTAGCATTTGGATGCATTTTCATAACAGACAACATAAAGGCAGAAGGTAGAATTTGTAAGGTAAAACTATCAAATAACTGTCAAATATGTGCATGCACATCAATCACAGGCCAAACATTACTAAATTTGACTGTTGGAAAAGCCGGTTCCCGGAAAAGAGCCGGAATTCCATGAATCACTTTCACTTTCGAGCTCCTTGTTTTTCTCTCCTGTATGATCCCCGCATCTTTAACTCTAATGCTCAAAATATTCAGTGTTCTGGGAACGTAAAAAATGTCCAGTTTTCTTGACGTTAGAATAACGTGTTTTATAAGGTATAATGTTCCTCAAACGTTCTTTCAACTTAATTTTGTTTAACAATTCAACATACTAGGAACGCTGATTTCTAACATTCCAAAAACATAAAAATGTCCAGTTTCCTGAATGTTAATATAATGTTATTTAAAGGTGTGTGATGTTCCTGAAACATTCTTTCAATCATACAAAATCCATGTCACCCCTTTAAGATAAAACTGGAAACATTTTGTTAGTCGATGTTTTAGTTAATTTACGATAAATTAAAACAACTCAGAAAAACTTTAATGTTTATTGTGATGTATTTTTAAATATGCATCATTTTTGTTATGTACTATGTGTAAAATACCATTTAAACAAAATTGATTGCTTCTTTTATTTATTTTTATATGGGGAGTGTTATATGCATTTTGACAACTTGTTTAAACCAGACTAAAAAAAAAAAATAATAATAATAAAAAAAATCTGCTAAATTCAGTAATTCAGTAAAATTGCCATGGGTATTTCTTTTTTTATAATTTTTTCAAAGAATACACGTTTTACTAGTTATGCTAAGCTCTAGAGAAATTGTGAGTAGAAATATATTTTTAAAGTCCTTATTTTTAATACTTATCCAGTAAATGATAAACAACTGGAGGAGTCAGTGAAATTCATCGGTTGAAAAGAGCAGGAAAACTGAAGAACATTCACTTCTGGAATACTAAAATTCAACTATCTCATTTATAATAATCAAGTTATTTTAATTTGTGGACAGTTCTGTAAATTAAAATAATTTTTTGACAAAGATTGGGCTTTGAAAAGTCAAAAACATTGAGAAGTGCTCCTGTAGACCGTCCATCTGTCCAGCAACGTTTACTCAATAGTGTTCTGTCCATATCGCTAATGTTATTCGAGCGTCAGCAAATGTTCAGACCTCAGCCCCAAGGTCCTCCTCCATCATTTCCATCTTCCTCTCCATCCTCGTCCTTTTTCTTCTTCTTTTTCTTCTTGTCCTCCACCTTGTATTTGACTCGTCGGATGGGGTCGGTCAAGCTGCGCATTTTGCCTTCGTCGAACTCCTCGTTCATCATGAAGTTTCTGTCGATAAGCTCCGCCCCTTCCTGCCAGTTGCGGTAGCAGTCCGAACCCAGCGTGCAGATCTCTGACACGGCGTCGGGCAAGAGGACGGAGCAGTCCGGACGCAGGACCACCACCCTCGGCAGATCCTGCACCTTGAACATCTCGCTCAGCTCCCTGCAAACAACACACACATGATACTACTGATGGAAACACAGGTAAATTTATAGCATATAGATCAGTGGATCTCAACCTTTTTGTCAAGGATTTATTCAAAGATCCCCAATGGAGGCTAACTAGAAGTGTCATTAAATTGAAATAAATAAAATGAAAGAATCCTATTTGAAGAGCTGGATGTCACTCCCAAAACTTTTGCGTTCACTCCCCAAACTTTTGCGTTCCCCCGAGAAACTTTGCGATCGTTAGAACTTTGCGTTCATTCGCAAGGCTTTTGTGTTCCAGAAAAATGTTTGCGTTCGTTGGCAAGACTTCTGCTTTCCCTTGAGAAACTTTGCGTTTGTTCGCAAAACTTTTGCGTTCACTCCCAAAACGTTTGTGTTCCCCAGAGAAACTCTGCAATCGTTAGAAAAAAAAAGGTGTTCCCCAAAAAACTTTGCGTTCGTTCACAATACTTTCGGTTCATTCACAAGACTTTTGTGTTCCCCAAAAATGTTTGCATTCGTTTGCGTTCATTCTCAAAACTTTTGCGTTCACTCACAAAACTTTTGCGTTTTGCCCGGACAGCATGCCAAATACGCTTAAAATACTCAACACTACATCTGATTTCATGTACGTGTGAACTTGTGAAACTTTTGAATTCCCCAGAGAAACTTTTTGCGTTCACTCCCAAAACTTTTGTGTCCCCCCGAGAAACATTGTGTTCGTTCGCAAAACTTTTGAATTCCCCTGAGAAACATTTGCGTTCCCCCGAGAAACTTTGCGATCGTTAGAAAAAAAATGCTGTTTTCGCAAGACTTTTGCGTTCCCTTGAGAAACTTTTGTGTTCACTCCCAAAACTTTTGTGTCCCCTCGAGAAACATTGTGTTCGTTCGCAAAACTTCTGCGTTCCTCCAAAAAACTTTGTGTTTGTTCGCAATACCACTGTACAAAACCCCCATTTCATATTGTGCATGCTAGCATGCTATTCAGAACAGAAAGTGTGTGTACTTCCTGTAGGGGTCTTCGTAGGCCAGGAACAGGCAGCGTTTGGGCAGCTCCTTCAGGAACTTCTCCAGCTGCTCCTCAGACGAGTCCAGAGAGATGTACAGCAGCACCAGCTGGGCCGATCGCTCCACGTAGAACTCGTCCGTCAGCTTCTTGTAGAAGTCTTTGAGCGTCGGAGCGAAGTCCTGACACTTCTCACACTCGCCCGAGCCGAAGAACAGCATGAGGATGC
>JAJAQA010000002.1:9675753-9753253 GCA_021464565.1 Rutilus rutilus | reverse complement strand
GCAGCGCTTGCAGGTTCAACACCTGGTCCCTAAAGAGAGTGGTAGGAAACTTGGGCACATACCTGGGCCGGGGTCTCAGGACAACGTGGCCGTCACCCGGCCCGAACTCTAGGCACGATTCGTTTACCGGAAAAATTTGTTTGCCTGCATTTTCTCTTGCCTCTTTCTCTACCCTCTTGATAAAGGCCCTAAGGAACCCAACGACCAGGTCGTGCTTCCCTACTGATTTGCCATCTGTGGTCGTGATATGCTGAATAGCGGCAGCGTGTATAAGCACATACCCTATCGAACACCTTCGGGGGTCCTCTCGGTGAGAGGAACACCACTTAACGAACAGGTTCCACTTCAAGGCGTACGCACGTCTCGTGGACGGCGCCCATGCTGAAGCGATGGTGTTAAGTACCTCTGGGGGTAAGTCACCTAGAACACGCCCCATCCAGGGACCAGACATGGAGTTCCCAGAGGTCCGGACGCGGGTGCCATAGGGTTCCCCGTCTCTGAGTCAGAAGGTCCCTCCTCAGAGGAATGGGCCAGGGAGGGGCTGTCACAAAGTGCATGAGTTCTGGGAACCAGGTCCAGGTAGGCCAATAGGGAGCCACCAGCAGGACCTTTTCCTCGTCCTCCCTGACTTTGTACAAAGTCATTTTTTCCTCCCTGACTTTGTAACCGCATTTTTTGCTTTGCTGCCCCTCTTGGCAGGGGCCTGGATGGTGAAAGCAGCAGCTGGCCGCGAGGCAGGATGTGTTTAATAGCCTCAGTCTGCTCTTTGTACAGTTGAGAACTGCTGGGCGAAGTTCTCTACCAAGTTGCCGAAGAGGCCGGTCTGGGACGCGGGGGAGTTAAAGAACCTGACTTTATCTGTCTCCCTCATTTCGGCCAGATACAGCCAGAGATGGCGTTCCTGGAACACCATAGTGGACACCGCACAACCCACCAACCAAGAGGTCACCTTCGTCGCTCGAAGTGCGAGGTCCATCGCGGCACAAAGTTCTTGGATGGTTCTTGGCCATCATGACCACCCTCGTGCAGGTGCTTCAGTGCCTTGGCCTGATGGACCTTCAACAATGCCATGGCATGTATTGGCAGCATTGACATGTATTAACCTCGTTAGTCTTGTCGGTTAAGTCCGACGAGTGCTTACAGGCCTGGGAAGGGAGACAAGGCTCCCCCGCCAGGTGGAGTTAGGGCACAGTTGGATAGCAACGGCCCGCTCCACTGGAGGGATGCGTGTGTTAAACTTAGCCGGCCCGCCATCAAGGGTGGTGAGGGAGGAGGAGCCACTGGGACGGTTTCTGGCAGTGAAAGATGCCATCCATGACCCAGTGTGCTCCTCATACACCTCCGGGAAGAAAGGAACCAGGGTGGGTGGCTGAGAACCAGCCTAAGCCACCCCGAGAAACCAATCGTCCAGCCTCAAGGCCGTGATCTTCAGGTCACCCGCACTACTGCCTGAAGTAACCCTCTGAGGAGTCTCAACCTTTGCTCCGAGATGGTCATCAAGAGGGAGAAAGAGAGAAAAAATTTGACCCGAGAGGTTCGACTCGAAATGCTCGGCTCCTCAACGAAAATCTGAAGTGCAATCGCACCTGCTGCTCATTATATATAAAAGGTTGCAGTCCATTTTGCATTGGCTTGTTTAGTTACACTCAAAGAAGATTGGCTCTCTAGCGAGATTCCTATTTAGTCGGTTCAGTTCGATGTGGCGTCGAACGTGACCGACTGAAAGGGAACTGAACACTGGGATTAATGATACGGACAGACAGACAGACAGATGAAGATCTCTCTCTCTCACATGGGGTGTTTGTTGTACATGACAGGCAGGAACTCGTCCACCGGCAGCATCTTCTTCAGTGGTTCGGCCCGCAGCAGCTTCTGCGCTCCGCGTAACGAGATCATGTATCCCAGTGTCCAGTAGGAATAATCCGCCTCCACCAGGTTGTGGATTCTGGGAACAGATTTCTCCGGACGGTCCACTTGCATCCGCTTCCGCCCGATATAACTGAAAGGATGAGACAGAGAGACAGACAGAGAGAGACAGAGAGAGAGATAGACAGAGAGACAGAGACAGAGAGAGAGAGAGAGAGAGAGAGAGAGAGACGGCTCATGAGAAAATGCATCTATCAACTCATTCCAATTGAAAGTGTGTGTATTTCCTCACATCAAGTCCCAGTCCAGCCGCTGAGACTGGATCTCATGCATCAGATTCTGCAGGCGACGCTTGAAGAAAATCTCAAAGCGCAGATCGTCCTCGATCACCAGAGACGTCTTCAGTCCTCGATCCACGATCTGACGCAAGACACACAACTGGCTCATAACTGGGTATTTACACAACTTCAGATCTCACAGATATGACTTTATCATACCCAAGAAAAATAAATAAATAAATACAATTTAACTAACTAACTAAATAACTAAATAAATAACTAAATAAGTGCAATTTAAATAAATCTTAAAATGTAGTTATATTTTTATTGCAATTAAACTTTTGTCTTTTTCATTTTCAGCATGAATTTTACTTGATAAATGTTTGTTTCTGATAAATATCTGGAAAACTGTATTTGTGATCTGCACTTTTATCACTGACTCTTGTCTCGTCTGGAAAAACTACTTGAAAAACAAAGTTTACTGAATTGAGAACACTTGAAGGCTACATTTAATTACATTTAATTAGTTAATATTACATGAATATGTAATATTTTAAATAAAAAAACATCTATAAAAGTATGAGATTTTGCTTTTGAATAAACATGGGTGTGAAAATGCATGATTTTTCACTGGTTTTGGTATTTTTACTGAAGATTTTTACTCTCTCACCTCTGTCCAGATGTTGTAGTGTGAGAGAAAGCAGCCCAGCTCTCCTTTAGTGAGCGGCCGGCCGTGATACGGGTCACTGTATCCGGGGAGCATCTCGATCCCCATCGCCTCCACCTGACTGCTGTTCAGCGCCCTGAAACACACACACACACACACACACACACACACACACACACACACACACACACTCGTGTCAGGCAGTCGGTGTGTGAGAGAGGGGCATTATGGGAAGCTCATGTTTGCAGATGTGTGTGTTTGTGTGTTTGAGACATACTTGCCATCTACAGCGGCGATGATCTTGCACTCGATCTGTTGTTCGTAGAGAGTCCTCAGCATACGATCCCTGCGGTCTGAGCGTCTCAGCAGGTTTATCATGAACACCTCAAAACACACACACACACACACACACACACACACACACACACATTATAACAATAATATATTATACCATTCTCTAATTTCATATGAGATCATATGCAATAAAAATATAATAATATAAAATTAAATAAAAGATAAAACAATTAAATACACTATAATACACCATAAAACAATACAACAAAATAATATAAAATAAAAAAAACTCTTTAAATATAAAACTAGTTTATACTACATAAAATAATGTAAAATAGAATTAAATTAAATAATATAATACAATATAAAAAGTAAGTAATTTAATATAAGATATAAAAGTAAACAATTTATTATGAGATAATATACTATATAAAAATTATATAAAACATCATAAAAATAATAATATAAAATTATATAAAAATTTAAAACAATTCATTATACTATAATACAAAATCAGATAATACAAAAAATATATAAAATAAAAATATATATTACAGTAGTTTATAATTACGGTATTTCATAAATTATTTTAATATAATTAAATTAAATAATATAATACAATATTAAATAATATAAAATACAATAAAAACTCATATAAAATAACAAAATATCACAATATAAAGTAACATAAGAAAGTAAAATATAATAAAATAAAATCTAATAAACTGAGTTCCTCACCTCATCAAAGCCCATTTTATCAGGCTGTTTAGGAGGAAGAGAGAGATAGACGGACGGCTCTGTCGGAGGATTGCGCACTGCAGACAGAACAAATCATCAAGTACGTTTCGTTGCGCTCTCAGCCTTAATAAATTCACTAGAGCAGAAAAACCAGACCGGGGTCATGTGACTCACCCATAATCTCCAGCTGCGAGTGCAGAAAGCTGTCCGCCTCGTCCTGCAAGGTATTCTGGGAGCGCAGGGGCACGGGGAAATACCCATAAGTCTCTCTGTTGCAGAGGTACATCTGAACGTCTGCGGGGGGAACGACGTTAAACTTCAAGCAAAAGTAGCGCACATGAAAACATGACCATGAATCTGAATTCATGATAACTAAGGTAGTTAACTAATATTAACTAATGAACCTTATTGTAAAGTGTTACCCAATAACTCTGACTATATAAACATGCAATACTGTTGACGAAAAAAGGTGAAACTAAAGTGTTTATAATTATAAAAGTTAATTATAAAAGTTTAAAAAAATACAATTATTTTTATTCATTCATATTTTTTACATCAGTTTCGCTTTATTTTCGTTGGCCAAAAGAGGAAAGAATATTATGGAATATTGTGTAGTATAACCTGCCATCCGCGCGGAGAAGGCGAAGATGATGATGTCGTCGAAGGCCCAGCTGTAGTCGGGATGAGGCGGGAAGAAGGCCAGCTGACGGGACGCTTGCTTCCTCAGATCCACCAGGAACGTGGAGTGAACCATGGGAACAGCGAAGCAGCCCTTCCTCTCCTGCCGGCGGATGGGCATGTAGGCCGGCGTACGCTTGTAATAACCCTACACACACAGAAGGTGCACTGTGTCATTTGTAGCGGCATCTAGTGGTGAGGTTGTGAACTGCACCCAACAGAAGTTACGGTGGCCGACAGGAAGTGATGTCGTCGTCTGAGACAGCAGAGAGTAGCCAGTTAAACAATGAGGTTTCTTTACAAAGATAAATTAAGAAATTATGTTTAAGGTTTAAAAATGATAGTCCAACTCGCAGCTGCACTATTATGCAACGGTGGAGTTGCGTGAAACAACCATAAAGTGCAAAGTATTTACAAGTGCCGAAGGGGAAAAATAATAATGTAACAAAACAAATACTTCCAACACAAAAGAAAACAAATTCCAAAAATATGTCCACGTATCCACTATGTATTTCCGCCCTCTCTGGGACTTCTTTGTCCTGAATTGAACCATGGCTTTAACGATAACGCCACAAATGAACGATATTGCTGGAATCACTTTCAGAACGATTTTTTCCAGCTGATGGACGATAAAAAATATCGACAGCCAATCAGAATCCATCCTGCTTTAACGAGCACGAGCATTTAAAGTGACAGACGACAAAAGTGTTAAGATACTGTTAGTCATTCAGTGTTTCCGTAAAAAATTAGATAATAGTAATTCATAATAGTAATCATTATTAAAAGATAATAATGCTACTACTAATAATGAAAATATACAACACATGAGCTGCTGGGTTCATGAATGTTAATCACGTTGTCAGCGTTCGCTCGAACTGATTTGCTGGAACTAAAACAGGGATGAGCGCCATCCAATGAGATTGCCGTTCGCGCATAAGCTCCGCCCACTACAAGAGAAGCCGGCATACGTTCTGTTTGTTCTTAAAAGCTGAATAATATTAGATGAACCGCGTTATTACAATTAATTTCGTTAATGCGATTATATCCGTTGGTGTGGATGCTAATATAGTTAACTATAACTATATCAACAAGCAATATTGTTGACGAAAAAGGTGAAACTAAAACTGTTATAGTTCTAAAAGTTTAAAAAATAAAAATTCACTTATATCATTGTATCCATTTTAGAAAATTTCGCTTTTAGTTGACAAAAGTAGAAAAAATATTATAGAATGTTATATAGTTCTCTATATATTATTATATATTTAATATAAAATATAATTAACATTTTTAAACAAACCGATGTCAGATGTCAAGAGTTTAAACCCCCTAATCAGAGGATTTTGAAGGACCCATGAGCACAGGACTAAGACACACGCTGACAGGACACGCGTGTGTGTTTGGTGTTTCCACACACCTGAGAGGTCATGCCGCACCAGAAGTTTGAGTACGCGGCTCTGGACTCCAGCATCGGCGCCACGATCGTCTTGTTCTCCTGCATCAGCTTCCACAACACATCACTGTTGGTCAGCAGATTATCACAGTCCACCGTCTGCAAACAGAGACATTCGCACGCGATATCACATGAGCAAACACATTTGCATAGGCCCGCCTCCAGAGCAAGAAATCGACCAATAGTGTTGCATCATCAAATATCAAGTGGAAGGGTTAGGTTTGCAGGTTTGCGTCCCTGTACAGACTTCAGAAGATCCCAGCGGTTCGTGTTAATGGCGTCCCGGATCACGCCGGAGGATTATATGTTTGTTCGGAGCATCTGACAGATTTGTTTTGTGAATGAGGAACATTGAAACAGAGAGTTTGCCAAGAAACTTTTGTTGAAAGATGAAGCTCAAGGAAATTATTTCATAATGCTCTGTCTGTACATGATGGTTTTATATGGATAATGTTTTTAAAACACTTACGTGTGTGTAATAGCGAGTGTGTGTAGATACTGTTTCATATGCAGTGATGTAAAGTTAGCCAATCATAACAGAGGCATTTACTGACAAGCTTTAAAGGAGCCGCACATTAAAAACTGATCATTTCAGACAGAGGTTTAGAATGAGGGATGAAAATTATCTGTTTTCTGCATATATATATATATATATATATATTTTTTTTTTTTGTGCAAAAAACTTTATTAACTTTATAAGAGAACCTCAAGGAACATTAAAATATTTTTTCACTCCTTTCACTCCACATCACTCCTTTAATATTTAAATATATTTTTGGGCACGTCATTGCATGTTATTTGCAATTAAATGAAAATGTATTATAGTTTAAAAATGTATTAAATGCAATTAGCTGAGCATTAGAGTGATTTTTGACCCACTTTAATCGGACTAAAGCACATCTTTATATGCAATTTCATACTTCTATTGTTTTTGAAATATGTTGGTTACACTTTATTTTAACTGTCACCCCCCTTTTTTTGAGTAGACATGAAAATGCACTCCGCCTGTGTGTGTGTGTGTGTGTGTTTGACCTACAGGTGTGAATCCTACCATTATTGTCACTAAACTTGCAAAGACAAGCATGACTAGCACTGCTGCTCATAATTAGGATTATAATCTGGAGGAAAAACACCATTAAAGTTTAGTGTGTGTGTTGAGTTTTTGTTTGAGCTCCAGAAACCAACGATTTTAGCTGTGAAAAAAAAAATGGTTGTAATTAAAGAATGCTTTGGAGTATAGACGTCCAATTGGACTTGTTTTAAAGAAGACATTTGGCAGATTTTTGTAGAAGTGAAATAAATTAAGAAAGTGAAGCAGAAAAAAAACTTATAGAAGTTTGAGTTTATGGAAATGTACAAAGTAAAACATTTAATTATTCATATTTTATATAAAATATATTTTTTTAAAACCTGGGCGACTCTAAAACAGCAAAAAAAACCAAAGTAAAAAATCTGAACAAGTTGTGTTTCAAAATTTAGGTTGATATCTCAAAAAATGAGCTTTCAGTAAGATTTTGTTTGGGCGCAGTACCAAACTTTTTCACTAGGTGACAACCAGACTCCATTACTGCCCATATAAGGGCGCCTCCATTTCCATATGTGGTTTGAGTGATCTGAACCATTATTTCCACAATTTTCATACAATTTATGAAGTAGACATTCTATTCAGAAGAAATATGGGAAGTTTCTACCATTCTTTCATGATTTTTCATGTTCATTGCTATTTAAAAATAAAGGTCTGAACAAGCCTTAGGAATATGAAAATATTCTTGTTGCAAATTGATAAATTACAGCTCCTCTGTAATTTATTTTGAAAATCAGTCACCAAATATGAAAACTAGAACTTGTAAGCTTTCAAATGATATATAGTTTGTCAAGATTAGTTTAGGTTTAGTGTAGGATATTACTGTTTTAAATATGTAATGGATTTGGGCCCACCGGTGGGCCCGTGACAGTTAACAGGTTGCAGTGTAATTATATATTTAAGTACTGAGTAATATTAAGCAACAACATGTACTAACTATAGAGGTAGGGTAGGATTAGGATTTGGTTGAGGGTTAGTGGCATGTAATTATGCATAATGTACTGTTATTACTACAGTAAGTACATGTAACATATGTAACAAGGATACTGTAAAATAAAGTGTTGCCAATATGTTTAAATGACTGCTTAATGTACTGACAATTAACATTTATGCTAAACTAAAATACACTGTACTGTCATATTGAAACTTGTCATGCATTTAAATATATTTGTAATCACACATTTGTAAGGATGAAATTGCAACTAAGTAAATTTAGCCGAACTTTGTGGCACTAGCTACTGTATTTTGCATTTGCACAGCAAAAAAAGAACTAAATTGGCCCAGGATGTGTACTATAAATTATACATTTCTCATAATTTATGTAAGGAATTGTTTTGAAATCGGATTATGACTTGGTTTAAATTGGCAGTTATCAAAGGAAAACCGTGATGCTGTATCCCAGAAATAATTTTTTTACTTGATGTGCCAGTGGTTTTGATTGATGGTTCTCGGTGAAAAGTGTCTATAATCCTATAATGGAACAAAGTACTACGACTAAAACACATGCAAACCAGTTCGAAACCTCAAAACTGTGCAGCCGGAGCAAATCACAGAGCTGCAGAAATAAACACGCGCAGAAATAACAGACACACCGAACAGTGCTGCTAACTTTAGCTGAGCGAACACACACACACACACCCCGTCAGTGGACGGGTCGCGACCTCTGACCTCTGAGCTGTAATTACAGTGTCAGTTCGGGTCGCGGTACTGTGTCATTATGTTCACGTTACGGCTGTGGATGATGCTAGAAGACATAAAGCCACTGGTCACAGACACAAACATGAGTTGGAGATGCTTTAGACGAGGTACCAGGAAGTAGTCGGCCCACATCTCCCGGGCCGTCTCGAGGGCCGCCTGACGCAGCTTCATCACGTGCTCGTACCGGAGGTTCGTCCAGTGCTTCGGCCCGCTCTCGCCCTCGTAGACGCTGACAGACACACACACAATCACACATAGGAACGCATTAAAGGTGCAGTGTGTGGATTTTTTGCGGCATCTAGTGGTGAGGTTGCGAATTTCAGGTCAATCACTCGTATTTGTTCTCCTACCAATCAAATATACATTAAGATGCAATTCATACTTAAAATGACTGAAATGCACTACAATTAGCATCCCAGACAGCAACATAGTGTCGGCCCAGATCCGTGTGGGATCCATGTGTCTGGGATGGGGTTTTTTTATATTAGAAATGCATTTTTATGGGAAGGCAAGGGTATTTCAGGTCATAAAACAACATGTGGTCCAACTTTCCCCCCAAAAAATGTAATGTAGTTTATAAATTCATATTATAATTCATTATATTTGTATAAAAAAAATGCATATAGCAAAAGCTTGGATTCTTTGATGAATAAAAAGAACAACATTTATTTAAAATAGAAATCTTTTTGTTACAATATACACTACCGTTCAAAGGTTTGGGGTCAGTCATTTTTTTGTGTTAAAATGATTTTAAAACAAAAGTGATATAAAGATTTTTATTGTTAGAAAAGATTTATATTTTGAATAAATGCTGTTGTTTTTAACTTTTTATTCATCTGTGAATCCTGAAAAAAGTATCACAGGTTATTAAAATACATCAAGCAGCACAACGGTTTCCAACATTGATAATAAATCATCATATTAGAGTGATTTCTGAAGGATCATGTGACACTGAAGACTGGAGTAATGATGCTGAACACTCAGCTTTGATCACTGGAATAAATTACACTTTACAAATATATTCACATAGAATACCATTATTTTAAATTGCAATAATATTGCACAATATTAGTGTTTTTTACTGTATTTTTGATCAAATAAAGGATGAACATAAGAGACTTCTTTCAAAAACATTAAAAACAGTAATGTTTCCAAACGTTTGACAGATATGTATATGTATATGTATTGCATGAGTGTGAGGCTGGGCTCACCTGGGCTCCTCCTCTGGTCTCCACTCCACATAATGATAAAAGCTCTGGACGTTGATCAGCCATTCCCGCAGGACAGCGGAGGTGTTGTCGGAGTTATGGTCCGTGGCCACCCTGAGGAGATGTAATCACGGATCAGATCAGGAACACACATGGAGAAGACGGCTGAACCTCCAGAAATGAGGACTATAATTAGAGCTTTCTAATGTTCCTGAAAGTGGAGTTTGTGCTGGAAAATCACTCCATAATTAACTTCACTACACGACCTTTGGAAAGCGAAGCTCGTCTTTAACGTTTGGCTGCAGAACGAGAGACTGACACGCTTTTACTCAGCACACTTTTACTCCGCACACTTTTAGAAGTGCAAGTTGATTCTAGAAAAATCAGTTTTGTTCAGAAGAAGATCCATGAGAGGCTGAAGAATCAGAACCATCCATCACTGAGATCACACACACACACACACACACACACACACACACACACACACACACACACACACACACACACACACACACACACACACACACACACACACACACACACACACACACACACACTCTCTCTCATGCAGGAGATCCAGCTTTACTGTGAACAGACGGATCCCAGGTGCTGCTGTATCACACACACACACACACACACACACACACACACACACACACACACACACACACACACACACACACACACACACGCTCCCACATACCCACTCTCACACACGCACACACACACACACACACACACACACACACACACACACACACACACACACACACGCTCCCACATACACACTCTCACACATGCACAGACACACACACACACACTCTCACACACGCACAGACAGACACACACACACACAGTCTCACATACAGTACTGTGCAAAAGTCTTAGGCATGTTAATATCTCTAAGACTTTTGCACAGTACTGTACGCACACACACACACACTCACACACACACACACGCACACGCACACACACACACACACACACACACACACACACACACACACACACACACACACTCTCTCTCTCATATACACACACACACTCTTACACACGCACACACACACACACTCTCTCTCACACACACACTCTTTCTCTCTCATACACACGCGCACACACACGCGCGCACACACACACACAGGCTTATGAAGGTTCCTGAGGCAAATTCCATTCCACTCCGCCTGTGTGTGTGTGTGTGTGTGTGTGTGTGTGTGTGTGTGTGTGTGTGTGTGTGTGTGTGTGTGTGTGTGTGTGTGTGTGTGTGTGTGTGTGTGTTTGACCTACAGGTGTGAATACTACCATTATTGTCACTAAACTTGCAAAGACAAGCACAACTAGCACTGCTGCTCATAATTAGGATTAGAATCTGGAGGAAAAACACCATTAAAGTTTAGTGTGTGTGTTGAGTTTTTGTTTGAGCTCCAGAAACCAACGATGTTAGCTGTGAATAATGTGATATTTTGCTTAAAAAAAAAAAAAAAGTATATATATATATAACAACAACATACAGACTAAACAATGTTTTCTTTAAATTTCCAACAAAAATAACAATTACAGTAAAAAATTTTTATATATATATATATATATATATATATATATATATATATATATATATATATATATAATTCAAAAGCTGGGGGTCAAAAAAGACATTTGGAAGAAACTATTTATTTTCATTCAGCAAGGATGCATTAAACTCAAAGTAAAGATTTTACAAATTATTATATTTCATATAAATGCTGTTCTTTTTAACTTTGTATTAATCAAAGAATCCAGAAAAACAAAATGTATCAGTTTCCACACAAATATGAAACTGTTTTCAACACTGATAATAATCATAAATGTTTCTTGAGCATCAAATCATCATATTAGAGTGATTCCTGAAGGATCATGTGACCCTGAAGACTGGAGTAATGATGCTGAACATTCAGCTTTGATCACTGGAATAAATTACACTTTACTGTATATTCACATAGAAAACAGCTGTTTTAAATTGTAACAATATTTCAAAATATTATAGTTTTTACTGTATTTTTGATTTAAACAAAAAAAGCCTTGGTGAGCAGAAGAGACTTCTTTCAAAATATGATCTTACCGACCCCAAACCTTTAAACGATAGTGTATATTATAATGATACGTTACACATAATTATGGTGCTAAAATGGTGATGAAACATCTTTGGGTGCAAAATCACATCTGTAATAAAGTGGCCGCCTGATTCACAGACAGTCATCAAACGAAAGCGCTCATTTGATAATTAAAGTCATTACGTCGCGGGAGAAGAAAGGCGGGAAACCGCGGCTCTGGCGGGAACCAATCACACGAAGACGCCCAACCCACCGGGATATAACGGGAAAAGTGAGGAGAAGCCCACTGGAGATGTTCAACACGAGCTGTCGTATGACTCTATGAGTGTGTGAACCGCAGGGTTCTCCCGCTCTAGTGCTACGCTAGTGTAGCGAGGCTACTTGTTAGCGGTCAGCGCCTCTCATCACTGATTTAAGTGCAGTTTGAGTTTGATCCTGTAATAAAGCTGCAGATTATATGGAGTTTGTTGTGTGTGTGCTGAAGCAGAGATCTGCCAAGATGTTCAGTCTGAGTTAGCTAAAGCCCTCGCTAAACTCTGGGACTCGCGGGTCACATGTGGTTGAGCTCTGGTCTGTTTGTGGCGGCGACACAAACCCTGGCGGTTCGGTTTCAGCTGTTCACTACACGCCGCTTCAGTTCTGAGACTCTTCTGAAGGAAATGAGGATGATACCATGTCTGAAATGTTTTACATATGCAGCGGCTAATCGGTGCCAATGCTATTTTAAACACACCCAACAATTAAACATTGATTTCACCCACAAATTAAGTCTTTTATCATCATGTTTTGTTGTCATGTATACTCATTTATTCACATTATACACTAGAACAAACTTTATTTGATGTGAACGGATGTACGCATCGAATGCGGCAGTAATTTGATAGCAAGACCGAAGGTGAAGATATTGAATAAATAATGATTTTAAACAATACCTGGACTAGGGCTAATGATTATTTTGGCAATCGAGTAATTGGTCGATTATTTATATGATTAATCGAGTTATATGTTGATTATTTTTGGAGATTCATCAAGTAATCTGACGATTATTTCGTCAATTAATCGAGTAATCTGATCTTTTTTTGTAGTAATACAAATAGATCGAAGTGAACAATAACCATTACAATGACTTAAAATATGTTTAATAACAATGAGGTAATAATAATAAAGTTTCAAAATCAAGTAATCATATGATTGTATTAAACAACACTGTTAAAAAAATACATAATGTACATTCATAATATAATCATAATCATCTTATGTACATTATGTATTATAACAAGTGCCTGCAGAGGGACGCACTTTACAGTAGATCAAATCCTTGTTTAATGTTGGCCAAACAACATTTAATTCAAATGTTTGCTTAATCTTTAATATTTGTCCACTTCTTTACGATAGAAATGCTACAGCCACTTTCATTTCTTGCACAAGAACATGTGGACATCAAGACATGCAAACTCAAAACGAGGGTTTAGACTTTTATTTTGAAATTGCGATGAACAGTTTGCATATTTAGAAACATATTGTATTGATGTATTGTGCACCCAGATTATATTATGTGTTTAAAGCAACCCAAACTCACAGCATATGTAGAGATGGAGTTTGTTAACTGAACTTCTGAGACGCTCCACACGTGTAAATGAAAACCGTGCAACACTTCGCTATGAAACACACAGCGCGTCAGTTTATATGTGTTCCCAAACTCATAACCTGCATATGCATGTAAATAATTAAAGATCACGCTTCACTCTGAACTCGAATTAAACTGAGGAATCGTAACAGCCCTAACCTGGACATTACATCTTAAGAAGCAACCAGAGCTGATCAGTTGATTATTTATTTGAAAAAAATATTCTTCTTTAATTACAGTACAATAAAGCTTGCTTACAGATGGCATTGACGCTTGCTTACAGATCTATCACAGGCTCAGCTCCCTCCTACCTTCACTCACTCCTACGAGCCTACATCCCCACCAGACGCCTACGATCAATCAACAAGCGACGTCTCGTGGTTCCATCACAGAAAGCCACAAGATCACTTTCCAGATCATTCTCATTCACAGTTCCATGCTGGTGGAACACTCTCCCCACCCTTATCCGGAATGCTGAATCCCTGACAACATTCAAAAAACAGCTGAAAACCCATCTCTTCCATGAGCACCTAAACTCATTAAAAAAAAAAAAAAAAAAAAAACCTTTCCCTTAAAATCCCACCTATCATGCTTATGCTACTCTGAATAATGCCTGAACTTCGTATTCTGAACACTTCTTGCGTTGTTGTTGTCTTTTGCCTCTTCATGATGACTCGCTTAATTTAGTCCTGATTTGTAAGTCGCTTTGGATAAAAGCGTCTGCTAAATGACTAAATGTAAATGTAAAGCTTGGAATTTAGCACACAAGTTGTATACTTTTATGTAGTTTTATTTGTTGTTGTTTTTGTCAATTTAGAACTTGTTCACTTCCATTGGGTTATATAAAGACAGCACTCTCACATATAGTGACAGTTTTAATTGTTTGGTGAACTGTTCCAATCTAATCTAGTGGTCTTTCTAATAAACCTGTCATTGTGTATAACGAACATTCTTCATAAGTCACTTCGGATAAAAGCGTTTACACTTAATTATTACAGCTTTTTTTTTTTTTTTTTTACATAGTGTAAATACAATCTATTGCTGTTTAAACTTAAGGCAAATAGCCGCTGCCAAACATTTAACAAACATGTTATCAAATAATTTGCGTTCCATTAGTGTCAAAATAATGTTTGATGAGGGGGGTAAATTCCAACATGCTCTAAATTATTATGAATAAACAATATTTAGCCTGGCTAGTTCACCATGCGTATTTTCTGAGGTCATACAGTTTCTCAGAGGGTGTTTCATAAATGTCATCTCTGTCGCCGCAGGGAAAGTTTTCCGCTCACCGACTCTCATTCATGCAGAAGACTGTTGTTTCCTCGCCAATTCCATCCGCGCGTTACAAAGACACGTCGGCTGATCGGATCATGATGAGTGGAAAAAGGGGGCAGAGCTGAACCTGATCGGGGGCATGAAGGGGGTGTCTGTCTGTGTGCCCTGGACACGTCGAAACTCGCCAATTCCCCTCCAGACACACACAGTCCACAGCAGGGAGAGAGTCAAAACTGTACATTTCTCTCATTCCCAAACACACATTAATCTCAACACACTCATGTAAGCACAGCTGCTGTTAGTTTAGTTCACTCAACACACACACACAAACACCTCTGTTGTTTACTTCCCCTCACTTCATTTGTGGAAACCCTGCAGTCAATGCATTACAGTTAACACGCAAAACATCTGTACAGTGGACGCGCATCTGTCAGTCGCGTAATCGCGCAAAACACCAATTCTAATAAATAAACTCAATAATCTCAACCCCCCCAAACTCACCATACACCCATGCGATCTTTGGGGTAGTTGAGGCGGTCGATGGCGCCGAGGACCTGCGGGAGAGAGTGCGCGGAGTTGCGGCACACCAGCGCGAGCAGCACCCGCGGCGCGAGCAACGCGGACTCCGGGCTCCAGCGCTCCTCCGGGAAATAACCGCGCACCGGACCGCTCCAGAGCAGCAGCACAAAGAAACACAGCAGATGCATAGCCGGAGAAAGAGAGACGAGCCCGAGAGAAGCGGAAGATCAGGCAGAAAAGCGGAGCCGCGAGACTGATCGCGCAGCGCTGACGCGAACAGTGAACATCGCCGATTTAATGCCCACCGACATAAACACGGAGAGACTCTTGGTGGTCCCTGGTGGAGAATTAAAGGGAAGGGTTTCTTAATAAAAGGGGAAACAACGTAGTACAAAAAAAGTCAGACAAATCTTCTTTCTCAATCTTCTGGCAAATGACAGAGAAATTATAATATCTGGTAATTAAACTGTACAGACTTAAGAGTTATGAGTGACAAACCCACATTCTGGGGTATGCGCCTTTAATTTCGCGGCGGCCCCTTTAAGAAAAGCAGCTGTGTTCTGGTGGAATCTGCCAGAAAGTTCGTGGGCGTGGTTTAACACACACACTCTTGCCAAATATACAAGCATGCAACAGTGTTACAGTACTGAATCTCAAGTAGACCATGTAATCATTATGTCATAAATCGTAAAACTGTCTTCAATTACCTCATTGATTCTGCCTTAAATTAGCTAACTGGTTGATTTGTATATATGTTAATTTCTGAAATACATTGGGCACAGTTACCTCTGATATACAGATCGTTCTAAATTGTTATTTAGATGCATGCATTGTAAAGCTACTTTGAAACGATATGTATTGTGAAAAGCGCTATATAAACGTGAATTGGATTGAATTTAATCTGCTAGTCACAAATATTTCAAAATTGTGTGTACATTGCCAATAAGTAGCCTACAAATCTTTTTTATTTCATGCTTTTGCACGACACTTGTATCTGAGAGAGTTTTCAGCGAACAGCGCCTCCTGTTGGACAGATATTTACACACGTTTTGTTGTTCCACAACATTTTCTTCCAATCAAATTTTGAAATGTCATTTCCTCATTAGCAGAGAGGCTGTACTAAAATAAAGAAGTGTTTTCTGCTGCTCTTAAAAAAAGTGTTTTTGTTCGCAGTGAATTATAGACTTTAGTTTCATTTCTCTCTCTCCAAATGTCTCTGGAGGAAGAGCTGTCGTGTCCCGTGTGCACTGAGCTCTTCACTGACCCTGTGTTATTGAGCTGTGGTCACAGTTTTTGTCGTCAGTGCATTAATGATCACTGGACCTCGAGCAGATCCAGAAACTGTCCCGTCTGTCGACAGGTTTCACCTCAGCCACCGGTGTCCAATCTGAGCCTGAGGAACACCTGTGAGTCTTACCTGAGAGAGAACAACACGACGAGGAAGGAGAGGGATGGAGAACATGTTTGTCAGATACACGGAGAGATTATTCAGATGTTTTGTGAAACAGATGAACATGTTTTATGTTCAGAGTGTAAGAAACATGAGCACAAATGGCACAAAATACTACCGCTACAACAGGCTGTACGACAACGCAAGGTGAGAAAGTGTGTGATATTTTAAATACATTTCATTATTTGTCAGCAATGTCATGCGGTTATTAGAGTAATATTACAGTTAATACTTAAAGAATATAGAAATTATAAATAAATAAATGTGAGTAAATAAATAACGTGCGTGTGTGTGTGTGTGTTAAAGATATAACCTTTCTGGGAAAAAACCCCCAGCTTAAACCAGCTTAAGATGGATTTCTGGTTTTAGATGATCATAGGTGGTTTAGGCTGGTTTCTCATCTGAAATGCACTCAAAACCCCTGATTTAATCTGTTCATTTCCAGCAGGTATTAATTCCAAGTCTTAAAATCTATATCTGTATTTAAAATGTACTATGCTGTTGATGAAATACCCAATAGTAAAGTAGGCAGAATAAAATAGATTTTTCCTTTAAATGTCCTTTATGACAGCACACACACACACTGTAAAAATAAAATAAAAAAAAATCAATAAGTTATGACAACATATATGTTTACATTGCTTTAACTTATCAAAATAAGTTAAGCCATTTTACATCTTTTTTTAAGATATACAAGATTTAAGTCAGTTTTATGTAATTTAACTTGAAATGACTTAAACATCATCTAACTTGATTGTACTTAAAAAATTAAGGCAATAACGTCTTTTTACAGTGCAGTTTCTTTAAAAAAAACAAACAAAAAAAAAAAAAAACAAGGTTTATATGTAGATAACTTGTGAGGTTATCTTTAAAGGGGAAGCTGAAAGCAGCTCTTCGTCCTCCTGAGAAGATCTTGTTGTCATTAAGGAATGGTGCAGGACAAGATGCCAAGATCTCTAAATTCAATCAGGTGACAGTTTCTATAGACATTCCAGGTATATTCTTTAAAATGTTGAAAACATGCCAGACTCCAACAGGCAAAATAAACCGGTTACAGTAGTGAAGAATGGGCAGTGTTGCAATATGTTTTTTGTCATTTCATATTTCATATTTCAGTCACTTCACTTCTGCTCTGCCATGATATTTATTAACATTAGGTGAATGCTTTGAATAAATGTTATATAAACACAAGAACCTGCTGATTCAGAGGACATGAGTTTTGTCATTTAATCAACCAAATGCATCCTTTATAAATATCATGTTCTCAAAGTCTAGTGTGACCGCGGCTTTACACAGTAGCTCCGGTGTCATGACAAATCAGGTCCTCTGGACAGGTTTGACAACCACTGCTCTAGAGGACACTATGGGGAATAAATACCCATGCTGAAGGGACGAGTGCCTTATTGGTAGTGTAAAGTCAAAGACTCAAAAGAAGTCCTCATCCCTATTGTACACACAAGCATCATGATTAATTCCCTGTGGCCCGAGCCCAAACTGTAAGAGAGAGATTCCTTCAAACACCTTTAGGGGAATAGCACACTGCCAAAAACATCATTGGTCCAGCTTCAGGGCCAGATGTAAACACGTGTCAGAGCCCCACCTGACCTCAATCAGGGGATGGAAGGGGGGATGGTGAGTGGGAAAGGAAATGCTAAGTGCGTTTATTTTGGATCACTTCCCTAAGGTCTTCTCTTCTCCCTCTCCCTCTCTATCTACCCCTCGAAGGAAGGGAAGCACAAGAGGTGGGCCGGGCCAGACCCCTTCGCTGCTTGAGGTGCAGACCTGGATTGGCATGGTACTGTATACAGGTCTTGAGAGCTCCCTATGCAAACGAATTTGCCTTCACCTACCTAAACTTTCCGACCACCGTCTCAACAGATCGGAAAGCAAAACCGGCGCATCAAGGAAAACGTTTTTATCTTTCTTCCTGACGTCAGCCAGGTTTACCCAGAGATGCCTCTCCGTAGCCACCATGGCTGCCATGGATCGACCGATTGCGCCGGCAGTCTGTTTTGTGGCATGGAGAACCAAATCTGTAGTACGGCACAGCCCCTCCACCGCCTGCCCCAACCTGACCCACTACCCGATATGCTCTGCCATTTAAGTGTGGCGTGACACGCAACAGCTAAGTTGGCAGAGACCTAAGATGGCTCACCTAACGAGCGACAGCTGGCCAGAAGGCGTTGATGCATAACCATCCTCTCCACATAAGCATAGTTTGTTTGGGAATGATGGATGCGGGCTGAATATGGCTTTCCCCAAGATCTCTCCCCCTCAGTGTGAAGATCTGGGAAAAAGGGAAGGCTTGTACAAGCTGGACGGTTATGTCCCGACAAAAAAACGTTCCTGGGCTGAAAGTGCTGAAAGTGCTCAGAGGCATCCTCGACCTCAACAGCCTCATCCTGCTCATCTTGGCTTGAGGCGAGGAGCGCTTGCTGCTGGATCAGATGACATGAGTGCTCATCATAACACACATCATCATAATCCAGCAGCTCACTCTCGTCAACCACTGACGAATGAGAGACATTCATACCTTTTTCAAACTCGTCGGCGAGCTCCACCTGTGAGCCCCATGATTATCCTCGTCCAGGCAAATAACTCCATATTGTGTGTCAACCAGTGTCAGATAACACTGACACGGATGAACACACCTCCAAAAGCTCTTAGCGCTAGTGCTAGCCATAGTCGCCTTATTTAGACAAGTGTTCAAACAAACGGTCGCCCGAAGACAAGAAAGAGGATGCCATATTTCACAGGTGCCCTTTTATACTCACGGTCGCAGAACGTCATGGGCTGTCGCCGGCCAATGTCAAGTTCATTGTCATGTTTAGACTCACTTCAGACACCTGTTATGCCGGGGGCATTCCCAATATAGTGTCCTCTAGACCAGTGGTTCCCAATTCCAGTCCTCGTGACCCACTGCTCTGCACATTTTGTATGTCTCCCTTATTTAACACACCTGAACCAGATCATCAGCTCATTAGGAGAGACTCCATGAACTGAACTGAGTGTGTCAGATAAGAGAGACCTACAAAATGTGCAGAGCAGTGGGTCACGAGGACTGGAATTGGGAACCACTGCTCTAGACGACACAGTTTGAATTCCCATTAAAAAACGCACAATGCTCCTCTGAAAGATGCATGCAGTTTTGTTTATTAACCACTAGATGGTTACATAGTGCAGTGGTTCTCAAACCTGTCCTGGAGGACCACCAACACTGCACGTTTTCTTTTTCTCCCTAGTCAAACACACCTGATTCAACTCATCAGCTCATTATCACATGGGTTAATGAGCAGATGAGTTGAATCAGGTGTGTTTGACTAGGGAGAAAAAGAAAACGTGCAGTGTTGGTGGTCCTTCAGGACAGGTTTGGGAACCACTGACATAGTGTATCTTTAACATCACATTTAAAATGTGTCATAACAATGTCTCACAGTCTCAAGTCCAGCAGACAGAGACAAGAATCAGGGAGGAGTTTAAGAAAATCCACCGGTTCCTCAAAAAGGAGGAGGAGAGCAGGATAACAGCTCTAAATGAAGAAGAGAAACAAAAGAGAGGAAAGATGGAGAAGAAAACGAAGGGCAGAATACATTCACTCTCAGACAGACTCCGAGAGGTGGAGGAGGGAATGAAGGATGATGACATCACTTTCCTTCAGGTGGGGGAGGGGATAACCTTCACACACTCACAAGTTTTGTTATTTTATTACAGTCACTAATCTTGCTGTCTTGCTGTGCATTCACAGAATTATAACTGCCTTATATGAACAGGTATTTATTGGTTTCTAAAAGAAAATATTCATGAGTTTATCAGTGCAAATATTTGTTTCTCTGAGGTTTGTGTGTGTGTGTGTGTGTGTGTGTGTGTGTGTATTTAGGACTAAATATACGCTTCCAGATGCAGAACTGAGTTCAGAAACTCTCATTGATCTTCCTAAACATCTGGGCAACTTGAAGTACCAAGTGTGGGAAAAGATGAAGGACATCTGCCCTTACTGTGAGTGCTAGTATTTGTCGGATACTGTAAGAAGTGCTTATAAGTCGACTAACAGATGTTATTTTCTTCTAATCTCTCCAGACCCCGTGATCCTGAACCCTAACACATCTCCACCAGACGTCTCTGTGTCCGATGATCTGACCTCTGTGACCTCATGTTTCCGTCGGCAGAACGAACCAAACCCTCTTCGTCTGCACAGGAACCGGATGGTGTTGGGAAGTGTGGGATACAGTGATGGTGTTCACACATGGGAAATTGAAGTGGGAAACAGTCGCCAATGGACACTTGGAGTGTGTTTTGGATTGGAGGAAATGCCTATAATGCAACCTTTGACCCCTGAAAACGGCTTCTGGGGTCTCAGACGTGATGGAGACTCGTACAGATTGCTGACCACTGGAATGTCCAGATTAAATATCAGTGTAAATCCAGAGGTAGTGAGAGTAAAGCTTGAGTGTTATGACAAGGACTCATGGAAGAAGAAACGCTGGAGGAAGGTTAGCTTTTCTGATGCCAGCAGTGATTCTCTTATTGCACAATTTATCAGAGTGCCGTTGGAGGAGGATCTCTTTCCCTTTGTGATGCCGGAAAAGCGCTCCGTCCCACTGCATGTCGTCCCAGCTAACGTTATTCTGACTGTTGAACAGAAACTGTCGTTCATGGAGAGACATCGAGTCTTAATCGACGTCTGTTTTTATTTTGTTATGGCTATATTGATGGTTATGTTATGGAAGACTGACAAACAAGGCAGATGAAAAGTAAATAACTGTTAATTTACTGTAATGATCTGTTTTATACTGATTACTTCAGCTGAGACTTAAATGGTTAAATGAACCATCTCTTATTTATTTGAAGGACCTTTTTTTTTTTGTAGTAGATTGATTTCAGAACAATCACGGAAACTGACCAATTCTTTATCCTCCTAACAATATCCCAAAGCTTTTCCTGTTGGTCCGCAGCAGCAAAGCAGATATAACTGTCAAAATATGTTGAATGCTAGTCTTGTGTATCATTGTGATCTAAAGTGACACCCTGTGTACTAAACTGACTCGTTGGTTTCAGCAGCACTTATTATCATGGTTATTGTGTGTAAATATCCAGTTGAGGGTTGTTCATATTCTATGATTCTGTTTTGTTGGCTGGCGTAACCTTCCATGCCTTTCCACTTTTCTCTGTTTTTTGACCATTAGTTGCTGGATTAGATTGGTATTTTTTAACTATGATACTAGGCTATTGTTTTTTGTTTTTTTAATACATCTTTACATCACATTATAAATATTAGTTTATAAACTTAAATGTCAGACAGTCAGCTTTTAACAATTTTGTATTTGACCCACTGGAATCCTTAAAGAAATGAATAATTGGGGCCCAATGTTCACCCACTGTGTTCCCACAATAAAACCATAATGGGGCCATTTATGGGTCCAGTGTGATCACCCATGTGGGCCCCATAAGGTCCACCTTGGAACCATTATTAGCACCCATTGGCAACCCAAGTAAGCCCACATAATAAACATCTAAACGGGTCCCTCTTAGAGCCCACTATGGACCTATCGTGCCACAATGGGATAACATACATGAGGTCCATGTGGTGCCAATGGATACATTTCTATGGGCACCATTTGGGTTGTCCAATCTGGTCCCAACAGCCCATCAAAAACCTACATGGGGCGCACATGGACATATTGGCTGGGCAGATGCAGGAGGCAAGAGACAAAGGCATGGTAACAAATTAGAAAAGCTTTATTGATTAATTTGCACTTTTATCAAGGTTATATAAAAACATATTAGCACATATTCTTATAACAAACTATCTGATGGAAGAAGTAGTGCACATTGACACTATTTTGAAAGGAGAAAACTCCTCAGCAAATAGCAAAGTAAATGGGATTGAAGTAAAATAAATGTATATAATGGATAATTGCATGCAATAGACTGCCTGTATATATTTAGAATGCGTTTTTGCATAAAAGACCAATCTTTACTATCAGCCTGTGGTGTCTTGCCTTAAACTTATTTTAAACTGCACATAATCAGAGTCCAGGGAACAGGTAGAGTTTCTTTGGAAGGGACGTCCTGTCAATACATGGCATTAGTTTACCATAGGCTGACAGTCTTGTGTCTTTCTCCATGCTTGAGGTGACCTATAAAAAAAGATCATATTTGAATGTGACAAGCAAACTCCTGTATTCATTTTAGGTGAGCAAAAAAAAAAAAAAAAAAAAACAACCTGAAAGAGATGTAGATTTTGGGTTTAAATAAATCAAACCAATTTAAATGGGATTTCAACATTTACCTTCCTGAACAACTCCATAATGTCATCCTCATGAGCCCGTTTACAGAACACCTCCATGATGTAAATGATAAAATAACTTCCGTTGGAGCTATTCCTCCACGCGCTGATATCTGTGGAGAAAAGCCATTGGTAGGTTAAGGTATTTCACAAAGTAACCCAAAATTGTAAACATTGCTCATTATTGAAGAAACACTGGCCAACACGAGTGGTTTCATCAGTTCACCATGGCAGTGTGAATCCATATTAAAGTCATTTTGTTAAAAAAAGGAAATCAGTTGCTTTATTTTTATCAGGTGTTACACCACGAAAGTGCGGATTCGTTTGAAGACCGCGAGTGTTCAGGGTGCCATTTGGGACAATAGTGTCGGCCCAGATCCGGCCCACATCTGGTACGCGTGGAACCCATGTGTAGGGTTGCCACCTGTCCCTTAAAATACGGAATCGTCCCGTATTTACAGGTAAAATGATGCGTCCCGTATCAAATCAATACGGGACGCGATTTGTCCTGTATTTTACATAGGCCCACACATAGTTAAATAAAAACATAAGGATTTTGCAGTGTGCAGAATACTAATAGTAAATATAAAGTAATCAATTTCACAATAAGTAGTAGAGAAGCTCATTTTCACGTGATTGCATTTTAGGGGCTTTGTTTCCATATCGACGGAGTCTCGTGAACATGTGCTGTGAATCTGCACGTTTTTTAACCCCTTGTGCGCTGTTCAGGGTCTGAATGGGTGTCCTTTATTTTCCAACCCTATCCATGTGTAACAGGTGTGGGCCAGATCTGGGCCGACTCTCTGCTGTCTGGGCAACAAGTCAATCTCATTTCAGAAATCAGTGTTTTACTGACCAGGGAGGCAGGACTTAAAACAGACGAAGTCTTTCTCTCTGTGCACAGCGGAGTCTGATTGTATTTCCACAGCTCCTGGGTGACCTGGACAGAGAAACGGTTAATGATATGGATGACAATATTACAATAAATCCAAAAAAAAAAAATATATATATATATATATATATATATATATATATATATATATATATTCGGAGTACAAAGAGAAATGTCTCGTACCTCCTCTGCAGGCTTGAATCAGAATAACCTTTGGTTTATCAATCAGAGCAGGACATTTCTCTGAGTTCAGACTGGAGAAGATGTTGTCAACAAAGAAGAAATCATTCGGGTTTTGCTGGTGATCATAGTCGACACCTAAAATGGCATCTTTATTTAGGATTATGTCCCCATGAGACATCAGAACCACAAAGGTGCTGTCCGAGTCTTTATGATCAGAACGTGCAGCGAAGTTCCTGACTCTAGCAGATATTTCCTGTCAATAAAAACATTTTTTTACACAGAAATACATAGTATATAATGCATTGTAAAATATTTGTTCACATCTCTATATCCACATCAGAAGTCCACTAGCTCTATACGCACTTGCCCAGTTAGATCTCTGTATTTCTCAACTCTGTAACCCAAAGCTGTCAGCAGCCACTCCATGTTCTCCTCGTCTCTCTCTGCTCCAGCCCTGTTGTCTAAGTACTTAAACCGTATGTTGGTGATCAGCAGAGCTAAACGTTTCCTCTGAGTCTTGTCCTTTGGTATATAAACCTGTGAGAAAACATCAGTATTAGCAGAATTATAACATTAATAGAGTCACCTGAACTGAAACTAAATAAGGAGTGATTATAAATGCATTGGGTGAATAGATGATTCAACAATATAAAATTCATAATTATATAAAATAAATCATAAAAAGTGATTTAGATTTAGAGGCCACAAATTAATGTTTTCCCGTATTGTTTGTTGATATATCTTGAGAGAAAAATAATATTAAATACAGCAATGGCCATAATCTAATGACCACCCCTTATCTCCGTCAAACGCTGTCTAAAACACTTCAGCGAACAGGCTTTTTTAAATGACCTGAACGCTATTTCCTGGTCAAATATTAATCTCATCCCGTCAGTGGAGGATGCTTGGCTGTACTTCAAAAGTGAGTTTCTCTTTGTCCTAAATACGCATGCCCCTTTTAAAAAGTTTCGAACGAAAGATAGATATAGTCCGTGGTTCACCACAGAACTGTCTTCCCTCAATCAACATAAAAACACTCTGTGGCGTACCGCGCTAGCCTCAAACAAGCCTCACGATATGCAACTTTTTAGAGAAGTCAGAAACCGATACACTCAGGTAGTTAGGGAAACAAAGGCCCACTTCTTTAAACAGAAGTTTTCTGCCTGCTACACCAACTCCAAAAAGTTTTGGGACACTGTTAAAACTCTGGAGAACAAAGTCATCTCCTCCCAACTTCCTACAGCTCTAAAATCAGACAATACTGTTACTACAGATAAGGTTAAGATATTAGAAAACTTTAATAAGCATTTCGCTGAAGCCGGCCACGCTTTCCATCTAAATACTCGCCCTCAAGCTAGCTCCCCTACAGTCACAACACCTCCGTGCTCAGCCCCCTTTTCGTTTACCCATATCCAGACAGCCGATGTACTGAAAGAATTGCAGAAGCTGGACCCATATAAATCTGCTGGGCTGGATAATTTGGACCCATTTTTCTTAAAACTATCTGCAAATATTATTGCTGCTCCTATCAGTAGTCTATTTAATCTTTCTCTGTTATCTTCTGAAATCCCGAGAGATTGGAAATCCGCTGCAGTCATTCCCCTGTTTAAAGGGGGAGACACCCTCGACCCTAATTGCTACAGACCAATATCCATCCTACCCTGTCTTTCCAAAGTTTTTGAGAAACTTGTCAACAAACAAATTGTTAGTCATCTGGAATCCCATCGCATTCTTTCTGCTATGCAGTCTGGTTTTCGTGCTGGTCATGGCTGCACTACGGCTACTCTAAAGGTTCTGAATGACATCATAGCCGCCATTGATAAAAAGCAATACTGTGCAGCCGTCTACATCGACCTGTCTAAGGCTTTTGATTCGGTCAATCACCGTGTTCTCATCAGCCGACTCAATAGCCTGGGCTTCTCCCATGATTGCCTCGCCTGGTTCTCCAACTATCTCTCCGATAGAGTCCAGCGTGTTAAATCAGAGGGCCTGTTGTCAGGACCCATGCCTGTCTCTATTGGGGTGCCACAGGGCTCGATTCTTGGGCCGACTCTATTCTCCCTCTACATCAACGATGTGGCTCTCGCTGCTGGTGATTCTCAGATCCATCTTTATGCAGACGATACCATCCTGTACACGTCAGGCCCTTCGTTAGATACTGTGCTCAAAAATCTTCAGGAGAGTTTCAATATCATTCAACATTCTTTCCAAAATCTTCAGTTATTATTAAACTCGGGTAAAACTAAGTGTATGCTTTTCAACCGTTCTCTGCCAACACCTGTTTGTCTACCTAACATCACTACGCTGGATGGGTTTGAGCTAGAATATGTTGATACATATAAATATCTAGGTGTTTTGTTAGACAGTTCTCTATCCTTCCAGCCGCATATTAACAAACTAAGGTCAAAAGTTAAATCTAGAATTGGCTTCCTTTTCCGCAATAGGGCCTCTTTTACTTATGCTGCCAAACTTGCTTTGGTGAAAATGACTATCATTCCAATGTTCGACTTTGGCGATGTCATCTATAGAATTGCCTCAAACGTTCTGCTGAAAAAACTGGACGTGACCTATCATAGTGTCATACGCTTTGTTAAAAATGCTCCTTACAACACCCACCACTGCAAGCTCTATGCACTTGTTGGCTGGCCATCATTAACTACTCGGCGTTTAACTCATTGGTACCAACTTATCTACAAGTCTCTGCTTGGTAAAGTCCCACTGTATTTAAGCTGTTTAGTTAATATTGCTCTACCTACTCGCAGTCTACGATCTAGTAGGTATATCGCCTTAGTCATCCCGAAAGTCTGCACATCATTTGGCCGCAAATCCTTCCAGTTTGCAGCCGCCAATGACTGGAATGAACTACAAAAAACCTTAAAACTTGAAACACTCATATTACCAGTTGCCTTTAAATTACTCCTTTCTGAACATTTCACCGATTTATGTACCTGCTAATTGTTTTCAATCTTCTCTCTCTTATGCTATGTCCGCATTGCACAGTGGACTTTTTTCATCTGCACTACTGTCATACCTGTTGACGTTCTTGTATTATTATTATTATTATTGCTCTCTATTCCTTTAAATTCTTTTTCCCATAATATCGCAGTCTTATAATCCATGCACTTAAATGACTTATCGGTTAGATACACTTTAATAAGGTACACTTTATTATTGTTATTATTATTATTATTATTATTTTTTTATTATTATTATTTATTTATTTTTTTATTTATTTATTTTATTTTTTTATTTTTTTTCTCTTAAAATACATTTGCTTGTGCCTTAATTATGTTGTTCAACAGAACCACATATACCTTATCCTTTTTCTTGATTTTGTATTGCCCTATTGTGTTTCACTGTAATTTGTAAATTTGCACTCCTGTGTTTTGTGTATTTATTATGTAACTCTATGTTGTCTGGCACATTTTTCGCCTTATCTTGGCCAGGTCGCCGTTGCAAATGAGAATTTGTTCTCAATCGGCCTACCTGGTAAAATAAAGGTAGAAAAAAAATAAAAAAAAAATAATAAATAAATAGAGTATGTTTAACAACGTAATTTTTCATAATATATCATAAGGTTGAAAACTCAATGTTCCGGCACCAAGTTAACGATGGCTATTAATTGATATTTTACATATCTCTGGTATTAAAACAAGATTAATGTGTCCAGCATCTGGAGGGCCACAGTCCATCAGCGTTCAGATCCTCTCAGAGACATTCAGTCTTTTTTAATTTCACTATCATGTTCTTATAGTTTGAATTTCATCATTTCCTGTGTTCTTTGTTCATGTTTCTCTCTTTCTTTTGTTGCTATGGTAACTCATTTAATCATCGCACCTGCTAGTAGTTTTAGTTAATTATCTGCATATATAAGCTCCTCATTTCTCGTTGTTGGTTCCCACATAGCAACATTGTTTCGGCCCAGATCTGGCCCACATCTGGCACTTGTGGAATGCGGATCTGGCCCACATGCAGCATGGAATGACGGCCCTTGGGTGGCCCACTCCTGTTTGCCAAATCTGGGCCACAAGCAGGCCATAGCAATGCCATATGTCAGCCAAGGGCAAAGAAATAAACCTGAACTGGACCTTATCTGAGCCACAACATCTGTGTATATTAAACATGGAGTCATCTCAGCCTTAATAAGCCTGTTAACAAGCAGAATCACTGAAGGAAAGAAGAGAACAGAAAAAGAGACGAGCAGAAACACAAGAACTACAACTGACTTCAGACACACACTGTTAAACCTTGCTGTAAAAAAAGGCCTAATTCTGACAATATCATACCATTTTCCATTAAAACAGTAATATACCGTAGAAAACAGAAATAGCCTACAGGAATATACTGTAAATGAACAGTGCTCAAAATCGACACTCAGAGGCTGTTTTCCCAATCACACCCTATACCCTCATTCACTATTCCCTACATTAGTTCACTGATATAGTCCACTTGAATGAAAAAAAGTGAGTGAATTGAGACACTGATGAACACCTGATAAGCAGAATCACTGAAGGACAGAGAAACAAGAAAAAAGAGAAACACAAGAACTACAACTGACTTCCAGCCACCGAGTGTGAAACCAGTTTACAAACCAGTTTAACATTATTTCTTTTGTACAAAAGTTATTCTTGAGAATTAACAGATATTTAATTGTTGATGTTTTATTGAAAATAATAAAGTTATTATCACCATGATGGAGATCAGTATTTGTTTTAGTTGGGCTCTTGAACCATTGACTTTATTATATCAGTTTTTCTCTGACTGCTTTAACTATGAGTTTATAAAACACATGTGTTATGGCAAGAAAAAGTCAAGAGAAAGATGATAAGGTGTTTAAGACTGTTGTGATGATTACATAATCATCCTGAACATCCTGATTCTCTGATCTTAACCAGTGTATAAGCTTTGTATTTATGGGTATTTCATATAAACCATATCTGTAAATCTATAATGTAAAATACAGCAATGTTTCTGTAATCAGTTATTCTGAAGAAAATTGAAATAATATAGCGTTTTAAAACTTTTTGAACTCCTGCTTGTCTTAGACACAAACAGACATCAACAATCAGCACATGAATCTCAACAATGGTGACAATAAAAAGTTTCATGCAGCAGTGCATGCTGGGTTCCAGGATTGTATAAAACTCCCAGCATGCGCTGCTGCATGAATAAATAAATACAAATACATTATTGCCACCATTGATGAGAGACATATGCAGATGTTTGATATCTCTGTGTTTCTACAAGACATTGTAGCTCTGTTTCTTTTTTAGGTTGTGCATTATGTGTTAAAAAAATTATCATTGTAATTTATTACTATGGTTTTACAGTGGTGATAATATAACACTTTTGATACAGGATTAAATGCTGAAAGAGATTTAGTGTATGAACAGGTTATACAATGATTATTTTTTTATTTTTTTATTATAATCAACATAACAACATCCACAAACCATGTGTGTGCACAAGTGCAAAGACACAGTTCATTCAGCCAGTGAAAAACTAATGTTAAAAATTCAAGGGTCAGCATCCCAACTAAAGCAAACACTGATCTCTATAATGGTAACTTCAAACCAAACATTTTCAATTAAACATCTCAATAACAACTTCTGTAGATGTATGACAGAATTAAAGTCATACTGTTAATAATAAGTGTAAAAATGTGTAATGGCTGGAAGTCAGTTGTAGTTATTGTGTTTCTCTATTTTCTGTTCTTGTGTTTCTCTTTTCTTCAGTGATTCTGCTTATTAACAGCAGGTGTTCATCACTAATGCTCAACAATAACTTATTTCACTTATTCACTTATTATTCAACATATTCACTTAATTATCTCACTGCAACACTGCGTCAATGTTACTTTTTACTCTTTGTAGTGTGGATTTTCCTGTGGGGTTTAAAGGGTTAACAGTGTAAGATAAAAAGTCACACCCACAAAATGTATTTTAACAGTAATAAACTGTAAGTTATAAAACAGGTTTATACTGGCAACACTGTTGCCAGTAGTTTACTGTAAAATCTTGCTTTTTGGGTCACCATTGTGCAGAAGAGTAGAGCCTGTGCTTCAGTCCAGGAGAAGATCTACAAACATTGGTGATTTGCTGCATGTTGCTTTATTTAATAGGCGGTGACTGTGTAGTTGCTGGTCCAGTGGAAATCTTTTTATGTACAATAGTTTTTTAGTGATCACAAATGAAAGAAGTTCACAGTAATACTTTGTTCACATTATTTATGCATTATAAATTTTAGTTAATACATTTAAATGACTTTGGTCAATTTAAGGCAGTCGGTTTCTGCAAGTGTAATTAGTTAACTTGAATTTTAATTTAGTGCATTTTTACAGAAACAAACTGTAGATTACAGTAAAGAACTGTACAATTAACAGTATATTACTGGCAACAGTGTTGCCAGTATTTTACTGTAAAAAAACCCGGTAAGGTCTAACAGTGCAGCCTGAGATGATATCAACTGAAGAAGACATTACATCTGTGAAGATCTCAGCAGAGGAGGATTAAACAACTCCACAAACAGCATTACTTATTACTAACTAGACTGACTTTATCTCTGTCAGACGTCTACAGAAGCTCTCATTGAGATTTAACAGAGGTTTTAACTCTATTGTTTCATTTGAAGTCACCATAACAGTGATTAGTGTTTCCATTAGTTGGGCTCTTAACTCTTGTTATATCTTTTGTCTTTTTTTGGTCACTGTGACAGTGTGTTTGTCAAACACATTTGCAGCAGCAAAGAAAGCTAAATTGAAATGAGATCAGGTGATGATGGTTACCTGTTGATGATTTTAGAATTCACAAGTGTGGCTCATTCCACAAGTGCCAGATCTGGGCCAAAACAATATCGCCATGTGGGTTAAATTTTGTGTTTGGAGTTTGTACTAGAACACACTGTTACGTTACCTGTGGATGATGAGTTTGTTTGATTCATTACTTTTATTTTGAATTAATCTTCATCTGACCTTCTTCTGTGGACTTTATTCACTGCTATTGTGAGAGTTCCTGCCTGAGATCCTCATTAATCCTGAACTCTTGCTGCTTCAGCTGCTGGATGGACTTAAACTCTGCAGGACGGCGGCCCTACAAAAGATGGACTAGCAATCCCTGAATGCACTGTTTTCACAAAAGTATTGAAACAGATACTTGCATCTTTTTTGTCTCTGAGAACTGTGCTCTTAAACTCTTGGCTGCTTTGAGTAATGCTGTGTGGTCTACTCCAGTCGGACTGGATGGACAGATCCTCCACAGACATTGAAGCATTTCTTCCGTCCTCCGGCTCAGACCTCTGAACTGAAGTCAGGAAAACACACATCACAATATATCAACAGCCCGAAGAACATTCTCTACATCTGTTTATTGATGAAAGTCTACAGCATTAAGACTTTGAAGAGCCACTTTCAAGGTCCTTGTTTTCAGGTCATAAACAGGTTTCTTTTTTTTCTTTTTTTTTTCTTTTTTTTACTTTACGTAAATATCCCTATAGTATACATATCTTAATACTGCTATATTACTGCTTTTGATATATGACAATATTATGACACCAAATCACACCCTTATTTTTAACATAATTTTCTGTTTGATCTATTGCTCAATATTCACATGGTTATTTATTGTATTTATAATAAACAAACTTTTTTATATAAAAAAATTTATATAACTGTACAATTTCATGTATATTTTTGACTACTACTCAATCTTAAACTGGTATAAATTGTTATTCTTTACCTTCCTGAAGTATCGACTCAAGGATCTTTGCACAATGATTTTGGTTGATTTTGCGCAGCGCTTGTACTGTGATCTTCCCAGCCTCGTCACTGTACTTATCTACCATGCAATCCACAACATCTGACCGATCAGCTTTCTGAAGCTTTGCTCGAGGAATAGGGTCAATGTCTTTTTCTACACCATTCCACAGGTGCCAGTTGAATTTTTTGAAGTCTTCATCAACAAGATTCTCAAGTGCATCAAGCATCGATTTTTTAACGTCCATTTTGTGTTACTAGGAGAAAAAGGCAAAGAAAGAAAAGTCTTTATTGGATGCAAAAAAAAAAAAAAAAAAAAAAGTTTCCAGACTGTTCTCATTCAAAAAAAACACCACAATGAGAACTTTAGGAGAAAGTTCTGTGTTATTTGCAGTGTTTTGGTGTGGGGAAGAGGGAGAGCATAAATGCAAGTAATATTATTATTATTATTTTTTTTATGCTTAAAATCAGTGTGTGTGTGACCACACCATCACTATGTCGTCAAAGGTCAAAGTTGTCGCAACACTGTAAAATCGAATTTTCGAATCGAAAATCGAGACTTACTTTAAAACGCATGCAAACCGATTGCCTTAAAAAAACAAGTAAGGTGAAATAGGAATAGTATGTTGAAATGACAAATGCTTAGTTAGTGTACTGTAGTTCACTTACACAAAAGTTCTAGTTACTAAAAAAGAACTGTGGGAACTTGATAATTTACTATAAATAAAATCCCAGTGGGCATTTGATGTCAATTTAACATCAATATGACATCAAATTGATGTCAAAATTACGTCAAGAAATTGGTCAAAAATGAAAGTCAAATTGACGTCAAAGTGTCGATGTCAATTTGATGTCAAGAGTTTGACCTCTGCTGATGTCATTTTGCCAAACAAAAAGGTGAAACGCATGGCCGTACACTTATTACCAGCTTCACTTAAACTAACCAGATTAACTTTATTTAATTTACAGTTTAATGAAATCATATTTTGTATTTTAAAGTCACCATGATGGTGGTTAGCGTTTGCTTTAGTTGTGCTCTTGACCCTTCACTCTTTAACATATAAATTTCTCTGGCTGCTTTAATTGTGTGTTTATAAAGCACAATTGTTGTAGCTAAAAAAGCCATGAGAAACTGAGATCAGGAGATGTTGGCTGTTTATTGATGAAATCATCATGTAACTGCCTGAATCCCTGGTTATGTTCAGTGTCTAATGCTTTGATTAAATGGGACTTGTGGTTTAAAAGGGGTTTTATTCGTGATAGAAGTAATTTGATTCTACAGCATGTCTAGCAGTTTTGTTTATCAAATAATGTATTTGGTTTTTAAAAACTATTTAGTGCACAAAACCCTGTCATCTATGGCATTAATTAGACGCACACAGACATCAAGAAACAGCGTATGAATCTCAACAATGGTGACAATCAAACAAAATATCCAGATAATCAGATCAACTACAGCTGCATAATGTATTAATGCCGCAATGCATGCTGGGAGATATGGGTGAGTTTTGATTGGTGGTTCCCAGCATGCACTGCAGCATGAAGCATTTCATTGATTGTCACCATTGTTGAGAGTCATACACTGATTCTTCATAGCTAAGTAATAATGTTCAGTTTAATTCATTAAATGTTTTTAAAATCCTTTATTAATTAAAAAAAACATTATTCTCATGCTGTTAAATTAAATGGCTTCTATTATAATACAACATTAAAATCACATGTCCTATATAACCAAACATTAGACACTGAATAAGATCAGCGATTCAGGCAATTACATGATGATATTGTCATCATCTTCAATAAACCGACAACATCTCCTGATCTCATGGCTTTTTTAGCTACAACAGTTGTGCTTTATAAACACAAAATTATAGCAGCCAGAGAAAATTTTATATTAAAGAATGAAGGGTCAAGAGCCCAACTAAAGCAAACGCTAACCACCATCATGGTGTCATCAAAATATGTTTAATATATTTTAAACTATTTAAATATTATATTTATTTTAACCGGAAATTAAATAAAGTAAATCTGGTTAGTTTAAGTGAAGCTGGTAATAAGTGTACGGCCATGCGTTTCACCTTTTTGTTTGGCAAAATGACATCAGCAGAGGTCAGAATCTTGACATCAAATTGACATCAACACTTTGACGTAGCGGGTTTGTTAATCTTAATCTTAATCTTTTAAGATTCATCTTTTTTTTAGATTAAAAAGATTTTAATCTATTTTTAATCTATTTTTCTCGCGATGCGCGAGACACACCCGCTACCCACACACACAGGACAATGGAGGAAATCGAGTGTATGCTGTTTTTGGATGTTTTTGTTTTTGTTTTTGCTGTTTTTTATTCTGGATACTCCGTCTGGCGCGTGCAATGATGACGCAGTGAATAGTGATGATTCTCTCTGACCAATCAGCAGCCGTGTTTTCACGTCACATTTTAGTATCGCCTCAGCTCGCTTAGAACCTTGCCGGGCTCTTGAGAAGCATCCCGAAGTGCCAAGATGGCCGAGTGAGTAGACGCTTTCTACCGAGCTCTGCAAAGAAAGTTTTGGAAACGGTAAAACTAGATTTATTATCTCGCCAAGCACTAATTTTGTTTTGAGAAATACTACAGCACTTGTAAGACGAGCCATTGAGCAATGCCAAACCAACGCGAAAGGAAAAGAGACCAAGAGAGCACCGGACAGAGGCTAAGTCCAGATACTAGCAACGTTACTTCTAAGGCTGGCAATGCTTTAGTTGACAGTTGTCATGAGTATACCTCTACTTCCCTACCTCTCGCCACTGCGGAAGACTTTATGGAAGAATTTCCACTGATTCCTATCACTCCCAGTAAGTCGCCAGTACCGAAGAAGAAAATGATGTCCACAGTCGTGTCTGAACAAACCAATACCAACGACATCATAGCTAGCCTCTCAGCTCTGATAAACACGCGGTCAGACAACATTGAAAGCATGGTCAGTGCCAATGCGCTTAAAATTGAAGGTCTTAAAAAGACAATTGACTTTGTGTGTGCAGAGATCAAGGATGTAAAAAGCAGAGTGTGTACACTCGAGGTGAAAATGGCAAAAGAGGAAAAACAAGTAGACTCATGTCAGCTAAGGGTCTCGGAGTTAGAGAGATATTCCAGGAAATGGAACCTTAGACTTTACGGAGTTGTTGAATCAGAAAAGGAAAACATACGAAAGAAGGCCATTGAGATCTGTCAGGCTGTTCTGCCGGAGGAAAAGAACAGGCTGGCTGACGCTATCGACACTGTACATCGGCTCGGCACTAAGCGGCAGAATGACTACAGACCTAGAGGCATCATCATCCAGTTCATCGCACGTGTCTGCAGAGACGCCGTATGGAAAGCTGCGAAGACGTCACCGTACCTGCGCGACAACGGATTGAAATTTGCGGAGGATCTCTCTAAAGAAGACAGAGAACGGAGGAGCAAACTTTGGCCAATGATAAAAAAAGCTCGAGAGGAGGGCAAACCAGCCTTCTTCATTGGCGGTCGCGGATTTGTCAACGGATCAGAAGTCTCCCTGCCCACCTAAGAAACAGATTCGCCTGCTGCGTGTTAACACAAGGACACCCACTGGTTTGATTTGCACTACATTCAGAGTTGATATTGTAATATTATAATTTTTGTTGGACTATTACTTTACAAAGGCACTCTAATTTACAAATTCACTGCCATTTCTTTATGTTCTGTTTTTTTTTCGTTAATAACTTTGTCTTTATCTATTGTTTCTTTAAATGCTAGGGGACTAAGACAGATTTGTAAAAGAAAAGCCTTATTTTTATTTGCCAAACAATTTCGTACAGATTTTTGTTTTTTTCAAGAAAGTCATTCCACTTCTGCTGATGTCAATTTTTGGAAATCTCAATGGGGTAACGATATTTGGTTCTCTCAGGGCTCAGAGAGATCTGCTGGAGTAACCTCACTTAAAAATACTTTCTCAGGTGATATCTTACACTCAGACTGTGACTCCCTAGGACACTACGTTTGTCTTGTAATCAGAGTTGACAACATTTTTAGCATAATTATTAATATTTATGGTTACAATAACAAACTTGAGAATGATAAATTACTTGACTCAATAGAGGAAAGAATTACATTTTGCCTCACCAGATACCCAAACTCTATTCTTTTAATTGGTGGAGACTTTAATATTGCCCTAGATAATGCTATTGACAGGTTGCCCCCTGGGCAGCCCTCCTCCTTCAGTTCAAACCTTAAAAGACTTATGAGTAGATTTAACATTGTAGATATATGGAGAGAAAAATTTCCTGATGATAGATCCTTTACTTGGAGTAACAGGTCAGGATCCAGTCAGTCTCGCATTGATTTTTGGCTATTATCCAGTAACATTGATAAAGAGAGTAAGTATCCTTGCCACACCCCTTACTGACCATAGAGCAATTCATATAAACATTCAATTTAGTGCATCTAATACATTCCATAGATCCTGCTACTGGAAATTAAACAATTCCCTGTTAAAACATGAAAAGGTTAAGGCTGAAATTATTATGTTAATTACTCGTTTTTACAACAAGGCTAAAAAGGAAAAATCTTACAACACTAACTGGGAACTGCTTAAGTTTGAGTCAGGAAAATTCTTGAGGCAGTATGGAGCCGCTATTGCCAAAGCTAAAAGAGCAGAAGAAGATGAAATCATAAATACAATTTCCTCATTTTATCAGAAACCGCCCGAAGAAGTTTCAGAGGAGGATAGACTACTTCTTTTACAACTCCAAAACAAATTAGACGAATTATATCGACAAAAGCTGAGGGAGCCTTTGTAAGGTCTAGGAAGAGATGGCTGGAGGAGGGGGAGCAAAATTCTGCTTACTTTTTCCGTCTTGAAAGATACCGATCTAAAATCAATTCTATCTATAATTTAAATATTAATGGGGTCGTTACTGATGACGCTAAATTAATTTCAGATTTTTGTTCAAAATTCTATAGCAATTTATACAGCTCAAAATATAATAAAGTTACGTCTCATTTTCTTAACTCAATAAATAATGTAAAAAAGATTGATGTGGCAGACAAAGATTATTGTGACTCCCCTCTTTCATTGACAGAGGTCACTGATTCGATTGCTCGACTTAAAAACAATAAATCTCCGGGCACTGACGGGTTAAATGCAGAATTTTACAAAGTGTTCTCAGAGCACTTGGCCCCATTTTTACTACAGGTTTTTATAGAGAGTATAGAGCATGATTCCCTTCCTCCTAGCCTCACTCAAGGGCTTGTCACATTGATTCCCAAGCCTAGAAAAGATCCACTCTTTATTGACAATTGGAGACCCATTTGTCTGCTAAACAATGATTACAAAATTATGGCTTCAATATTTGCCAGAAGAATTAAAGAAACTCTTGACACGATTATAGATGAGACACAATCAGGCTTTATGAGAAACAGGCATATATCTAATAATATTAGACTAGTATTAGATATTCTTGACTACTCTGACTTAATATCTGAAGATGGCTTCATCCTCCTCTTAGACTTCTATAAGGCCTTTGATACAATAGAACACCAATTTATTTTTTTATCTTTAGAGAAATTTGGTTTTGGGGAATTTTTCCGCAAAGCAATTAAAACCTTATATGTTAATGGCAATAGCTCTATAAAACTGAAAAAATGGAACTTCCCCTAGATTTAATCTTAAAAGGGGTATTCGTCAGGGATGCCCGGTTTCCCCTTATCTGTTTTTACTTTGTACTCAAATTCTCACAACTTATATCTGTAATAGTGCTATACAAGGAATCTCTATTGCGGGTAGGGATATCATCATCAGTCAGCTTGCTGATGATACCACAATCTTTTTAAAAAATGCAAGCCAGATACCTGTCACCATTCAAGTAATTAACCAGTTTTCAGAGGCTTCTGGTTTATGCCTAAATATTAATAAATGCGAGCTGTTGCCTTTAAAAGACTGTAATATACAAACTATTTGCAACATTCCGATCAAGAGCGAAGTTACCTACTTGGGTATAATTATATCTAAAGATCAGAAAATGAGATGTCCGTTAAATTTCTCTCCAATTATTAATAAAACTCAGAACAAACTGAACCAGTGGTTGCAAAGGGACTTATCTCTAAAAGGCAGAGTGTTGCTTACCAAGGCTGAAGGGATATCTCGGCTTACATATGCAGCCCTTTCTTTACACTTAGATAGTAAAATTTGTAAAGATATTGACAGAATGCTTTTTGACTTCATCTGGAAAAATCGTATCCATTATATCAAAAAAAGTGTTGTTATGAACAAATATGATTCTGGTGGGCTCAATTTTTTGGATTTCAATACTCTAAATAATACTTTTAAGATTAATTGGGCTAAACATTTTCTTAAAAACCCTGTCTCGATTTGGAATTTTATTCCCCATTATATATTTTCTCGGTTTGGTGGTCTGCGCTTTATTTTGAATTGTAACTACAATGTAGACAAACTCCCTGTAAAACTGTCCACTTTTCACAAGCAGGTCCTCTTAGCTTGGTCTCTTATTTACAAGCATAATTTTTCACCTCACAGGTATCTAATTTGGAATAACAGAGATATTTTGTATAAGAACACTGTAAAAAAAATCCCGTAGTTTTTACGGAAAAAAACTGGCAGCTGGGGTTACCAGAACAATTCCGTAAAATATACAACAAAACAGTAATTGCTTTTACCAAATAACATGTACATTTTACAGTTTAAACCAGCATATAACACACTGGAGTTCTGTTATATTTACTGGTTTAAACTGTAATATGTACGTGCTATTCTGAACAACATGTCAATTTTACAGTATAAACCAGTAAATATAACAGTAAATTTCAGTAATATGATATAATGTTAATTTACCGTCCTATTGAAGTATTAATTTCTGTTTTGTACACTGATAACCACCAATCACAGCAGTGATGAGAGTCACATGATCAATCAAAGCTCAACACAAGCAGTTCTTCCACAAGAAAGTTAATACTACTATATATAGAAGCTGCACAGTGTCATTCACACAAACATTAAACACCATCATGGTAACACATGAAATTTTAAAAATGCAATAAACATTAATTTAACAACATTAAATGTAACATAAACCCCTAATGTACATAACTGATTAGAAAAAACGAAGAAAACTATGAAGAAACAAATGTGAAGTGTCACAGGGAATTGTGGGAATGTCAATTTACGGTTTTTCACTGTAAATTATACAATGAGTTGTTTTTTCACTTTCAAAAACTGTAAATTTAACGGTATGTTACAGTAAAATTACATTAAATGTACCGTTAGATCTATCACATTTATTTACCGTATATAGTACGGAAACTTTCTGTTAACCAATTAACAGTTTTTCACTGTAGCATTTTTACAGTCTTTTACCGTTAAAATTACGATCATTTTTTACAGTGAACAAGTGTCTTTTTTTTGAGAATTGGGTACGTAATCAGATTCTGCTGGTGGACCAGCTATTTAATGAAGAGGGGCGACTTTTCTCCTATAGAGACTTTTTATCAACATATAACATTCCAGTTACACCGAAAGAATTCGCAATTGTATTTGACCATAGGCGTCGATTTCGGGGGGGACGGGGGGGACGCGTACCCCCCAGATTTCGTCATGAGTCATTTTGTACCCACCACTTTTAACTTCCGTCCATATTAATTTGACTTTTGGTTCGATTTTTTTGACCGTTTTCAGTGGTTGTGAGGAGCAATATGAGAGAGAAATTTGGTAATCATTGTCCGACCCAACAAAAAAAACATTATAATATTAATTTTATTTTATTTTCCGTGTTTGCATTTATGAGGGAAAAAACAACGTGTCAGTTTAGGTTACGGACCAGAGCGCTCTGAAAGCGGCACTAAAAGACTGCTTTAAAACTTTCACAGAGACCTCAAACAGAACAGCTGCCTTTCTTTAAAGTGAATTTCGTTTTGTATTAATTATATCTTAATTTTAATCAATGTTTCATGAACCAATGGATTTAATATAGCTATAAAAAGTAAATATAGCAGAATCATACGTGACGCATTGCTGCCACATACATATTATTTTTTCACCTCAATTATGTCTACTAACGAGATCTTATGTCGTTTTAAAATAACTATGCATTTTAATTGTTTATTAATGAACTAGTCTTTTCTAAATCAGTGTAGGCTGCCTGCATACTTATCTCCACATCTCCGCTGTAATGTAGCCTAGATGCGCCTTTCATACGGACAGGATTACATAATCAGATGGTAGCTACCGTATTTGCTTTCGATTGGATTTTTTTTTCGTTGGTGGACATTTTTTTAGTAACTTTATAGTTATATTTCTCATGTCTGTGAGGCTTGTCTATACACTGTTTGTCAGTTCATTTTTGAGGCGCGCTCCAATTCACAGAGATCATGAAAGCGTGCCCTGTTCGTTTTCTTTTATTTTACAAAGGCACCTTCGTTTTCTTTTATTTTACAAAGGCACACCGTTTTCTTGTTGCTGTGAGTTTACACAAATAAAAGTAGTTGCGACTGATGTATTATTATATTCTGTATGACCAGAAATGGAGTATTTTAAGTTGTTTCCACTGTTGATAGGAAAATGCGAGTGATGGCACCGGCGCCTCCATCCACATAGGCTATAGTGCGCGCTCCATACTCCGCACAAACACTTGGATATGCGCTTCCTAATAGCAAACATTTATTTAGGTTAACGTTAGAGCGAGCGGCCATGCCAGACGGATAATCCTCTTCATGTTTAACTAATCAAATTCTGTTGCATTTTATTGCGCCAGTTTGAAAAGGGCGGCTGAAACACTTAGCCTATACAGACAAACGCCCAACGCTGGTGTTTTTCTTTAAACAAATTCGTTTAGTCTTTAAAATAAATATTGTTTATGGGCTAATTAATGCCACAATAATTTATTTATTTTATTTGTTTTGCATTGAATACCATTGCATATTTTCATTGAATGCATTGAATATTTGCTATGCACCGCTATGCCATCCTCCCATAGAAAGACACGTTAAGAGCCACCTATTTTCTTTATAATAAAGGGTTTCTACGAAAGGAAAACGCTTAATGTATAATTAAATGCATTGCGTTCATATTCTTTATCACTGAAGCTTTTTCTTTATTATAAGGGTGTATTATTCCATTAAAAAAGGGACTGTTTATAAGGTGACAATCCGTTATACATCTTGAAGATTTTTGTATTGTATTGTATCTTCTGTTATAAACACGAAGATTGACATTTCGTTAATTAAACAAAATAAAAACACAAGGTGTAAAAAATAAACAACTTAGGCTATGTTCTGTTAGATGTGTTTTGACTAGTTTTTGTTTAATTATATCTCTATGAAGATATAGCCTATTAACAATCATTCATAATCATTACTTTTACGAAGTGGACGAGCGGAGCGGAATATTCAGAAATGCGCTCTCCACTCACGAGCTCTGATCGGATTCGGAACAAACCCGAACCTCACTGTCTGCTGAACTTGCGCAGAAACATCAAAATATAACCAGCTTTTTAAAATGTTTTTTAAAACTAAACACTATTTTAGCACAAATGAGCTCATTGGCGATTTTTTTATAATTATTGACAAAATTAGAATATAGTAAAAGTTTTTTTTTTTTTTTTTTTTTTTTTTTTGGGTGGGCCTGTTGAAAAGTGGGGCCGTGCCTGAGCTACAGGACATCGTCTTCCAAAACATAACCTGCGCGAAAGAGAAAAAAATGAATGCGTCATTGTACCCAGCACTTCTGAAAATGCACTTCAGAATGCGTCTCTGTCCCCAGCACATTTCAAACCAAACTGACGCCCATGTATTTGACGCCATTCCATCAGGCACAATCATGCTTTTTAAATATACTGACAGACTGCCACCTACCTCTATCTCTTTCCCCGATGTGGCTGATTCGCCAGTTGGAAGAATCTGTTTTTCCCAACTTCCTCATAACAATAAGAACATTCGTGCATTATTCCAGAAAGAAATTGTTTCTATTCCTAATGTTAAATTTTATTGGAACCGATTTGTAAATGACATTGATTGGAAAAAGGCTTGGATGATTCCTCACAGATACTTGCTAGTAAACAAGGTGAAAGAAGTGTCTTTCAGAATAATTCACAGATACTACCCGGCTAATCATTACATGATTAAATTTAAAAGAGACAAAAATACAAACTGTTCTTTTTGTGAAGACCACCCAGAAACTGTTTTGCACCTCTTTTGGTATTGCCCACTCACCAGAACATTTTGGCAAAACCTCAGCAGATTCATAATTGATCATATTTATAAAGATTTTTCTTTATTGTGGAAGGATGTTATTTTTTGCTTTTATAAAAGTCAAAATAATGAAAAGATGTATTTCATTATAAATTTGTTAATTATTTTGGCAAAATTTCATATTCATAAATGTAAATTCAGTGCTAAAAAACCTAGTTTTGTACTTTTTCTCCATGAAGTTGAACATTATATTAATCTGATTTCTGGCTCAAACAACAAAAAGGCTGTTAAAACTGTAAACATATGGACCTCTTTTTCTTTTAAATAAGCTTCCCCTAGCAATTTTTGTTATATATATATATATATATATATATATATATATTATTTTTTTTTGTATGTTTTTATTATTGTATTTATGTATATTTTGGCTATTCATATGTCATTTGTATCCTCTGTTTGCAATAAAAAAAAAAAAGAAAAAAAAAAGCTTAGAACCTTGCCAGAGGTGGTACGAAAAAAAGTACCTGGAAGCAGGTACAGGTACAACTTTTACACAGTGGAAAACCAAACAAAGCCGAGTCGAGTCGAGTTGAGGCGAGCCGAGGCGAGCTGGTACTGTGTAGTGGAAAAGCGCCATTAGTGTCTCATTCAGAGGTGGGTAATCCAGGGCCAAAGAGTAAAAGTCCTTGCCATATGGATATTCCACCCATAAACTCAGTCAGCTGATTTCACTAATTAGTTCTCTCTCCTGCTGAATTAATAAATCCAGGTGATTGGAACAAAATACTGAGGAGGACTTTTACTTTCTGAACCTGGACTTTACACCTCTGCATAGCAATGTCACATGTCAGCCAAGAGTAAAGAAATAAACCAGAACTGGACCTTATCGTAGCCAAAATAATCTGTGTATATTAAATATGGAGTAATTTCAGCCACAGCCTCAGATGAAATCAACTGAAGAGAAAAGAAGACATTAAATCTGTGAAGATCTCAGCAGAGGAGGATTAAACAACTCCACAAACAGCATTACCAGCTTCACTTATTACTAACCAGACTGACTTTATTTCTGTCAGACGTCTACAGAAGATTTATTGAGAATTAACAGAGGTTTAACTCTAATGTGTTTCATTTGAAGTCACCATAACAGTGAATAGTGTTTCCATTAGTTGAGCTCTTAACTCTTATTATACCTTTTGCCTTTTTCTTTCACTTTTGCTCTGACAGTGTGTTTGTCAAACACATTTGCAGCAGCAAAGAAAGCTAAAGTGAAATGAAATCAGTTGATGATGGTTTTATAGTCATCATGAAATAGATTGATTCACTGATGTCTTTTGAATTTAACAATTATGTTATCACATTACTATTTTTTTCACAGCACAAACCCTGTTACTGCAGCATGAGATCCAGCAATATTATAACAGTAAGTTAGAAGACTTTAACAGACATGACCACAAAAAAGTCAGTTCAACATGACACACACAGACATCAACTATCAGCGTATGAATATCAACAATGGTGACAATCAAAAGTACTTTGCTGCAATGCATGCTGGGTACCAGCATAGTACAAAACTCCCAGCATGCATTGCAACATGAATAAATTATGCAGCTGAATTGACCTATAATTTTGTTTGATTCTAAATATTTGGTTTTATTTTTTGCTGTTGGTTTTGTTGTGAATTAGTAGCTTTTCAGTGATGTTCTAAATTAATCTGTATATCTAAATATTTGTGATTGTCACCATTGTTGAGATTCATACACTGATTGTTGATATCTGTGTGTGTCAGCAAAAGCCAATTTTTAAATTTCATGTTTGTAAATAGATTTAAACAGATTGTTATATTGCTGGATCTCATGCTGCAGTAACACAGGGTTTGTGATGTGAAAATATTAATTTGTTAAATTATAAAAACCTCAGTGAATAAGACTATTTCATGATGATTATAAAACCATCAACAGGTAACCATCATCACCTGATCTCATTTCACTTTAGCTTTCTTTACTGCTGCAAATGTGTTTGACAAACACACTGTCACAGCGGACAAAAAAGACAATAGATATAATAAGAGCTAAGAGCCCAACTAATGGAAACACTATTCACTGTTACGGTGACTTCAAATGAAACACATTAGAGTTAAACCTCTGTTAATTCTCAATAAAACTTCTGTAGACTTCTGACAGAAATAAAGTCAGTCTGGTTAGTAATAAGTGAAGCTGGTAATGCTGTTTGTGGAGTTGTTTAATCCTCCTCTGCTGAGATCTTCAGAGATTTAATGTCTTCTTTTCTCTTCATCTGATTTCATCTGAGGCTGTGGCTGAAATTACTCCATATTTAATATACACAGATTTTTTGGCTACGATAAGGTCCAGTTCTGGTTTATTTCTTTACTCTTGGCTGACATATGGTCAGAAGTGGAAAGTCCAGGTTCAGAAAGTATAAGTCCTCCTCAGTATTTTGTTCCAATCACCTGGATTTGCTAATTCAGCAGGACAGAGAACTAATTAGTGAAATCAGATGACTGAGTTTATGGGTGGAATAAACATGTGGCAGGACTTTTACTCTTTGGCCCCTGGATTACCCACCTCTGCCGAGCGCACAACTGATGCTGGCGCGCGCGGTAAATGACTTCCGCGAGAGGATAACCGATCTACACCATAGACAGTAAAATAAATGGACACAGCGATTCAACGGAGAAAAGTGAAGTCAATTAGAAGCACTCACTTCCTGATGGCTGAGTGAACTGCACAGACTCAAACTGAGCTTGACGACGTAGATGTGATGTGAGCATCCTGTCTGTCTTCTAGTAGCTGTGCCAAGAGAAATCTGAATCATTCCCTTCCGAAACTTGCAGAGACGGAGAGTGTGAGTAGGAGCTGTCCATGAGCTGGAGCAGGAGAAACTTTTGCTAAGTATTCTGATTAATTATTTTGTCGTTTTGCCTCCACGTCCCCCCGATTGCCCGCGAGCTTCTCCTCCTATCCATACGGTAATTTCTCTACTGTACGACAGAGAGTCGCGTGGTTATGACACAATCGTTAGCCTATTTTTACAAAAAATGCTTCTACGGGGCCGGTCAATGGAATGCTAAAAGCAGGTGAGGTTCTGCCAATCAAGGGCGGCGCCCGGGGAAGCTTCAGTTTTTTTCGGAAACATTACCCCTTTGATCTACACGCGAGGAAACGGGAACTGCTCATGATCATTCCCCACACTCTCGAGCTTGATCTCCTCTCGCCTGCTGCTTTTGCTCGCTCAAAAACGTTTATTTTTGCCAGTCGAGGGGTGGGACTTACTGTTTTAATAACCTCAAATGTCATTGGTTACTTCCCCTTTTCCGGAAGTCAGTTGTGATTGGATGCCTGTCCAATGACCCGTAATTCACTTGACTTCATGAGACATCACTTAAAGGGATACTCCACTTTTTTTGGAAATAGGCTCATTTTACAACTCCCCCAGAGTTAAACAGTTGAGTTTTACCGTTTTCGAATCCATTCAGCTGATCTCCGGGTCTGGCGGTACCACTTTTAGCATAGCTTAGCATAGATCATTGAATCGTACAAGACCATTAGCATCTCTCTCAAAAAAATGACCAAAGTGTTTCAATATTTTTCCTGTTTAAAACTTGACTCTTCTGTAGTTACATCGTGTACTAAGACCGACGGAAAATGAAAAGTTGCGATTTTCTAGGCTGATATGGCAAGGAACTATACTCTCATTCCTGCGTAATAATCAAGAAACTTTGCTGCCATACCATGAGTCCAGCAGGTGTAACACTCTCAGAAATAGGGGTACAGTAGGAGTCCATTTCTGTCCCCCAAGGTACATATATGTACCTTTTTGAGGGTCAAAAAGGTACATATATGTCCCCAAGCATTTAAAGGTACAATATATATGTACCGTTTCTTTTAAAGGTTAAGGTACAATATCAAAAGACAGCCTCTGCTAAGTAATTATTATTATTTTATTTTTTTTAAGGTTTTAATGATACCTTAATCATTTAAGGTAGATTTTAACTTATCACTATATTTGAGTAGCCTTGAAATAAAGGAAATAAAAGTTTTGTAAGTCAATTTACTGATATTGAATCATTATAACACAGCAAAAACTCCAGTGTTAAATGTACTCTCCTGGGAGTTTATTTGGCTCCAGACTCAAGAGTGTTAAAATATGAGTGTTAAATTAACAATCAAGAGTGCTAAAGTTAATGAGCTTATTAAGTGATTCATTGAGTGATGATTGAGCATTATTGAAGACACCTGATGTTAACAAGCAGAATCACTGAATGAGAAAATATATTTTTTTAAGACACCGTTATGGTGATCAGTGTTTGCTTTAGTTGGGCTCTTGACCCTTAAACTGTTTGCTTGGCTGTTGTATCTGAGTTATAACTGCCAGATGAACAAAGAGTAAAGTTGATCAGGTGGTATTGGTTATGTTTTGACCTAATCACAATTTGACCTGAATCACTGAACTCATTTAAAGTTTAATCTCAGGCTTAAATGTATATTGTTGATTACAGCATCACTGTGATTCTACAGCATAAGTTCCAGAATTTTTGAAATAATCTAAAGGGTTTCTTAAAAGTTGTTCTGATAAAACAAATCTTTCGTTTAGGCACACACAGACATCAAGAATCAGTGTATGAATCTCAACAATGGTGACAAACAGAATATTCAATTAGGGAAAGGAAATAAGTACAATATACATTTAAGCCTGAGATTAGATTCTAAATGAGTTCAGTGATTCAGGTTAAATTATGATTATGTCAAAACATAACCAACACCACCTGATTAACTTGTCTCTTTGTTCATCTGGCAGTTACAACTCAGATACAACAGCCAAACTAAATCTAAAGTTATTAGTTTAAGGGTCAAGAGCCCAACTAAAGCAAACACTGATCACCATAATGGCAACTTAAAAAAGAGATTTTCTCCTTCAGTGATTCTGCTTGTTAACATCAGGTGTTTTCAATAATGCTCAATCATCACTCAAACAATCACTTAATTATCTCATTAACTTTAACACTCTTGAGTCTGGAGCCAGAAAAAAAACAGGAGAGTTCATTTAACACTGGAGTTTTTGCTGTGTGAGTTCATGGGTGGAATAAATATATGGCAGGACTTTTACTTTCTGACCCCTGGAATCTCCACCTCTGCATACAGGAAAGATTCTAAGTATGCACATCCATACTGATGGATCTAAAGAACCAAGATCAGGGATTACAGGAATAGGAGTGTATATTCCAGAGTTTAAAATATCAATATCTAAACAATTAACATCTAAATTGTCAATTTACTGTTGAAATGGTCGCTATTATAATAGGATTAACATGGGTAGAGGAGGTAAAACCAGACATGCTCTGACTCTGCTTCTGTATTAAAATCACTGTTTACTAATTGTTCTTCTAGAGAAGATTTGATGTGCAAAATATTTTCATCATTATGGCGAATACAGGAGTAGAAGTTGTATTCTGCTGGGTGCCAGGCCAGCGCATGTAGGAGTAGCTGATAATGAATCTGCTGAAGATGATGAATTAGCAAAAAAATGCTTTAAAAAGAGAAGAAATAGATTTTAATGTTCCATTAAGTAAATGTGAAATCAAATCTATTATTAAGGAAAATATTATTAAAATGTGGCAGGAAACCTGGAATACAGATAATAAGGGGCGGCATATAATATTAAAAAAATGGTAGGTAAGAAATATATGGTAGAAATAGGAAAGAAGAGGTTATAATGACTAGGATGAGACTTGGACACTCAAGACTGAACGCATCGCTCTTTATAATTGGAGTTCTTGAGACTGGTTTATGTGAGAATTGTGGGGAGAAAGAAACAGTAGAACATGTGATATACGATTGTAAAAGGTATGACGAGGAAAGGAAGGAGCTGATATCATATTTAAACGAAAGAGGGAAGGTTAATAAGGATTAGGCATATTTGTTAGGTTATGATTTTAATAGAGATAGAGTAGGATACAGAATTTATTCTAGATTTCATAGGCCGGTCTGGAGGAGCTGAACACGCAGCGCCAGATCGGATATGGGAGATGGAATGAGATGGAGCATCAAATAATTATATATAAGGATTGATTTGTGAGGAAGAGGCAAGTGAGAATGAAAAAAAAGGAAGAAAAAAAAGGAAAAACTGCAGAACAGCAAAGGTAGGTGGCGGTATGCACTGAGAATGCAATGCGCCAAAAAACGAAAGAAGAAGAAGCAGCAGGCGAGAGGAGATCAAGCGCGAGAGCGTGGGGAATGATCATGTGCGCGCGAGACTCGAGAGAGCTTGCCATAGTATTCCGTGCAGAGGAGATGTCATGCGCGCGCCCAGGGTTTGAATGAGCTCGCGAGTTCCCGTTTCCTCGTGTCGTGTGTAGATCTGTTACCTTCTCGCAGAAGTCATTTACTGCGTGCGCCAGCGTCAGCTGTGCGCTCGGTTATTTTAATCATTGATTTGCCGCCATAAACGTGTGCGAACTTTGATCAAAGCAAAACGATCCCAGTGCTCGCCAGAAACAACGATATGTGGCACAAAATAGTAAAACACCCAGTCTTTTGATTAGCCTATTAATGAGGATATTTATCGTGTGACATAAATAGTATTTACTGACTAGGCTAAATGTTGTAGGCTTGCACTATAAGCTACTTCTAATAAACTACAGGATCTTGTTCGCCAGAACATTCCCTCTCAGAAAAAAAGGTACAAAACCTGACACTGGGAGGGCCCTTTAAAAAGGTTCTTCTAATTTAGTTACAAACGTGTATAGCCTAAGAGCACTGCCACAATACATAAGCAGCCTATGTTACATACGGAAACCCTAAGGCCACATGGACATGCGGTGGGAAATTATTCGGCATTTATTTTGTATTATCTCCCAAAAAAAAAAAAAAAAAAAAAACTTGCGGTAGGCTACTTCGCTCGCAAAACTTTTGTGTTCTTTGCGAGAGAAAGTTTCCCGGAGGAACGCAAAACATTTGCGAGGAACGCAATTATCCGAATTTCCTCCCACGTTCCAGCTCACATTCGTTCTTCACCGTGTCCTTTTAGTGGCTTCGAGGCAAAAAAATATATATATATCTATACACTATAGCAGGTATTTAAATTGGTTAAAGTGAATTATACAATGCTACTCACGTCTCTGGTAATCGGGATTTCGTGTAGAGTCCGTCTTTGAGCTTTAGTTTAGGAGTTTCGTGTCTCTGTCTTTGAGCTTTATAGTTTAGGGATTTTACTTTCTCTTCCTGTCCGTCCCTCATCTGAGCGCGCGAGCCAACAAGCAAAGCACTCGACTACTAGTGTAAAACGATTTGAGATTATCTTCATCACGTTTTATCGAAGAACAGAAGGAAATGTGGTTACACACATATATATATAATCTCCTTATTTGTGTTTCTGAGGTTATTCCTAGTTCATGCAGTTGCTTTAACTCTCTAACATACCTCGTTTTTAAAATCACACTAGTGCACACCTGCCAAATCTGGCCGAAAACAATCGATTTTTATATAAATGTCTAAGCTACTTTTATCTCTATTTTAAAAATAACTTTAAAAAAAAAAAACATCAATACCTTTATTACTGTAACAATTGCAATAGTACCATGTTATAAAATGTGAACATGTCACAAAGAATGTATAAATATGTGTAAATTATGGACAAGATTTAAGATTATTATTTTTACATAATATGCATCTATATATATATATATATAGACTAAATAAATTATTCAAACAAAACTATGTGTTCAGCTGTGACCGGAAACCCTGTGCACAACCCAGTGGGCATTTGATGTCAATTTAACATCAATATGACATCAAATTGATGTCAAAATTACATCAAGAAATTGGTCAAAAATGAAAATCAAATTGACGTCAAAGTGTTGATGTCAATTTGTCAAGATTTGACCTCTGCTGATGTCATTTTGCCAAACAAAAAGGTGAAACGCATGGCCGTACACTTATCACCAGCTTCACTTAAAACTAACCAGATTTACTTTATTTAATATCCGGTTTAAATAAATATAATATTTAAATAGTTTAAAATATATTAAACATATTTTGATGACACCATGGCATGATGGTGGTTAGCGTTTGCTTTAGTTGTGCTCTTGACCCTTGACTCTTTAATATAAAATTTTCTCTGGCTGCTATAACTGTGTGTTTATAAAGCACAACTGTTGTAGCTAAAAAAGCCATGAGATCAGGAGATGTTGGCGGTTTATTGAAGATGATGACAATATCATCATGTAATTGCCTGAATCGCTGATCTTATTCAGTGTCTAATCTTTGGTTATATAGGACTTGTGATTTTAATGTTGTATTATAATGTAAGCCATTTAATCTAACAGCATGAGAATAATGTTTTTTTTAATTAATAAAGGATTTAAAAAACATTTAATGCATTAAACTTAACATTATTACTTAGCTATCAAGAATCAGTGTATGACTCTCAACAATGGTGACAATCAATGAAATGCTTCATGCTGCAGTGCATGCTGGGTACCACCAATCAAAACTCACCCATATCTCCCAGCATGCATTGCAGCTTTAATAAATTATGCAGCTGGAGTTGATCTGATTATCTGGATATTTTGTTTGATTGTCACCATTGTTGAGATTCATATGCTGTTTCTTGATGTCTGTGTGCGTCTAAGTAATGCCATAGATGACAGGGTTTTGTGCACTAAATAGTTTTTAAAAACGAAGTACATTATTTGATAAACAACATTGTTAGATATGCTGTAGAATCAAATTACTTCTGTCATGAATAAAACCGCTTTTAAACCACAAATCCCATATAATCAAAGCATTAGACACTGAACATGATCAGGGATTCAGGCAATTACATGATGATTTCATCAATAAACAGCCAACATCTCCCGATCTCAGTTTCTGATGGCTTTTTTAGCTACAACAATTGTGCTTTATAAACACACAATTAAAGCAGCCAGAGAAAATTTATTTTAAAGAGTCAAGGGTCAAGAGCACAACTAAAGCAAACGCTAACCACCATCATGGTGTCATCAAAATATGTTTAATATATTTTAAACTATTTAAATATTATATTTATTTAAACCGGAAATTAAATAAAGTAAATCTGGTTAGTTTTAAGTGAAGTTGGTAATAAGTGTACGGCCATGCGTTTCACCTTTTTCTTTGGCAAAATGACATCAGCAGAGGTCAACTCTTGACGTCAAATTGACATCAACACTTTGACGTCAATTTGATTTTCATTTTTGACCAATTTCTTGACGTAATTGTCAAATTGACATCAAGGTGCCCGCTGGGTATAAATGTTAATTTGCAGTTTAATACGTTGCTTATACAAATACATTTTATTTCAACATATTTCAGTCGATTTTTACTCATCTCAGTAGGCTATAGCAAAGCAGTTTATTCTTTCAAACACAGACGCGCAATTCATATTTAGGCTAAACAGTCTTTACAAATATGTACCCTTCATTCATCTCACAGAAACGCGATTCATATTTAGGCTAAACAGTCTTTACAAATATGTACCCTTCATTCATCTCACAGAAACGCGATTCATATTTAGGCTAAACAGTCTTTACAAATATGTACCCTTCATTCATCTCACAGAAACGCGATTCATATTTAGGCTAAACAGTCTTTACAAATATGTACCCTTCATTCATCTCACAGAAACGCGATTCATATTTAGGCTAAACAGTCTTTACAAATATGTACCCTTCATTCATCTCACAGAAACGCGATTCATATTATAGAAACGCGATTCATCTTTTTGTTTACATAGGCCTACACTAACACTTTAACACTTGAGAAAGGATAACTTAGCCTACCTCACTCCTCAGCGGGATCTGCTCCTCATAATGCTCCTCATATCAGCACGAAAACTTTTCTCCATAAGGTAGGCTATATTATGCCTCTTTGTTTACAGCTGATGTGGGGGAGTTTCACAGACTGAAATGGTTCTCAGAATTTGCGTTTGAATAGCACGCGTTCTCCGGGGAGTGGTCAAATTACTTTTGAATGGCTCGTAATGAGCTCGACTGGAGTCGCTCTCTTTTTATACAGATTACAGAAGCTGATAATATTTGTTTTTTATATAAATTACTTAATTTAAAAGATGCGATCTCAAGCTTTATGCCGTGGGTCTGTTTGCCTGTTTGACTGAATTTTCGCGGAGTTATAGATCATTTTCGAACGCGTTTCAAATGGGAGTTTAGTGACAGAGAGAAGGCAGAAATAGCATCATGTTAGTTTTTCTTTATTTGTCAAAAAGCAAAACACTTTATTTTTATTGTGAGTATACAGAAAAAAAATTGAAACTGAACAGGATCGATTGATGTATTACACGAAAATGAAAGATCAAAATTAACAGAGCATTTTGTGTTTATTTTTCATTGCTAAAAAAAAAAACGAGCAAAACGCGCGGGCGCGTTTTTGGTCCCCAGAGGGTTAACCAATAGTCAGGATTTAATAAATAAGAAGTAAATATAGTAGAAAATAGATAATCACGATATGTAGGCGCCGGCGTGTGAACTGAAGCGCGTCTCATAAATGAACCGAAACTCAGCGTATAAGGTAACTTACTTGCCTCACAGACCTGATAAATATATCTTTAGACAGCTTTAAATGTCTACTTTTAAACAGAACAATTCAAAACAAAAGAAAACAGATCTCTGCTTATGTAATCCATATGAAATGCGCATTTCTCTCTGGCGCGTTCACTACTGCGAAGATCGCGTATCATTATAACTTCATCTTTGCAGCAGACACAGAAAACACTTGTTTATTAATAAACAATTAAAATGACTCCTTGCTATATTTGACATATTCATTACTTTTGCCGGTTCTTTGTGACAGCTTTTAGGTGCTTTATTGGCAGCGCCACCAACGCGTCAGCACCGAAAACATGGAGATTTTTTTTCAATCCCTGTTTTGGCAGGGGAAAAACTGATCAGAAAATGTAACGAAAATGTAACGAAACATTGTAGAAATGTAGTGGAGTAGAAAGTATAATAATTGCTGCAAAAAGTAACGAAGTAAAAGTCAAAAGTATGCACTACTGATTCTACTTAAGTAAAGTACAGATACGTGAAAAATGTACTTAAGTAAAGTAACAAAGTATTTTGTACTTCGTTACATTCCACCACTGCTTTTGAGACACTACATTTCCTGTCTCCTTCCGGCTACTTCAAGTTAACTTGGTTGGATTCAACGTGAACCATCCAGAAAAACCCAACGAATGCTTTAGTGCACTCCAAAACTCTATTGCATCTGGACACAAAAAACAGAAGTCAATGCAAGTATTTTAGATACATTTCTAACATTTTAGTAAGTTGTGCCCTTTTAAAGTGACCCTGATTCTTTGATGTTTATCGTACATTGTGTTTAACTGATTGAAATGCTTGAATGTCAAGTTTAAACATGAAGGGAAATCCAGAGGTATAGTGAGAGTAAAGCTTGAGTATTCCCAGTGGGCATTTGATGTCAATTTAACATCAATATGACATCAAATTGATGTCAAAATTAGGTCACGAAATAGGTCAAAAATGAAAGTCATATTGACGTCAAAGTGTTGATGTCAATTTGACGTCAAGAGTTTGACCTCTATCAAGAGTTTGATAAAAAGTCATTTTGCCAAACAAAAAGGTGAAACGCATGGCCGTACACTTATTACCAGCTTCACTTACACTAACCAGATTTACTTTATTTAATTTCCGGTTTAATGAAATCATATTTTGCATTTTAAAGTCACCATGATGGTTAGCGTTTGCTTTAGTTGTGCTCTTGACCCTTGACTTCTTAATATTAAATTTTCTCTGGCTGCTATAATTGTGTGTTTATAAAGCTCTGTTGTTGTAGCTAAAAAAGCCATGAGCAAATGAGATCAGGTGATGTTGGCTGTTTATTGATGATGATGATGATGATGATATCATCATGTAAATGCCTGAAGCCCTGATCTTATTCAGTGTCTTATGTTCTGATTATATAGGACTTGCGGTTTCAAAACTGTTTTATTCATAAGAGAAGTCATTTGATTCTACAGCATGTCTAGCAGTTTTGTTTATCAAATAATGTACTTGGCTTTTAATAACTATTTAGTGCACAAAACCCTGTCATCTATGGCATTACTTAGACGCACACAGACATCAAGAAACAGCGTATGAATCTCAACAATGGTGACAATCAAACTAAATATCCAGATAATCAGATCAACTACAGCTGCATAATTTATTAAAGCTGCAATGCATGCTGGGAGATATGGGTGAGTTTTGATTGGTGGTACCCAGCATGCACTGCGGCATGAAGCATTTCATTGATTGTCACCATTGTTGAGAGTCATACACTGATTCTTGATGGCTAAGTAATAATGTAGAGGAAAATGTTTAATGCACTAAATGTTTTTAAAATCCATTATAATCTTCGATAAACAAAATTGCTCTAATGCTGTAAAATTAAATAGATTCTATTGTAATACGTCATAAAAACCATAAATTCTACATAATCAAAACATTTGACACTGAACACGATTAGGGAATCAGACATTTACATGATGGTATTGTCGTCATCATCTATAAACAGCCAACATCCCCTGACCTTATCTTCTCATGACTATTTTGCCTATATCAAGTATAGCAGCCAAAGAACTTTTATATTAAAGAGTAAAGGGTCAAGAGCACAACTAAAGCAAACGCTAACCACCATCATGGTGACTTTAAAATACAAAATTTTAATGATTTCATAAAAATGGAAATTATATAAAGTAAATCTGGTTAGTTTTAAGTGAAGCTGGTAATAAGTGTACGGCCATGCGTTTCACCTTTTTGTTTGGCAAAATGACATCAGCAGAGGTCAAACTCTTGACGTCAAATTGACATCAACACTTTGACTTCAATATGACTTTCATTTTTGACCTATTTCTTGACCTAATTTTGACATCAAGGTGCCCGCTGGGTTGCTATGAGTTGCTTCAGGAGCCGTTGCGTCTGAAACGCTGAAGGAAGTTGAGCTTTTCTGATGTCCGGATTAATCACGTCATTGCAGCATTTGATAGAGTGCCATTGGCCAATAAACTCTTTCCCTTCATGATCCTAGAAGATCAGTCCGTCCCGCTGCGTGTCGTCCCAGCTAACGTTATTCTGACCGTGGAAAAGGATCCATCGTTCATGGAGAGACATCGATTCTTGCTCATCATCTGCTTTGGTTTAGTCATGGTTATGTTGGGGATTTTGTTAGGAAAGAGTGACCGACAAGGCAGATGAAAAGGAAATGTCTCTTCATTTACTGTAATGGTCTTTTATAACAGACTTCTGAAAATCACACCAGTAAAACTAAAGGATTCCTGAACTAATTATATGTTAATATAGTGTGAAAAGCCTCAGCGCCTGAGAGCCAGAGCTCCCATTTATTCATGACTCTGTTTAACAGCTCTGTGACTGTCTGATCATTTATTAGACAAAACTGTTAAAACAAAGTAAAAGGTATAAGAAAAAGTATTGAACTGTGTTCTTTTCTATTATTAATAATAGAAAGGCAAATCATTTCTCATCTACCGCTAGCATTCAGCAAATCTATATCAAACCCATTTATATCAGTCTCTATATTTATGATTATATCAGTATCTTTCAGTATCTAATTAATATGTAATTCCACAAATTCTTCTGAAGAGTACAATTGCAGATTTGTAAAAAAACAAAATTGCAAAAGTTACATTGTTTATTTTACAAATTTTTTAACAAGTTTTGCTTATACATATTTTCACATTATTTCTTATTTACTAAATATTATGTCAAATAAACATAAATGTCTAGTGGTCGACCACTTCTTATTTGAAAGACAGCAGTTCATCACTGATTTCAGAACGATCTTTACTCTTTTCCACAATATCCCACAGCTCTTTGTGTTGCTCCACACTATCATCCTGAACAGTGTGTGAGATTACAATAAGTGAGTCCCAAAGCGTAGTATGTTGAACAGAGTGTGCCAGAAGTCCCCGGATGGTCGACTATTTATGGTGGATTTTCGAAGTGTGGATCCGAGCTCATTAGAACAGCTAATATTACCCACAACCCCCTGCGCTTTGGAGGAGGATCCAGTTCAGAACTACAAATATGAGTAAAAAGTGTTCAGAAAACTACAAACATGGCGGATATGCGCGACCGACAGTTGAGTAGAGAGGGTTAGATAAAAGGGTTGATAATCAGTGACTAATAATCAACATTTAAGCTGATAAAAAATATTATGTTATCCGACAAAAAGAGTACATACATTTAGAGCGTAGTATAAGTAGGCGAATTGTTTTGTAGTGTTTTGATGTATGTCTATATCATGTGACTCTCCGACTGGGACGTAACACTATAGGCTACTGAACTGTTTATGACTCATTACTGCTTTTAGCAGCGCTCAGTTTTCCCATTAGTTGTTTACATTGGTATTTGTTTTTCTTTTGTTAGTTTTGTAGAGTTTTATTAGTTTCCCTTTTATTCAGCGATATCAGATTCAGTCTGATATATTTAATATGAGTCGGACGCTTCCCATGTGTGAAATCTTCTACAAACACAGACGCTGGAGGCAAGAGACAAAGGCATGGTAACAAATTAGGAAAGCTTTATTGATTAATTTGCACTTTTATCAAAGTTATATCAAAAGTAGAAGAAGAAGAAGTTATCTAATGAAAGTAGAGCAATTCTGGATGGAGACACCTTAGCAGTTAAATGGTAAATATAGTAATATGAAAATAGAAAAGATTGATTAAATGAGAATAATTAGATTAAAATGAATATAAGTGATAATTGCATGCAATATACTGCCTGTATATATCTGGAATGCATTTTTGCATATAATGCCTCTTTAACTCGATTCAAGGCAAGACACTCGTTCACTGGTCTTGAGATTTTTTTTCATTCATTCATTTCATTTCATTTATTATATAGGAAAATTTAAAAGCAACAATTTAGTTACAATAAATGGGCCTGACTCAGTTTAAAAACTGGTTTACAGCAGGTTCCTGTTCTGCAGCAACATAAAACAATGATCACAATTTCAGCACATTTATACAGGACATTATTATTGACTAGACAGATACAAACAAATAAAACATTAAAAACGGAAAAACAAGACTAAAAACAATACATGAACAATCATTGTGCGCAAGTATGACTATCAAGAAGAAACAGTTTATATGACTTTTTGAAATATGTGATGGATGATATTGTTCGAGTGTGATAGGGAATGTCATTCCAAATTTTAGTATAAATATAGAAAAAGGATTTCTGACCGTAGTTGTTTTTGTATGGGGGAACTGGAATGAGAGCCTGTGAAACTGACCTAGTGAAACGTAGTGGTCTCACATTGTGTGTCGGCAGAAGAACTGTAAGTGCTAGTGAAGAGCTATTTTGAATCTGAAAATAAAATGCAATAGCATGACTGTTTACGTAGTTCTGGTAAGTCAAAGCATTTGTGCGTGTGAGCGCACTGCAATGATGAGACCACCTTGGAAGGTTACTGTGGTTCTGTCAGGACCACGACTGTCAAATATGATTGACAATTAGCATACAGTTTGGATTGGCGGTATGGTTCTGTTCTGGGCGAGAACTCCCTGCGCATCCATGCAGCCTAGCATATGGATAAGAGCAGGGAGAGCAGCAATAACCCCCCAAAACAAAACCATATGGCAATATCCCCCAAAACCAACTGACAACGCAATCTGGATGCTTTTGTAGTTACAGTACCTGAGTGAGCCAAGGCAACAAGCATGTTGCCAATACCTGAAAAGCTTGAGCAACAGCATGCTACCAACAATACCAGAAAGCCTTAAGCAACAAGTATGTTGCCCTTACCTAAATGGCCTAAATGAGTATGTTGCCAATACCCACATAAGCCATAGCAACAAGCATGTTGTCAATACCCAAAATGTTCAGCAGTACACATGCATATTGCAATGAATGACATACCACCTGAAATGAAGAAGTGAAAATTAGATATCAAAATGAATCAACTGCTTGCTTGTTGTATATCCGCAGTCCAGTTCCAGTTTCTTTGAGTGACGCCTGTGAGCTAGAGATGAGAGATGGAGATTTAATTTCAATTATCTTTTTCATTGGAAATAAGTACTGAAGTACACAATACTGAAGTAATCCTGGTGGAAACTTCTGGTTCACACAGAATTAGAAACACTGAATTAGAATTAGCTGGATGGTTTAATGTAACAAGCGTGATGCTGATGCTTGGATACATTTACTCACAAATATGTAGATTTGAATAAATTCCAATCACTAGACAAGTTATTTGTTGACGTGCACTGCGTACACTGTCACCTGTCAATGACGTCATAACCTTGTTATACTTGGTTGTAGTTTACTTCTGTAGAAAAGAGAAAAATTATAAAAAATTATATATACACACATTTTGTTATTATAATTTTTACACACTACCCCCACCACGACTGAGGCTGATAGAATGGTTACACCCTGATTTTAGCATCATATGTTGAGCACTATAGATCCAATCTTATGGGGGAAGCATCACACCAAGCTGGAGCAAGCAAGGACACATGGCATCAAGCGTGTTGCTGTAGCCAATACCCCTACGGAAGCGTACACCCCTAGCGGCAGCAAAATCTGATACAAGCATGTTGTATAATCGCAGGACTATTACTAAAACTAGTGTAGTTTGGCAGGGGAAGCATACACCCCACAGCAATAGCTCCGACTAGCAGCAACAAACTAATACAACAAGCATAGTGTGTAAATCACAGAACTATTGCTAAACTAGTGTAGTTTGGCAGGGGAAGCATACACCCTACAGCAATAGCTCTGACTAGCAACAGGAAAATGAAAACAACTAGCATGTTTGTATAACCATAGGACTAGTATTACAACTAGCGTAGTCCGGTCGGAGAAGCATAACCCTCTAGCTCTGAGTCAGATGCAGTGTGCACTGCGCAGCTACACAGCAAAATCCCCAGTGTTAAATTAACACTCCTCAGTGTTTATATGTGTCCACACTACAGGGTGTTAAAAATTAACACTGAAGCAGTGTTGAAGTTAATGAGATAATTAAGTTAACACTGAAGCAGTGTTGAAGTTAATGCGATAATTAAGTGATTAATTAAGTGATGATTGGCCATTAGTGGTGACACCTGATGATAACAAGCAGACTCACTGAAGGAAAGAGAAACAAGAACAGAAAAGAGAAACACAAGAACTACTGACTTCGAGCCATTATTGCACTTATTATTTTACCAGTTTGACTTTATTTCTGTCATACATCTACACACGGTCTTATTCAGATTTAACAGAAGTTTAGATGGTAATGTTTTATGGAATGTTTCGTTTCATGTCACCATTATGGTGGTCAGTGTTTGCTTTAGTTGGGCTCTTGACACTTTATTATTAACATTAAGATTTCTTTGGTTGCTCCAACTCTGTGTTTATAGAGCATATGTGTTGTGGTAAGAGAAACTATGATTTGGGCTGTGTTTCCTGAAAACATTGCAAGCCTAATTTAATCGTATAGACCATTTGTTGCAGTTGGTCTGCGATCAAGTTAAGTTTAAGATGCTTTTGGAAATTCAGCCCTGGTTATGTTTCAATGATGAAATTACTAGTGACCTGATTCAATGATGTCACCCAGCATTATAAACTGACTATCTAATTGTTTTATAAATTTTTCACTACAGTAGTTACTTCCAGCAATGTTTTAAAGATCTGAAGGATTTAAAATCACACACAGACATCAAGAATCTACATATGAATCTCAACAATGGTTACAATCAAACAAATGCTTAATGTTGCAGTGCATGATGGGAGCCACCAATCAGAACGCATCAATGGCTGACATCATGCATTGCAGCATGAATAAATTATGCAGCTGAATTGTCCTGTAATTTTCATTGTTTTTTTTCTGTTTGCTTTTATTTTGCTATTGTTTTGTTCTGACTTTAGTATCTTGTTTTGTGATGTTCAGAGTTGATCTGTTTGTCACTAGTTTGTTTATTGTCACCATTGTTGAGATTCATATGCTGATTCTTGATGTCTGTGTGTTTAAACACAATAACTTCATTGCTCAAAGTATTTTCAAAATTTTTGATATTGCTGTTGGATCTCAAACTATAGAATCTCAGAGCTATAATCACCAATACTAAAACGAGACATCAAGCATATAGTCAAAAATTTAGAGTCTGAATGACATCAGTGAATCAGGACACTACATGATGATAATGTCATTATCATCAAAACATATTGTGAGCAGGTCATGTTTTCTCTTGCAGTAACAAATGTGCTTTATAAACACAGAGTTGTAGCAAGCACAGAAAAACATATGTTAAAAAATGAAAAGAGTCAAGAGCCCAACTAAAGCAAACACTGATCACCATAATGGTAACTTGAAAAGAAAAATTCCATAAAACATTACCGTCTAAACTTCTGTTGACTCTCAAGAACTTTTGTCGATGTATGACAGAAATAAAGTCAAACTGGTAATAAGTGCAACAATGTGTAATGACTCGAAGTCAGTAGTTCTTGTGTTTCTCTTTTTTCTGTTATTGTTTTTTCTCTTTCCGTCAGTGAGTCTGCTTGTTATCATCAGGTGTCACCACTAATGGCCAATCATCACTTAATTAATCACTTAATTATCTCATTAACTTCAACACTGCTTCAGTGTTAACTTAATTATCTCATTAACTTCAACACTGCTTCGGTGTTAATTTTTAACACCCTGTAGTGTGGACACATATAAACACTGAGGAGTGTTAATTTAACACTGGGGATTTTGCTGTGTAAGCAATGACATACAGTGTGCTTCCTCATTAATGAACATGATTACTGCTCCCGTCCTACGGATTCCTTAGGCTGTGGAGGTGAAGATGACGACTCCCATGATTCCAAACTCCTTCACAGGACCATCGAGCTAGTATTTTGCACAAGTATGTTACCGATATCTAGTTAGCTTTAGCCACAAGCATGAGGTAACTTAAACACATTATGTTGCAATAATCAGATAGAATAAAGCACAGGCATTTTTCCAATGCAACCAGATAGCATAAACAATGCTTGATTACTATAGCATGTTGCTGAGGACAGTATGCACAAGCCGAAGTAACAAACACATATTCGATAACACAACTCTAGCAACCACCATATAGTACTGATAGCAATGTTGCTGAAATGACAGTATATTACTGATGCCTGAAAATTTTAGCACAGCATGTGACAATGACACCAGGTATAAAACAAAGCCATGTCCCAAATAACGACTGGGCTGAATAACCTTAAAAATAAAATAACCATGTTTCAATAGCAACTAACATCTTTTAAAGAAAGCAGTTTTTAATAGCCACTAGATAGCCTTAGAACAAGCAGTGTTTCAATAAAAAAAAATTTGCAAGCCCTTAAAAAAACAACAACAATGCATTAAAATGAAAGCACGGTATACAATAGGCCTACACTGTAGCTTTAAGAACGACGTGTTTCCAAGAACTAGATAGACCAAGCGTGTCCGAAGTGACTCAACTGAATTGTGACTGTTTAGCCTACTGTCTTTTTTAAAGCTGTGCCACAGCAGAATATTTCCGTTTGCATCATGAATTGTTAATTCATATCAAGCAGCTGCTTGAATCAGTGCTGCATAGTGCTAAAAGCACAGCGTGTGCAACGCGATCAGTTGCCAATGACAACACATAGTAACGCACATCAGGCTTGTGCAAAATTCAGAATTTGAGAATTGCCCTCCATTCAATTCATGAATTTGAATTTGAATTGAATTTACTCCGCCCCACAGGACATTGAATTGAATTTGAATTGGAATGACAGGAAGTGGAATTAAATTCATGGCAATTCAAAGAAATTCCACTCAGTCACACAACAGAAAGAATGTGTTGAGTCTCACATGCATTCAGTGTTAGGAAGGTTATTTTGGAAATGTTTTTGCTTATTACTGTTATTAGTTACCCATTATAAATGTGGTTTGGATTACTTTATTTGGATAACTTTATCAATGCAAAGCAATTTCGTTTTAAGTTGACTAATTGAATTAAACATTTTACCTCAGTAATACAACTAAATACAATTACATTAATTTTGTAATTTATTAACAGAAATTTAATTTCACGTAACTATTTACTCCTCAAAAAAAAATTCCTCAAAAATACATTTTGTTCTAAAATAGATATTGATCAAATTCTTGAAATAAATTACCCCCTCAATGTTGTTTAATTCGTTTTTTTTTTTTTTTTACATTGCTTTTAACATTCATCGCTGGGGGAAAACATATCCTTTTAATGTAATCTGTACAAGTAGTTCAAACTAATATCATTTATAATGCAATCATATCTGACGTAAAGCTTCATTGTTAAACACTTCACTTAAAATATGTATATGAATTTCTTTGAATTTTTATTGAATTGCAATTCTGCTTCCTTTAATTCAAATTCGAATTGTAATTCTAGATCCTGTTTTTGACATCAATTCAAATTCAATTCAAATTCAAGAATTGAATTGGAATTAAGGAGTCATTCTCAATTCAATTCTGAATTGTGCACAAGCCTGACGCACATAGCATATGATCGCATAAGCCTAGCAAGAGCATTTTAATGAAAACGACTAAGTTAGAATAACCCAAGCCACACGTATAGCATTAGCAACAAGCATGTTGCCCTTACCCTGATAGATTTTAGCAATGAGCATTAAAAAAGAACTTAGCTTATGTAATATGCTGAGTAAAATGTGAACAAGATTTACTGTATGTGTTCACTGAGGTTTAATCCAGTAATCAGTTTAAATAGTTATAAAATATTAATGTTGTTAAGGACTTTGAAATGTTATGTTTTGCATTAATTCATATGTTTAGTGATTTCGTATGAGGTTAAAAATGTAATGATGACATGTTTGGGATGAGTGTATCTGATTGGTCATGTGTGTGCGTGCGACTGCGTTTACTAATAGTTGGGGAGTTCTCGGGAGACGCCTCATTCTAAGTAAAAAGTCTGGATATGAAGCATCTCGTCTGACTGTTTATTGATAAATGTGCTCCCTTACAGGAGTGCTACATAAAACTTAGCTTTGTGAAAACTTTCAGAGATGAATGGAGAATGGAGAATGAATCACGTCAAGTCCTGTGTCAATAATGCAGCGATGCGAGCAGCAAATATCGTGTTCAAGTTTAAGATGAATCTGAGGTGAAATCCTTGTGGGGAACGAATTCCTCTTGCTAAATTCCCGATTGCATGATTCCTTGTGAGATGATGTTGTTTGCTTGCCAAATTTCGCCATTTAATTCGCTCCTGAGAAATGCGATAGCTGCTGATAATACTGTGAAAGAGCTTATATATGTGTACGGTGATAGGTGTCGTATTCCTATAGGTAGATGTGGATCAGCTGAGAGTCACTGATGCGAGCTTGACTAACGTGACCTGCCAGAACTAAAGCTGTGCTTGATATCTTAAGTGCTTGAATGCTATTGGTTCAGTAATGTCTTTAGTGGTTAGCGACCAGATTGGAAGACAGTAGGACATTGTTGAGAACACAATAGCGTGTAGGTAGGTTTCGGAAACCAAAAAGGAAAGATATGATCTAATTTTGTTAAACACAGTTTCTGATTCAACTTTTTTGTTAAAACCCCTTGCCCGTCAGGGATCACTGGTGATCCCGGATTATTGTTGTTCAAAATTCATTACTCGTCAAAACATCACACTCTTGATCTGGACAAACTCAGCATTATGAGAAAGGTTTAAGACTCCAGCTTCGATATTTGACCACTGTTTATGATTTAAGTGGTTTGCAGTGACATTCATTTCTTAATTTATGCCAGGAGTGCAAAATAATTAATCTGTAACGATCGTTATTTTGAATAGAAATAATCACTCACACAACATTCATTTTCGTCTTCTCCGGTTTATTTGTGTTCATATACATATAATATACAGCATACGACAGGGCTGTTAGTTCAATGGTGCGCATATTTGGAGAAATAATGGATTATTATCACATGCTAGTAAAATATTTTGTCATACAGAATAACAATTTCTATTCATTTTCCACTGAATTATGCGATCTGAAGAGCTCAAACAGCGAACACAGCGAGATGTGTGTCTCCTCTTCCTGATTTGCGTCATACTTGACCTCAAATCTTTATGATTCGCTGAACAGCTGTCAATCATCTCATGTGGTTCAACGTGACCTCTTCTGCATGACGTGTCATGTGTAACACTTCCTCATTCTGGACATCCGTGATAACAAAGAGAAAGTGACATCTCTTCACCGAAACAAGAAACTAATAAATGCACGATTTAAGTATATGTGTTTTGTGTGCTATTTTCGTGCAATTTGGGGTATTTTTATATGAATAAAGAATAGAGGTAAAGGTAAGCATTTGCCCATAGCTTCATATAAAATGCTAAATATAACATATTTCAAAAAAATTTTTTGACTTGAATCCATTTTAAACCGCGACCGGAATATGATACAAATACTCGATGGTGTTTTAAAGTGAGCTTTACGTAAAAGTGTAATATTAATAAATTAAATTGTGTCATAGCTTGAGGCTACCTGTTGTGCTAATGCACCTGCTGCAGGAGCTTTCTATTCCATATATTTTTTTTTAATATTTCGCATTTAAAAGTTCCAAGAATAGTTTTTTGTTGTTTGTTTTCTAACAAGACTTAAGTTAATAGGTGGATTATTCACGTTTAGTGAGATTTACATAGGCGTCAATGGCCAAGCATTATGCCAGAAGAAAGGCTATAATGGCTGAATTCAAACAAAAGAATAAGGATAAAAGAATAATGAATATTAAGTCTCATACCGGCAGAGGTGTGAAAGGTTGGTCGATTTAAATGAAAAGAACATGAATGGTGCAGTTCTCCTCGGGTTTTTACAGGGCAATAAAATATTTGATTATAATCTTGTAGCCTTCTCCAAAACTTCTCCAAAGTCTCCCCTGACATGGTCTCACAATAGGCTTCATAAAATGCATAATTTTAGAGATATCATCCTTAGATTTGAAATGAAGCATGATCACAGTTGTGGCTACACTTTAGTTGTGGTTATAAGTTGCTATACTACATGCACATAATATTTTTATACATTTAATAAACATATTCTTAATATTTGTTGTTTTTGTTTTTGAGTCTTGAACTGTAAACTCTCAAGGGTTGGCTTTCTAAATATATGTTGGTTATGTGTCTATTCAGAATGACTTATGAGCAGCAACCTTTTTATTTTGGGTATGTCATGTATGCAGCACTTGCCAAAATTGGGGCCGACTGGTTTTAGAAATGTGTTCCCGATATGTAAGGTGTGAATCAAGTAGCACACCAAGGTAGTTGTAGGTCTTTGTGACGACAGGATCTTGATTTGCAAAAGTAATAAAATCAATAAAAGAAAGACTTTTTCTGGGTGAATGAAAATACATACATTCAGTTGTCTTTACATTGATGGTCAGATGGTTCTTTTTCAACCAATCATGTAAGAGGTGAAGATCAGATGATAGTTTAGAATTTATGACATTAGGATTTGCATCAGAGAGAAAAATCACAGTATCATCAGCATACAGTAAGCATTTTGAGTGTTTACACACTCGATTTTGTTCTATTTAGATTTTTTATTAAACTTTATACATTTCTTTTGTATATTTCAGGTGTCTTGCCTTAGACTGATGTTACACTGCACATCCTCAGAGGCCAGGGAACAGGTAGAGTTTCTTGGAATAGGGCGTCCTGTCAATACACGGCATTAGTTGTTCCAGACCCGTGAATTGTGGGTCATTCTCCATGCGTAAGGTGACCTATAATAAAAAAAGATCACATGTGAATGTGACAAAGCAAAACTCCTGTATTTATTTTACCTGAGCAAAGCACTGGAAGAGATTATTTTGCCTTTTGGCTGAAATAAAGAAAAAACAATTTAAATGGGATTTTCAACATTTACCTTCCTGAACAACTCCATAATGTCATCAATATGAGCCTGTTTACAGAACACATCCACGATGTAACAGATAAAATAACTTCCTTCGACAGGATGCCTGTATGCTGCGATACCTGAGGAGAAAAACCATTGGTAGGTTGAAGAACTTCACAAAGCAACGTTGCTCATTATTGAGGAAACACTGGCCAACTTCAAGTGTGAATCAACATTAAAGTAACACTGTTTTTTTGTTTGTTTTGTTTTTAAAGGACAACAGTTGCTTTATTTTTGAATATGAACAAAATGAACAGTGTGTAGTGTGATCTAAATCAATCTTGCATCAGAAATCAGTGTTTTCTGAGCACTTACCAGGGAGGCAGGACTTAAAACAGAAGAAGTCTTTCTCTCTGTGCACAGTGGAGTCTGATTGTATTTTCACACCGCCAAGGTGTTCTGGACAGAGAAACGGTTAATGACATGGATGATAATATTACAGTAAATACAGGAAAAACATAAATACAGAGTACAAAGAGAAACAGAAATATGAGAAGAGGAGTTGAGTTTTATCAGTAATGTCGTACCTCCTCTGCAGGCTTGAATCAGAATAACCTTTGGTTTATCAATCAGAGCAGGACATTTCTCTGAGTTCAGACTGGAGAAGATGTCGTCAACAAAGAAGAAATCATCAGGGTTTTTCTGGCGATGATAGTCGACACCTAAAATGGCATCTTTATTTTCGATTATGTTCCCATGAGACATCAGAACCACAAAGGTGCTGTCCGAGTCTTTATGTTCAGGACGTGCAGCGAAGTCCCTGACTTTATCAGATATATCCTGTCAATAAAAACATTTTTTTACAGAAATGCAGAGTATATAATGCATTGTAAAATATTTGTTCACATTTCTATATCCACATCAGAAGTCCACTAGCTCTATACGCACTTGCCCAGTTAGATCTCTGTGTTTCTCAACTCTGTAACCCAAAGCTGTCAGCAGCCACTCCATGTTCTCCTCGTCTCTCTCTGCTCCAGCCCTGTTGTTCCCTGAGTTCTTGAATCGTATGTTGGTGATCAGCAGAGCTAAACGTTTCCTCTGAGTCTTGTCCTTTGGTATATAAACCTGTGAGGAAACATCAGTATTAGCAGAATTATAACACTAATAGTGTCACCTGAACTGAAACTAAATAAGGAGCATTGTGTGCAAACTAACAAAATGCATTGTGTGAATAGATGAATCCACAATATAAAATTCATAATTATTCAAATAAATCATAAAAAGTGATTTAGATGAACTCCTGAACTCTTGCTGCTTCAGCTGCTGGATGGACTTAAACTCTGCAGGACGGCGGCCCTACAAAAGATGGACTAGCAATCCCTGAATGTACAAAAGTATAGAAACAGAGATACTTGCATTATTTGTGTTTTCACTGAGAATTCTGTTCTTAAACTCTTGGCTGCTTTGAGTAATGCTGTCTGGTCTCTTCCAGTCGGACTGGATGGGCTGATCCTCCACAGACACTGAAGCATTTCTTCTGTCCTCCGGCTCAGACCGCTGAACTGAAGTCAGGAAAACACACATCACAATATATCAACAGCCTGAAGAACATTCTCTACATCTGTCTGCAGCTACATACGTATAATATCACAGATCTTTCTTATGCTCTCCTGACTGGTTAAACTTTGTGTGATTTCTGAATATTGTTCCTCATGAATTAGTTTCTGCTGACAGAGTTTATCTGCAATGATCCCAACAATTTTAACCCCCTGAATGAGATCTGACCAACGCTTATCAAACAAACTGTGATTTACCTTCCTCACTATTCAGACGCGGCTCGTCTCTGTTAGGACGAATCTGATCAAGTTCATTTTTCTTAATTGTTGTAGTCCAGACAGTCTTCTGATCCTCTTCTCTGATAAGAGCCATTCGAAGATCATTCTCCAGACTTGTGTTGACCTTGAAGAAGTTTGGGGGAGTTTCTCTTCTGAGTGTGATCCCTTCTTCAGGAATGATAGAGGCACCAGGAACATCAAGTTTGTGTGGCGTCTTCATCCGAAATGGCCTGTCAGGTGTGGGATACAGTATTGGGTAACTTGACTTTTCTTTCTTCTCAACTTTTTCTTTTGCATGATCATCAAATGGAAAAAAGTAGAGATGTAGAATGAGAGGATCTTTAGAACGCATGTAGAGAAGAAAATCGCAGTGTTCTTCCACTCGCATTATCCAACTTATAATTAATGTTATAATAGAGAAGGATGGTTGGACAATCTTAGCATGGAATCGGGTCAACTGCACAGGTTCTGTGGTTATTCCCTCGTCTTTTACTTTGAGGACTTTCACAGCATCTTTGAGAGAGGGGTCAGACTCTCCTAAACAGGCGTAATGGGGCAGATGCACTTCCTCCAGTTTCCCCGAGATCACCGTCACGTCAGTCACTGGAGCGATCCGGTTGCACTGCAGCTTCTCCAGCTCTGCGTTGAGGAAGAGTCCGTCTACGGTACCGTACTGAAGGGTGACGACACAGTCACAGACCCATCGCATTCTGGTCCTGACACACTCGTAACGGCCTGGGTAAGTGCTGACCCTGAACTTTGACCCTCCTTCATCTGTACAGGCCGACGGCTCAATCTGAAGCCACTGATCAGAATCAGCTATATGGACACAAGACTGACAGTTCAGCAGCGGGTGAATATCGAGCCCAGAAGGTTTGTGCTGAGAGAACCTGTGAAGAACCAGAAGAAGACAGAAGAGTCAGCTGCTTTTATTAATCTCAGTTAATGTTATTTTCAATGTTTATTAATACATTATTCAAATCAAAAGTTGTATCTGTCAATATTATTTAATGGACCTGAACTAACATGAACTAACAATGAACAGTTGACTAACTAATGTTAACAAATACAGTTAATGCATTAACGAATGTTAACTAATGGGACCTTATTGTAAAGTATTACCAACAATTCAACACCAACAACATACAAACAGTATTATTTTATAGACAGTATTTTAAACAGTATTATACTATAAAAACTATTTGACAGGCAGTTTGACAGAAAATATAAAGCTAGTATATACTGACAATAGTGATGTCACTCACTAATAACAAACATATATCTAATATAACAAACACATATATAATATAATGAGAGTTTAATTCACACATAATTGTCCAGTTATGTTTATGTTTAACTAGCCAACATGAACTCTATATTCTCCATCAATAAGCTCAAGCTGAATAATGTGTCCAGTCTTCTATAAATCAGTGTTTTTAACTGTGGATATTTTCACAGAGGTGGACAGATAAAGACCATCAGCAGTCTGGGGTGGACAGAAATGTGCATTATCAAACATAATAAATGAGTTTGACTATAAAGAACTAGACTGTTTTACTGCTTACAACACAACTGTCTACAGTTAATTGTGCTCGACTGTAATTGAGGGAGTGCTGGAATAGATCAAGTAATACTGAGTGAATTTGACTATTTCTGTCTTATTCCTCGTCTGCAGGAATATTACTAGAAAAGAAGATCACACTACAGCTAGAAAATTACAGACAATTAATAGCAAATCAGGAGCTTTAGAGAAATACCAGTAAATCAGTCTTAAGCCCTATTCACAGAGACCTCACAACTCTGAAACTGAAGGACAAAATAGATTTAGCTCTAAACTAACTAACATGAAGAATAATGTGTTTATAGTCTCTGCACAGGAGAGACTCTGTGTTGTTTCAAAACGAAGGAAAATATGTATTTATTGATACTGGCCAAAACATGTTGTGAAATATCAGCATATGGACTATCAGCAAAAACCCAATATGGTGCATCTCTAGTGTTTAGTGATGTATGAAGAACAGAGGATTAAACTATTATTCAGTCTGGAAAAATCCTTCACTAAGACACAGTATATTTCACTCACCCGGTTGTGTGTGTATCACTGGTGTTTCTCTCAGGACGCTGTTTAATGTCACACAGAGACACTGAGGAGTTATCATCATAAAGTCTAAATCCAGCATAGAGGGGTTCAGTGAATGTGGTGTTGAGTGTGTGTAAGTGTGTGAGTGTGTGTGTGTCAGAGACGCTGTAGAAGGACAGAGTGCCGGCCGACACGTCCACAAACACTCCTGCTCTCTTAGAGGATGAAGAGACGACAGGAATACCAGTGTAGTTCATATTGTGCTGGACAGTGAATCTGTTATCAGACCAGAACAGACTCCAGGATTTGTCATTCCATCCAAACATACAGTCTTCACTCCGTCCTTTCCTGCTGATTCCTTTATATGACACTGATATAACAGCACCATCTCCGCTCCATTCAGCCTCCCAGTAACAGCGTCCAGTCAGACTCTCTCCACACAGAACCTGAAGAACAACTCCATCAAATCTCTCTGAATGATCAGGATACGGCTGATCCTCATACACACACTTCACTGTCCTGTTCTCATCAGACAGAATGAGTCGAGTGTGTGCTGTGTTTGGATCCAGTGTGAGATCACAGGCATCTAAACACAAGAAGAGAAACATTTCACTAAATGACACAAATCAACAATAAATCACTAAATGATTGTGTGTGTAGACCTACAGTTGTGTGATCCTGCTGTCATTCTGAACTCTCCACAATGATCCACACTATAAAACACAAACATGATTCACATTCATTTCTAAAGGAAACACAAGAATGTGTGTGTGTGCATCCTCCTCCCTTTGAACGCAAGAGTGTGTGCGTGTGTGTGTGTGTGTGCGTGTGTGTGTGTGTGTGTATGTGAGTGTGTGTGTGCAGAATCAGATCATCCTCCTTTTGAACAAGAGTGTGTGTGTGTGTGTGTGTGTGTGTGTGTGTGTGTGTGTGTGTGTGTGTGTGTGTGTGTATGTGAGTGTGTGCGTGTTTGCATGGCTATCTTTGTGAGGACCAGTGTGAATTTTTAACCTTTGGAGTGAGGACCTTTTTGCAAAGTAAAGTGAAGACATTTAGGCCGGTCCTCACTTTGTTTTTACTGCAATGGCCTCCATTGGCTATATAAAGCATAGATATCATATAAAGGCTAGATGTCTTAAGGCGGAGTCACTTCCGGCATCACCGGCGGCCATCTTAGGACAGGGCTCTGTGAATTAAGGTGAGTGAGCAGCACGCACACAAATCCTCTTATCTCGCTGAAATCTGGACGGATTTACAAACGGTTTGGTTTCTTACAAACGTTATTAACGTGGCTATAATTCTGAATGCTTAAACATTTTGAACATAATTATTCATATGTATGCAGTATAATAGCTACATCTCTGACGTTTATAACAAACCAAACCGTTTGAAAATCGGTAGAAAATTTAGCAAGTTATGGTTATTTAAAAGTACATGCACCATGTTATGAGTGAGCGAGCACCCTGTCGTAAGATGGCCGCCGTGTGCGGATGTCGAGCTCCATTGGCCAGCAGCGCGGACGAGACATCTAGCCTTTATATGATATCTATGATTTAAAGGCTTCTCTCAAAGTTTCAGAGAAACTCTGCAAACACACAAGGTTTGCTCTCTATCGCCCCCTATTGTCTTTCCATGTTCACTGCGCCGCATATATAGTCAACGTGATATCTCAGGAACGCCTTGAGGGAATTTCTTCAAATTTGTTACAAATGTTCACTTGGGATCAAGGATGAACTAAACAGAATTTGGAGATCAAAGTTCAAGGTCACTGTGACCTCACAAAACATGACTTTGGCTGTAATTCAACTTGTGAACGCAATAACTCAGGAACAGCTTACAGGACTTTCTTCACATTTGGCACAAATGTTCACATAAATGCAAAGATAAAGTGATTAGATTTAGTGATTACACGGCCGCTTTATTCTGACTGATGCTTACGCGAGCTTCGAGGTTCAAATGTCCTTAATGAACACGGAAAATCCAGTATTATGTGCAGTTGTTTACCGGCCTCCACAGTTTTTTGGGGCAGACTTTTTGGGGAATGTAGTAACAACATATGACCGAATTTTATTGCTTGGTGATTTTAACATTCTGCCCTAGTAAGCTGTTAACCAAAGATTTTTTAAATCTATTGGATTCTCTTAATTTTTCTCAATATGTACAATGTCCTACACATGTTCATGGTCACATCCTGGACTTGGTCTTTGCTCATGGATTTTCTATCATGGATATGGAGACAAGAGACAATGGGTTTTCCGATCATAAATCTGTGACCTTTACAACTGCCCTATCCTGTCGATTAAACACGAAACCTGCTCAGGCATAGCCTGACGTCGTCATACTCAATTCTAGTCAGAATGTGAGTCTGATACTTTTCCATAGAGATTTGATTATGGGGCGTGTCTCAACCAAACCAGGAAAAAAAAAAACTCTGCACTCAATTGGATAGACCTACAACCAATCAGAGCAACGGAGTAAATGACGCATGTTCTTCATTCATATTTTCAACCAACAAAATGTCGCGGCTCTCTGTTCCTCTTTTAAAATGAATGCGCTGTCGATATAACAGACGCGATGGCGGAATCTACACATGATGTTTCATAAACAAAGTTCGGGAGGAGCACGTACAAATAATCAATCCAATATCAACTTGTCATCAAACAATACCATGTCTAACGTTACCCTATCTATCAGCATGAGGAAGCATATTCACTCTGTAAACTTACCTAACACTCCTTGACAGTTTTTCAGCATCCCTCCACCACCCCGAATCCTCACTCTTGTCTTGTTCTCTCACAACCAGGAATACGGGGGAGCATGGCTACCGAGCCCACAGCCCTCTCCTCGGACAGCACGTCATATACGCATTTATTCTATCGACTTATTTGTGTGAAATCTTATAAACGCATTTATTCTATCTGACTTATTTGTAAATGTGAACTCGTGAAATCTCAATTCTCCAGCTGCAGTCGTCTTTGTTGTAAACTAATTCAAATCAAGCGCTCTTTGGTGACGTGGACGATTACGTTGCATTGCTCATCTGTCCATCATCGTATAAAGCCCGCCCTGACAATTTGATTGGTCCGAACAATTTTTGTTCGGGCATAATAGCTCCTCAACGGAGCGAGTCCAGACCGAACTTCCCGACCAAAAAATATTGTGGGCGGGGTTCGGGCTGGCACCCAGGCTAGCTCAGGCACGTTGGGTTCGTTATTTCCCATCCACAGCCAGCAAGGACTTTTCCACTGCCTATAATGCAGTTAATGAACCACTTGCTACGAAACGGATCTCCGAAAGCCCGGACGCTGATGCATATCTAAGTTTTTTCAGTAATATCTGCTTGGACATTGTCAATAACATCGCTCCTTTAAAATTTAAAAGTTCTGTCAAAAAAATCTTCACCTTGGTTTAATGACTCTATCCGCTCACTCCGACAAAATTGTAGACGAGCATAACGCAAATGGATCAAGGACCGACTGCAGGTGTCGTATGATATTTTAAGAGAATCTCTTCGATCCAATTTCCCTAACTACTTGTAGAGATATCTAAACCTACCTCTGAAACCTACCTCTTGTCCAAATGATTTTATTCCGTCACACTTTTTTAAGCAAATTTTTGATATTATAGGGCCTGATTTCCTATCTTTTATTAACATTTGTTTGAACACCGGTACGGTCCCGGACTGCCTAAAACATGCTTCAGTCACTCCACACTTGATACATCGGACTCAAGTAATTTCAGACCAATCTCTAATCTTCCATTTATTTTGAAAATCCTGGAAAAGGTCTTTCTTAATCAACTACACTCCTTTCTGAGCACAAATTCATTATATGATTCCTTCCAGTCAGGATTTAGAAAACTGCACAGCACCGAATCCGCTTTACTGAAAGTCACCAATGACATTATGCTGGCTACAGATAATGGGAGTGCTGTTGCCCTGGTCCTTTTAGATCTCAGCTCCGCTTTTGATATGGTTGACCATTCAATTCTAATATCTCAACTGAAGAACTTAGGCATTCACGGCACCGTTTTAATTTGGTTTCAGTCTTTTTTAACCAATAGAACATTCTCTGTTTGTATTGGAAATTGCACTTCCTCTGCAGCACATCTTTCCTGTGGTGTACCACAGGGATCAATTTTAGCTCCAATATTATTCTCTCTATATCTGTTACCATTGGGTTCTATCTTTTCAAAACACAGAGTATCATTTCATTTATACGCCGACGACACTCAATTGTACTTCCCATTTAAACAAAAAAAATCTAGCTCTTTAGAAGTCCTACTTGCATGCTTTCAGGAAGTGAAGCTATGGCTGGCACAACATTTTTTGGCTCTAAATGAGAACAAAACCGAAGTAATGTTGTTTGGACCATGTGATCGTTATGACCCCGGTATTCTAGATCTTGACGAGTTAAACCCTTATGTTACATCATCTACAAAAAATCTAGGTTTTGTGTTTGACTCAGGCCTTAAGTTTGATCGACAAATGAACTCTGTCGTTAAATCCTGTTTTTTTCACCTATGACGTCTTGCAAAAGTTAAATCCTTTCTCTCTCCAAAGAATTTTGAAATAGTCATTCATGCTTTTATCACCTCACGAATTGAATATTGTAATTCACTTTATTTTGGAGCTAACCAACTATCTATCGGGCACCTTCAACTAGTACAAAATGCTGCTGCCAGGCTGTTGACTGGTAGTCGAAAGTTCGATCATATTACTCCGATCTTAACCCATCTAAACTGGATACCAGTCAAACAGAGAATTGAGTTTAAAATTTTTGTTTTTGTTTTTAAATCATTACATGGCCTAGCACCAGGGTACCTATCTGACTTAATACACTTCCATAACCCACCTAGGTCACTTAGGTCTAGTAACCGTGGATTGCTCGCAGTGCGCAGATCGAGACTGAAACATCGAGGTGACCGAGCCTTTGCAGTAGCCGGCCCCAAATTATGGAATAGCATACCACTATCAATTAGAACAGTCTCGTCATTTGCCACTTTTAAATTAAAGCTCAAAAAACACTTTCTTATCGTGGATCCTTAAAGGTGGGGTATGTAATTCTCTTTTTTGGCCATTTTTTCAAAATCACTTAAAATCCTATTCCTAACCCACTTACAGCCACTGAGTTAGAAGCACTGAAATAAAAATTAAGCAATTTAATCATCTGTGGAACGGGCAGGACTCGAAAAACTCCAGCCAATCATTTCCAAGACCACCTAGAGTCATTGGACAGTAAGTGCGTCAATCAAACTGTCGTACCATCCCCCCCTCCCCCCATCCATGTCCATGTTCTTCGAATGGGTGGAGTCAAAGGAAAGAAGGTAGGACCATTTGAGTTGTGTATTTTCAAAATCTGCCAGCCGTTTTGCAAATCACATACCCCACCTTTAATGTACTCTCCTAACCTTTAATTGTATTATACTCAATGTACTATTCATTCTATTGCTTGTAATTGTATTGATTGCTTTTGCAATTTTATTATATTGTATTATCCTCGCTCTGATTAATCTGTCCTGTTCAGCACTTTGGTCAACCATGGGTTGTTTTTAAATGTACTCTACAAATAAATAATGAAATTAAATGAAATGAGATTTTTGGTGGTCAAAGGTCAAGATCACTATAACTTCACGTTCTTCCCATTCTTGTAAATGTGGTATATCAGGAACATCTGGAAAGAATTTCATTTAATCTGGACTAATGTCTAATTAGACTAAAAATATTAGAATTTGTGGTCAAAGGCCAAAGTTGACCTCACAAAATACTTTTTGGGCCATAACTCAAAAATTTATTTGATAATTATGTCTACATTTCACAAAAGGTCAAAGGTCAAGTTCACAGTGACATCATAATGTTATGCAAAAACATATTTACTGTTTTCTTTGCTTACTCTTAAAGTCCAACTGAAATCAAAATTGACCCTATTTACTTTGTTAGCGCATATTACTAGTCTTGTGGTGAACAATTAATCCGTGCAAGTTAAAACACAGAAAAAAATTGTTTGCCGTCGTAATCTTTAATCAAAGTCTGAAAAGTTACTTCCGGTCTGGAATGGCGTCCCTTCTCTGATGACGTAGGTTTGAGGAATTGGTTTGGGAAACGCTTCACCACTCGCCTCAAACCGTTAGTCTGTAATGAGCAGAGATGGAGAGGAGGAGCGCTAGAGTAAAACCCTGCCCTCTGTTCAATATTCCGTTTCACTGGGAAATACGTCACAACACTGGAGAAAAGTCGTTTGCAACTTCCGGTTCACGCAGACTTTAAAAAATTATTAAATATAAACCACATATATAACTACAAGAGTTAACCATATATATTATTTATATAATATTTCATGGTTATTGCTATTAAAACTATAAGTTACCTTGGATACTACAGTAATTATGTAGTAAAACCATGGTTAATCATTATTATAGTTGTGTTTACTATAGTCATGGTTACAGTATTACTACAGTAAATCCATAGTACATTTTCAAAAAGGTATCATTTATTAACAAGGATTACAGAACAGTATCAATGTTTTAACAGCTCTGAATTTAAACAAACCTCTAAAAATTATCCTACAAGAATATTATAATACAATTCATTTCTAGGTTTGTCATGATTAATTCCAGATGCCATTTCATTACCTCAGCTGCTATTTAAACAAGCACTATGACTTGTTTTGACTTATGACATTATAATTTGGCAAACATGATGGGTACCTTGGTTTGGAGCTCCTCAGTTTTTATTGTTGGTCCTATCTTAAGTCTCTTTTGTCTAATAACTTTGGTTGATTATGACTTCACTTTTCTAACTTTAGTTAGTGTGTAATGTTGCTGTTTGAGCATAAACAACATCTGCAAAGTTACAGTTTCCAGAAAATTAATAGCAAATTACAGTTTAGAGATTGTGTGTGATCAGGAGCTTTAGAGAAATACCAGTAAATCAGTCTTAAGCCCTATTCACAGAGACCTCACAACTCTGAAACTGAAGGAGAAATAGATTTAGCTCTAAACTAACTAACATGAAGAATAATGTGTTTATAGTCTCTGCACAGGAGAGACTCTGTGTTGTTTCAAACAAAGGAAAATATGTATTTATTGATACTGGCCAAAACATGTTGTGAAATATCAGCATATGGACTATCAGCAAAACCCCAATATGGTGCATCTCTAGTGTTTAGTGATGTATGAAGAACAGAGGATTGAACTATTATTCAGTCTGGTGAAATCCTTCACTAAGACACAGTATATTTCACTCACCTGGTTGTGTGTGTGTCACTGGTGTTTCTCTCAGGACGCTGTTTAATGTCACACAGAGACACTGAGGAGTTATCATCATAAACCCCAAATCCAGCATAGAGGGGTTCAGTGAATGTGGTGTTGATTGTGTGTAAGTGTGTGAGTGTGTGTGTGTCAGAGATGCTGTAGAAGGACAGAGTGCCGGCCGACACGTCCACATACACTCCTACTCTCTTAGAGGATGAAGAGACGACAGGGATA